>CM032423.1:14874249-15474249 GCA_019049465.1 Dryas iulia moderata | reverse complement strand
ACGTTATCTAGTGGTTGTAGATAAACTGCATTTAATAAGTTATGTTATACACTAGCTTTGAGATGCAGGAATTGTAAAACTATAAAAGGGAATATTGCAGTAGTTATACAAGTATCTTATACTTTTTTATAACATCTCTTTGAATGATCAAAATGTGACTTTGTTAATCAAAATATGTACAAAAAATATACTCAGATATAATCAAATGATATACCTAAAGCAGAGACGTACTAAATAAACATGAAATATTAACCAATATAAAGTCTACTATTGTATTACTTTATTTACGTGATTTTTTTCCTTATTTCATTCATGATGTAAGCGTTTGCGCTGGTCAACCACATTAATATTTTAGTCATATTAAGTAATTTTACATATTCCAATATATTCCTAAACAGTTTTTATTATTCTTGTATAACAAGTAAATTGTTATTTTATTATTCAAAGTACTGAGAACCCAAAGGAAAATATAACTTTCTAGAGTTAAACATATAAAAGTTATGATATGAACAAATTGACTATAAAACAGAAAAATAAAGGACATAAAGCAGCTATACGAATGTAATTTAATAGAGAACCTTTTACACAGAAAGTACTTAAGAGCGTTCAATATATTTAAGTGGTACTGGAAATGTATAATATAAAGACACATCTCTTGCTTTCAAAGAAATACTTCACTGTTTTATGTTTTCCGTGGTTTTATCTAATGTTCTATGGAATATAGTGCGCCCGCCCTTCTTAGAAATGATTTGATGAGCTTAACACACATTCCTGAGTTATGGGGCTGATGAGGCTCGTTACTTAAAGTGTAGGGATAGTTTTATGATTATATACCGTTAGGCTAGCAACAAATATTTGAGTAATATCAGTAATTTCATATATTGGTAGATAAATATATTCCCAGCTTTTCAATAACACAAAGCAAAAGGTTTTAAATGTTCATTTTGGAAGTCAATTTACTAAAATAATTAGCATTTAAAACGCACAAAGATAAAAACTGCAATAAAACTACAACGAAAGATGTGGTAGAAGGTGGTAGCCATAAAATTTAAATTCTATTTAAATATAAGGCATCTGTAGATCCATTTAAGGCTATACATCTTTTCTTTTGGGAGTCATCTTCGTCAGGCCGCATTCCGTGTGCCCTTCGCCAATTACACAGAATGGATATGCCGAATGGTTTTTTACCCCGTGTCAACCGTTACTCGATAACTTCGACAGTCGTCGAGAACTTGTTCCTTTGACCATGTAAGGAATTACATGTTCCAATTTTCTAGCCTCACCGCGCATTTTCCCTTTTTTTCGGTTTGACACGATTGAATGAAAATATTGGTGTCAATGCAACAATAAAATTTAACGTTCATTTATTCATAAAAGATTCTCGTTCAGTTTGTCAAGTCGTGTGAATTGTCGCCTTCATCAACGAAGTTTACCGATAATCGACCTCTTAACCAATATTTGCGAACGTTAAATTTTCGCACAAAACAAACAAGAGGAGATTTGCAGAAGATAAAAAAAACATTTAATTGAAATACGTATAAGTATTTCGTTTTAAATGAAACCCAGTGAGGTTTTTGCGCACACAAGTCCAGTAAAGTAGTAGTGAAACTAATTCGTTGACTAATTAGATCGATTTGTTGAACACGAACGGTCACATGAACCGGTCAGCTTAGATTTCACGATATATTTTTGGTTGCCTGACATGAATATTTAACATAATAGCAACTTTCGGTAGAATGAACGCATTGTTCATCCACATCTGATGACCTGATGACACCGATTAACATCCTTGTATGGAATATAAAATACTCGCACACATTAGTATGTTTATTTACTGATATAATATATAAAGAAAACTTATATAATTTGGAAATTAATCTATTTAACCAGATTAATTGTATTATATTATAAATTAATTGTATAAATTAATTGTATTATATAATATATATTTTTAAAGTGTTATTCCACACTTAGGGAAATTGAAAAAGACATTTAAAGAAACGTATAAAAAACGTATAAAAATTTGAACACAGCAGGATTCGAACCCGCGCCTCCTGAATACCATCGAGGCGCTCTCACCACTGAGCGATCTACTACCAGCTGCGTCGAAATTCTTATACCCTTTATTACAACTTATTTTTGTTGTTTATCAAACTTTTATACGTTTTCTTTAAATGTCTAATTGTATATATTCTTGATATTCAAATCAAAGTCAAAATACATTTTAGAAAACTCGGAAGTTTTCTATACTTTAAAGTAGATCGTGATCAGAGTTAGAAATATACAAAATGTATACAAAAAATATATTCTAATAAATTAAGTTTCCAATACCAAAAGTATAGGTCAAGTATATAGTACTGTCTGTGTTTATAAATCTAATGCATAAGTTAGGCATTATTTAAAAAGAAATAGCCCTCTTCCTCAAAGTAAACTAGAACCACACCAAATTCCATACTCCTCTGTCCATGAAAAGATTGCAATAACAAAAAACTTAAACTTCAAGTATTAATATATAGACTATAACCAGAATTTAATGAATAACAACGGTGACAAAGTATTAGCAAGGTTACGAAAACACACATTTACTTGCAAGCGTGGCAAATACAACCAGTATGAGAGAACTAATAATAAACATTAACAATGAGTGGCCGTTTGATGTGTGCGAGCGCGTCATAGCCCGGGCCACCACTCGTAAAACTAATTTTGGTACTGGTAATTGTACAGCCGACTGCACTCGCGGATTAAGCAATAGCAGGATATAAATGAACCGAAATATCGTATGCATGTGTGTTATATGAATGATTGACAAGCATTGTCGAATATATATAGGTATTGTAATGTAGGGAAGTATCGGTGTAAAAGTATCGATTGTTATTTAGTGGAAAGATTATATGTAAATTATGTAAATTTCTTTGCTCGGGTAAGACAAAACGCGGCGTTGAGTTCCGCCACTAAGCACAAAATAATCCATTGGATGGACATTAGAAAACGGATCTATCTTGACATTAGGTCTTCTCGCTTATCCTACTGCGGGAGAAAAAACGTAAAGCTAAAAAAATGACATCGTATAATCTCACATGTAACAAAAAACAGGCGCCATTTAAATTTTTAAATGAACACTAATACTAGAAACTAAGTAGACAACTTGTTTTCGATCTGTAGTATAGTAGACTAAAAAAAAACTAAATCACGTTTGTATCTCAAAAGTAAACCGCAAAAAATATCGCAAATACCGTGTGCTTTCACCTCGGTCGCCAGAAAACGTTTGTCCCGACTTCGAGATTAAGCGATTTAGCGCCGCCGTCTGAGTTAGCTAAAATAATGAAAAAACCACTTTAAAGCTGGGACTTAAGCTTTATTATAAAAGTGGACCACACATTGGCATGCGTGATATCCTGGCGCAAGGCCAACAGGCAATTGAATGAGTGACGATTTGAAATGGCTAAAAAATCCAGGGGTAGACGTCTCATGTACGTTCTATTTTAGGGAGGTTAAACTTTGAAGTTTCTGAGTCAGAAATGATTCGCCACTCGAGATGAAAACCCATTGAAAAATCTAAAGGAAGTGCGTAACTGTTTATATACCGCTATTACGTCTTTATTAAAGAATATTATGTTACAAATAGTGATTTATAAATTTCTTAATGCCTTATAGGTATAATAACATATTACTTATTTTTTAAAAGATTTTTGCATAGACAATATTGATTATTTTAGTGTCAATCCAGTCGTCTGTGTAACGGGTTCGCATTCTGTTGCGATTTATCCATTTTCTAAAAACGTTTTGTATATCCAAAGTATGAAAATAACTTTTTCAAAATTTTTAATAAATAATATTCTCTCTTAACCAAGAGTAAAAATCATCTTTGGGTAGTAGAAATTTGTAAGAATCTCTACAGAGATGCTAACAACACAATAAGTTTTAATATATTTTTTAAATATTTTCAAAAAATATTTTTCATAACCTAAGTTCGTAAATAACACTTTAAAATATTAAAATAAAAAACCTGATTTATTTTACTATCACACATTATTTAACTATACAAAAAGGATATGACAAAACATCTGTATACATCATTTCAAACCACAAAACGCCTTGTCGCGTACAATGACGTGACAGTACTGATAAAACTGTTCATAGTGTTGTAGTCCATTAAACATTATCTATTTCTATTAAGATTCCTGTGTGAGTAATGTAAGATTTGATTTTATGTTGGCAAAATCGTATGTTAATACGTAATATTTGACGTACCAATATGGTTTTTGGACACAAGTGGCAGGGTCTGCTACTGGTTATGAGTAATCGTTTCGGTCCAGATATGATCTCAGCTCTAATTTTTTACGGCACTTGTTAGAGTTTAGTATTAGCTTCATATATTTCTATTATTTATATTGCAGATGGAGTCTGTTGTGATTTCGGGCCATTATCTGTTGAGTGGTGGGACTCAACGCCGCACAAACCAATACGAAAATGTAAAAATAATTTAAATATAATCATTCTTCGAAACGGGTTTTATAAATTTTCGGAGTTTATTGCCATCCTACTTAGAAGTCAAAAAGTTTAACTATTCCTTGTCTTTTAAAATATTAGTACAAAAAATATTTAAAATAACATAGTCAATTATTTAAAAATACGTCCAATTCCTAATAAAACTACAATCTATTCTACTTTCGAAATGAGGTCGGTGCTAAAAAAATTACCTAAAGGCTAAGAAACTCTTTTAATATAAAAAATAAGCTATTTGTATACCTACGTTGAAACTAAAAACTGCCTATATTAATAAAAATATATTTCCACTTATTAGATTGGTAATAATTTATTATTATGTAAATTAATATAAAAATATGGTTTCGTACATATATGTATGTACATATACAGTATGTAAGTATTGTTCGTCAAATAAATATATAATCAAAATACTATTAATTTTACAGTTAAGCCAACCTAATGCTAATAAGCCAAGTAGTTCTCGCTTTTTCCCGCGTAGCAGAGTAGTCGGAGAGAACCTAGTGTTAAAACACTCCGTTTTCCACTTTCTGTCCTAAATCGAATTTTACCTACATTTAAATTGCCATTTTTATTTTGCAAAGCCTTTTTATGATTTTTTTTAGCCTTACGTTTTTGTCTGCATAACAAAAATAGGGTAAGAGAACCTAACATCAAGAATCTCCGTTTTTCACGTATCGGTCGGTTGAATTCTAAGCATTGCGTTATACACGACAATACTCAAACTTCGTTATCGGTCACCGTCGGCTGTGCTATATTTTAAAAATCATATTTATATTTTTAACATAGAAATTATTTCTAAAAACGAACCCATAAAACCTAATGAAGTATACATTTATGGGGCAATAAAATAAAATACGGTTAACAATCAAAAAAATAATGTCAAGGACCATTTTAAACTACATTTTTGTACTTAAAAAGAAGTATTGTTTCTACTACTACTACTTCTACTAATTTCATAGTAGTACAATTGATAAGCCTTGTGTGTTATTGCATAGTTATTCGTAATAACAACAGCGATAACGTGTTCGGTCTCACGCCCTGACCTTCTCTATTAATTTGTTTACAAAAAGCTTGTTTGTATCTTTTAAATGAATAAGATGAAAGAGTTCTTAATGATATTCAATGACTTTAAATTATAACCTTTAAATTCAGGTCTTTTATAATAGAATCATAATAGGAAAATATATTTAAAAATGAATATTGGTTTCTTTATTTTTCCTTAAGATTTTTAACTTAGAAAACTTATTTTCAATGCTTGTAAAAATTCTCATAAAGTATTATTAAACATATTTTTCAGAAATAACACATTATGTCATACATAAAGAGTCTATATATAATAGAGAATAACGTCAGAGGCAAAATTATTATTCTTTGAATATAACCAAATACACTCGTTTTTTTTATTTATAAGTTTAAAAACGATGTAAAACAAAATTAATGTTTGTAAAGGAAAAAAATGTTGACAACTAATGTCATGTCCCCAATTTCATTATAAGGCAGGTGTAACACAAATTAGAATAGAATTTTAATACGCAAAATATCAAGTTAACAAAACTATATAACGAAATATAATAAATAGAAAATATTATGTTCTTTAATACAAATTCAACGTGAACATATTTTTGTTATGAATGATAAGCTGGCCGATCATAACAGGAATAAGCCGACGTACAAACTACAACAGCCGGAACCGAGCGATAAGGCAATTGTTTTAGATAAGGTGTGACTGATTGTATATACGTATCGGTAACAAATATAAATTCTGCACGATTTTCATAATTTCCTCACCTTAGAAATATTAATATTGGCGTGCATCCAACTCTTATACTGACGCTTGTCACCCAAACTTCAGTACAAAACTAGAGTTATTATCCCAGAGCACTATTCGATACCACCACAAAACAAAACAAAAACAAGCACGACGTCGATTGAATTCGATTTGGCGAAACTTTAGAACTATCAAGTTGTTTCTTTCACATCACGTTAAATATTTGTTTTGTCACAGGTGTGAGCTTCGTAAATAAGAGTGGCGTTCGTCGCCGGCGACAGAATACCGCGAATAACAGTCGATAAGAAACGCGAGCTCAGGCATGCCCCTTCTACTGGTGACGACCGTTGCACGCTCGCGATACGGCGAAACTGACTGACGGGCGAACGGGCGGACGCCGCACAGCGCCGACGCGCGACGCACTGGCGCATCTTCTCAACCCCTCATTCCCATCCACTCCAGACTCCCAGAACTATAGTTTTTACGGTAAAAAACGAGGACACTGCACAGCACGTTTAAGATGAGGAATTCAGCAAGTTTTTTACTAAACCGGGTAATTCACGCCTTTTACGGTGTAGAATTAACGTATATGCGCAAGTACTAGTCTCGCATCTCGAATTCTCGTGAGAATGCGTATGAGCGATGATAGAAATGATAATAATCGTATAGACCAATTAGGGCGTAACAAGAGTACGTGTTTAACAAATGAGGCATTTAAGTCTGAGAATTATAATCATAGAAGGAAGTTGTTTTTTTCATAGTAATTATTCCAATGAGGACAAATAACAAAATATTTCAAACTAGTTTACACACAATACTTTAAAAGTATTGTATTGTTTTTAAGAGTTATTCTCTCACTTAGAAAATTAAAAAGATACTTTTAAGAACGTATAAAAATTTGTACGCAGCGAGATTCGAACCCGCGCGTCTTTAAAACCGTCCAAGCGTTCTGACCGCTAAGCCATGTATTCTAACGTTCTTAGTTACACACAATATGTGTATATCGAATTGTCCATCTGAGTAAGAAAGTGTGCCACATCCTGAAGGTTAATAGCGGATGACGAGACCCGCTAGGCGTCAGGATCACGTAGGAGCAACGGTACAGTTGATATGCACTACGCTCATTTGAATAATCACAGCAAGTAACTTTTTATATTCTGTCAAAAGTATTGCAAGCTGAGTTTGTTTGTTTAAAGATAGATATATTAATTATGTTAATTATAGCCATAACGAATTAATTTAATATATGTTTCCTAATTAATTTTAATCAATTATTATCTATATAAATAAAATAATTTAAAAATCGCAAATAATAATATAATAATATAAATTTAAAACTCTATGTTAACAATCTATATAATTTTGCCATTATTAAAATTAGGTGTCGTTATTAAGGTTAGGTGTTTATTTTCGCAATAACACAATAATTTACATGTATAAAAATCTTGCATTTTTAACAAATAAAATAATAAATTTCATTTTACATTTATCTCCTTGATTCATTAACAAATATTCAAAGAATACTTTAGAAACATTCCCACTGTTACCCTTTTAATTATGAAGCCATCTGCATTTTCTATACAGAAGAAAAATAAAAGCTCTGATGCCATGTCACGGGTAACAAATGCATTTGAAAAGTGTCATTTGCTATTCGTATTCCACAAAAGAATAAATAATGCAGATTTGATAAAAATAGGTCAAACATTAATGGAGAAAGAGTTATGAATTATGATGAAAGTCATGAAATGACTTTCGAATATTTAGAAATGAATTTATGTGAAATATCGTGAAACAAGTGTCCTTCGTGGCGCAGTGGGACAGGCAGAGGTTTATTAGTATTAAGATACGCCGTTCCCCACTTTCCGCCGAATTCGGAGGCTTTGCGTGTTAAGTGGCGGAACTTAACGCCGCGCTTTACCTCGACACCAGAGCGAAGAAAATGGAAATATTAAATATTTCCACTCCTCGAGTGGGAATCGGACCCACAACCAGTCGTTACAGCTTGCAGCGTTACACGCTTGTGCCACTGGGCCACGACTGGCCCCAAAAAACATATACATATATTGAAAGTGAAAACAAACTACTTCTGAAATATACAACTACCCTCTATGATTAATGACGTCTGCGTCCAAATGACCTGGTCTTCTAAATTCCCATTTAATTGTATCAGTTGCCTTGCATCTAGTATGCAGTGCAATGTTTTATCACCCATCTCATCAGGCAAGTCAACTGTAGCGCATTCTTTCTAGTAATGGCTAGTAACGAATCGCGTTTCGTTTTTTATTGCGCTTATAAAAAATCGTCAGTAGCTCGTTAAACGGCTAGATTGATATTGATTATGATTTATATGGCCATAGAATAAAATATTAATTAAAAACAAGTTTTTGTATAGCATATTAAATTACAATAACATATAATATAATCGTTTAATGTATTCTTAAAATAACATCATTAATGACTATATGAATTTTTAACTATGCAACTAAGTATTCGCTCTTCCTACATTATCTATTTTTAAGAGAACTATGTATTTTATCATTTTTTTAAGTATTATTCACTCTTTGGATTTGAAAAAATATTAAATAACTTATAAGAATTTGAACGCAATATATAAAAGGGTATAACGAGCAAAGCTATACAAAAAATATAATAACTAAATAACAATCCTTTGATGTATGTAAATTCAACAAGAATATAATAACAATTCCAATACACCATTTCCCTATTTTTGCCAATTGGCGGTCCGAGGGCGATATTGCCTTTACTTTCTCTTTCCCATTGTAGTATCGGAGGTGTCGAGCGATTTATCGGCGGGCACGTATCAATAGACAAGTACATGGCGGGAATCGAACCCTCGGACTTGGGTGTGAGAGAGAACAAATTTCTCTGAGGCAAAAGATTCGTTACTATAGCGAGGAATAATTTATTACACTCGTATCTGAAATCCTATCTTATAAACAGAATAACTTGAAAGTACGTAGAGTACATTTTAACAAATACGTTAAGTTTGTTTTTAGGCACAGGAGCGAAAATATATACATACATGCATTCCCTGGAGTGGGATTCGAACTCATATTCATCTTTTACGGAAGAGGCTGTCCCACTGCGCTACGATGACCTCGGATTATTAAGTATTGTTACATTTTTTTAAAAAAAATGGGTAAATTTGAAACTGATCTACAAGTTTGATAGAGGATTTAATTATCAAACTCGTCACCGTCTCAAATAATGCCTAGATAATAATGATTTTATAATGTTTTAAAAGGGGCAGCCTTAAATTTTACCCTAGAGCATATATTTTATGTTTTTTTTTTAGATTCTTGCTTCACCCTAGCGGGGTAGCCAGAGAGAACGAAGCGCCAAACAAAATGCAAATACGGCATTGGAGACCGTCACCCATGTTGGAGGCAGCGAAATGGAAAGAAATATGTAAATATATAAAAAATAGGCGAATAAACAGGCGAAATAAATATAATAAAGGTAAGATAATACTAGCTAAAATAAATAATAAACAAATAATCATAATGTGATCACATAGCAAGACAGATGCAACATTGAAAAATGAAGTTGCCGTAATAGTCATTTAAATAATGAAGTCATACAATACATAAACTAAATAACATCGAAGAGGATAATATCCATACTTATATTATAAATGGGAAAGTCTGTGTGTTTGTCTGTCACGCTTTCACGGCTAATCTACCGGTCCGATTTGGATGAAATTTAGAACGAAAGTAGTAAAAGTGACTGGGTCTAACATAGGCTACTTATTTTTTCAAAAATCAACCTCTAAAGGGTTGAAATAGGGGATGAAAGTTAATATGAAAAATCTAAACCGCTAGACCAATTGTAATGAATTTTGGCATAAATATAGTTGATAATCTAAGCTTCAACATAGGCTACTTTATTTTTTAAAAATGGCCTCCGACGTTTGCTATATAGCGAAATAATTTACGCGGCGAAGCCGCGAGCGGGCCGCTAGTTATACATATTTTCTTAAGCATTTAAAATATTAATAAAGGTCTTAGCGTGGAAGGTACGTCACCCTTATAATTATCGATGACGATATACTGAGTGAGGGCAGGACGTGTTCAAGTTAACGAACAAGTAAAAAAATATTAAAACTATATTTTTTTAAAGGAAATAGATAAGAAATGTCTGTATGTATGTATGAATTGTAAACTAGAAAGCAGGGTACTGCAGGTGAACTCATTTATATACCTAGTAACTTTTTCAATATTGGTCGTATTGTAAATATTTTTTTTATTAACGTCAAACATTATGAAGAAATTTGCGTTTAAAATTTAAATTTTAAATGAATAAATAAAGTTAATAGAATTTCATAGAAATTAATTTAATTTTAAAATACAACGTTTAAATCTTAATAAGGAATTTTAGTCTTTTTTAGGAAACAAAGTTCGCGTTGAGTCTAAAAATTGGGAAGTGTTGAATAAAGTGTTTTGACACTAGGGTTTCCTTCTCTACATCTCACAAAAAGTGAAGTAGAGAATGAAGATAATAATATAATCAACGTACGAAGATAATTACTTTTTAAATTACCGATATGTCCACCTCAGTAGATACTATAAAATAATTATAGTATTATATTACACTACTCCTTTTACAAAAGTAACAATACTTAAAATATAATTACAATAAGTAAACAAAATTCAGTGAAGGGTAACTTACGAGCAGACTAATATTATGCTAATCCTTATAATCTTGTCACAACATATCACGGATAAGTTTGATAAATTACGATATAAATACAGTATAGATATGCAATTTTAAATCACCGCACCTAAAAACATGTCAGTAAAATTAATTATTTTTATTTATTTATATATAAAACGATTCCCTCTATGTGTATGTTTCTTATTTTTTTTAAGTCTCCTTTAGTCTTCCTTCTTACAGTAATTACACATCTAAATGAAATGAAATGAAATGAAATGAAATGAAATGAAATGAAATGAAATGAAATGAAATGAAATGAAATGAAAATACTCTTTATTGTACACTAAATAATAAACAAAAAGAGTAGAACACATCTAATACTAGTTACTTCTAGAAATTAAAACAATAATGTTACATTATTCTAGAGTGAATGTGAGTGTAATTGAATTGTGGCCAGTCGTGGCCCAGTGGCACAAGCGTGTGACTGCAAACGACTGGTTGTGGGTTCGATTCCCACTCGTGGAGTGGAAATTATGTTTCCATTTTCTTCGCTCTGGTGTCGAGGTAAAGCGCGGCGTTAAGTTCCGCCACTTAACACACAAGCCTCTGAATTCGGCGGAAAGTGGGGAACGGAGTGTCTTAACACTAGGTTCCCTCTGCCTACCCTGCTGTGTGCGGGATACAGCGTGAAGCTAAAAAAAAATTGTATACGTAATTTAGTCAATAATTAAGTATAAGCCCTTAGTTGCCCGATGGGGCAGCCTGACTGTAATCGCGAATGGTTAGGGGTTTGATTCTCGTACACATTATCAATTCTCCGGCGAACAAGACAAGATTGACACTAGGTTCTCTCTGACTTCATTGCTCTGAATTCGTGAAACTTGAATAAAGTAACAAAAATTTGTTATTCATTACTAAGAGTATGTCGAAGTTTTTGAGATAAGCAAGCAAGGGTGGTGGTGGTGGTGAATCACTCCGCCCTTTCTTTTCGGCCCAATTTAGAAGCAAGTATAAGATATTCTTTACGTCATTCAATATTTTATTAATACGCAGTTATTTTATTATGTGCGTATTATTAAATACGTAGGTTACATAGTTTTTTTCTAAATTGTCTTTACGAATTAAATTGACACGTATAAAAATAAACAAATTAGATTTATTTCACTAATTTATGATTGACATCAATAACACTCATAATTATATTTTAATTTCAATTATATTAACATAATTGGTATAGACGTGAGCATATGAAAAGTAGAAAACATATTGCTATACGACATAATATAAGCAATTTAATTAATTAATAATTAATTAATTTTAAGCTTCTAAAGATTTTCCGTTATTTTTTTAACATTGCACGGTAGTCAGCGTGAACTTAGTGTTAAGACACTCCGTTCCCCACTTTCCACTTGAAATGAAGACGTTTTTTGTTAAGTGGTGAAACTTATTACTATGATTTTGTACAAACAGCGCGAACAAATGAAAACCACATAAAAACTACACCAAGCAGTAATCGAACCTACAATCAACCGCACCTCAAGTCAGATGTTATCTACAGCCCGACTACGTACACAAATATTTTGTATTATATACAAATATCACGAATACACCAACAATAAAATTACCTAAGCCATTACTCTAAAGACTTTCTATCAGCAAGCCCATCCACAATGGTAGTTAAGCCACATTGCACCCTCATAAATAAACTGACCTAACTCAAAATCTCCCGATTAGCCAAAAACAACCATAAAAACCTTATTCTACGATCCATTATAATTTACACAAAATTTTCAAGTTAAGGCGCTTTAATTCTTTTTTTTTTAACTTCACGATGTATCCCGCACACAGCAGGGTAGGCAGAGGGAACCTAGTGTTAAGACACTCCGTTCCCCACTTTCCGCCGAATTCGGAAGCATTGCGTGTTAAGTGGCGGAACTTAACGCCGCGCTTTACCTCGACACCAGAGCGAAGATAATGGAAATATTAAATATGTCCACTCCTCGAGTGGGAATCGAACCCACAACCAGTCGTTTGCAGTCACACGCTTGTGCCACTGGGCCACGACTGGATGCAAAGGTAATAGCATATCACGTATAACGTTAATTCAACCAATTAATACCGAGCAAGTATCGGCAGGTAGTACTGGGATAGATCGAGGAAACATATCTCCGGTTAATTGATATTTGCATAGACACTCGTTAGTGGTAAGCGAACACGGAAGCTGGTAACATCTGTGACCTTATAAAACGGCACGTAGATTAAGCAATTAATTTATGGTAGTATCGAGTCCATAGTTAGACCTCAATTTATGTTGGTTGTTTTATCTTTACTATGTAAAATTATTGTATGCGTGTTGAAGTTAATGTATGGAAATTCTGTGAAGTAGTTAAGTAACGTGTCTAGTAATTTGCATTTTATGCACATATATGAACTCTTTTACGTATAACGGTCATATACAGTCTAGAGTCAAAACACTCTGTTCTCCACTTCCTACCAGAAATCCAGAAAATAAGTGACGGAATTCACAGAGACACTTTCTATTAGATGCGAGAGCGTAGAAATGAAAATAATGGATAATCTTTTCCCCGAGTTGGAATCGAACCCACAACTGCGTTTACAGTCTCAGACTTTTATATTGCGTGACAATGGCTTTATTATGTTCAAAAATTTGTATTCCAATAATTCAAATAAATATTTGAAAATGCTCTATGGCTCAAAAAATATTTAAGATTTACTTACGGCCTAGAATCATATAGGTACCTATAAAATTAACTATTTATGAAGTACTTGAAAGCTTACGTAATATCTAAATTATATGATCAAAATATATGAATGGCTTGATGAAAGCATGATAAAAATTAGCTTATGATCTTCGCCTCGTTATCAAGCTACGTGTTCAATTTCATTATGATTGGTAGACGCGGTAAGTCATAGAGGTTACAGACTCTAAAACTTTCTTTTGTAATAATGTACATAAGAAGACAAAGTGGCCAGTCGTGGCCCAGTGGCACAAGCGTGTGGCTGTAAACGACTGGTTGTGGGTTCGATTTCCACTCGTATATATTTAATATTTCCATTTTCTTCGCTCTGGTGTCGAGGTAAAGCGCGGCGTTAAGTTCCGCCACTTAACACGCAATGCCTCCGAATTCGGCGGAAAGTGGGGAACGGAGTGTCTTAACACTAGGTTCCCTCTGCCTACCCTGCTGTTTGCGGAATACAGCGTGAAGCTAAAAAAAAAGAAGACATATGTACATTAGATTTTATATCAAATATAGAACATACTAGCGACCGTTCGCGGCTTCGCCTGCGGAACTACTCAATTTTTCAAACTAACTTTTATTACCCATTCAAGTCTTAAAGGGTAGATTTTTGGAAAAAAATAGCCTATGTTTGACCCTTGGTGTATTAATATTTTCATCCGAATTCCATTCAAAGCAAGCCGGTACATTAGCCGTGAAAGCATAACAGACAGACAGACATTCGCATTTATAATATTAGTATGGATTCGAAAAAACATTTTCATAATTAAAATGTTTTCAAAAGAGTTGTAAATAAAGCTATCGAAATCAAATGTGAAAGCAAAGTTATTAAATAAAGTGCTGTGAGATGAAAAATCCTGTTTTATTCCCAAAGGTTGTAATCTCGTTTGGAAAATAACATGTGAATTATTATGTACACAGTTTAATCTTTCTTTCAGTTACTGAAAAGCTTGTAACCAAGCTTTTTAGTGTATATCAGAATAGTCAAAAAAGATCTAGTGTCTTGACACTTCGTTCTTCTCTTTCCTAACGAAGCCGAGACTATGCATATTAAGTGGTGGAGCTCAACGCCGACCAATACCTTACCAGAGGGGAGAAACTTCGTTTACCTGAGATTGGATCGAACCTACAACCAATCTCATTGCACCACGATTATACTAGCGCCACTTAACACGCAATGCCTCCGAATTCGGTGGAAAGTGGGGAACGGAGTGTCTTAGCACTAGGTTCCCTCTGCCTACCCTGCTGTGTGCGGGATACAGCGTGAAGCTAAAAAAAAAATTCAATATAATAATACTTCATCTGTAATAATTTTATTTTCATACAAGCTATTTTTTATTAAGGCGCGGTTAGTACACAATGCAAATATTTAGCAATATCCGATTCTGTATCTAACAAGTTGAGGAAGTATGTAGTTATAATTTACAAATTGTAAATTTTAAGTTCAAGGCACATCACGTATATGATAGAGAGGAAGTCGATTCGACACATGATTTTAAAAAGAAACATATTTATTCATTATAAAAATATTACTTCATTCTATGTTGTTCATTATTTCTTCGTTTAATGTAAAAAAATACATAAAAAACAGAACGGATTATCTTGGCACTACTTCCTTTCTAACTAACTGCCTTGCTATGCGACAAAAACCGTGAAGCTAAAAAAAATAAAATAAATCTACACTCAAAATTGCAATAAGTAAATATTTATTTCACTACTTACCTATTAACAAAACAATTAAAACCCCTTTATCTACATATATCAATTTAAAATGCATTGATTTTCAAATTCCTCCATACTATGAGTACATAAAAGTTTTTATACCTGTTGTCGGTATCAGATTGCGTGTCCTATAATGGAACTTTCGTGGTAGAAAGACTTGAAAATAGTAATTACTAGACATTAGGCTGAATGTTATGTGGCATGTCGCATTAAATATGAAAACCCTACTTGAATAAACAACTTGTAGCTTGTACGATTTTTTACACTAATTGTTCTATAGAAAAGTTTTATTTTTGAGAAATAATTTTAGGACAACATAAAAAATTTTTAAACGAACCGAGATTCGAACCCATATCTCCATCCACTTATATGCGCTCTAACAGCTAACCATGTATTCTACATTTGGCTATCAACAAAAATAAGTTGTAACACGCGTATAAGAATTTGGTCATAGGATTTAAATGGTTATTATACATATTCTAATAAAGAAAACATAAAAAGCTTAAGAGCTTAGCATCAGCTACTATTTCAATCTTTCCTATTCTAAATAACGATTACTTTTAAAACCTAACATTGCCCCTGTTAGTAAGTGGATTTGATGAGAATCAGAAATATAAAAATTGTTAAATCATAAATAATAGAAAGCTTTCTAAACGTCACCAAATCATCTTGACAATAAATATGTTAAATGCATGTTTTCCAATTAGCTGAATATCAATTTCTATAATTAATTTTCATAACAAATACATGAAAACAAAAGACTAATAAAAATCAATATAATCAATAATTTGATAAAAAAACTAAGCAGAATTTCTATATCATACTTCTGATTATGTTATAAGAAATATTTTTTTTTAGCTTCACACTGTATGTATCCCGCACACAGTGTTAAGACAAGGCGGAACTTAACGCCGCCCTTTGCCTCGGACACCAGAGCAAAGAAAATGGAAATTCTAAATATTTCCAATCCCCGAGTGGGATTGAAACCCACAACCAGTCGCTTTACAGTCACACTTTGTGCCACTGCGCCCAAATTTAATTTAAAAATAATAATTTGATAAAAAAAATTAAGCAGAATTTCTTTATCATACGTCTGATTATGTTATAAGAAATATAATTAATGTACATGTGTCGTGTCAGTATATCCGATGGTTATGCATTCGATTTCCACTAGGAGTATAATATACTGAAATTATTTACTATTCAGCGCTCTTATGTCAAGACAAAGTTCCGCTATTCAACAAGGGATGTCTCGTATTCGTGTCGGAATTACGAAAAGTGGAGAGCCAAACGTCATGACACTCTCTCTCTTTCTTTTCGTTGTCACGCAGGATTACCTTTTATACAGGCACAAGGATAACTGAAGCAATTGAAACAACTGAATATCTTTTTTATATAACAATGGTTGGAATGTTCTTGTTTTATATTGAGCATGTTTATACTTTTTTTCCGCAAAGTATGATAGTCAGAAAAAAATCTAGTATCAACACAATCTGTTCTTCACTTTCAGCTCGTAATCAAGACATTGCGTGCTGACTCGGAACGGCTCGGGCGGAACTCAACGCCGCGTTTTACCTTAACAGAGCAGAGGAATAAAATTATAGAAGAAATAAGATTATTTAAAATAATCTTTCATATGAGTGGTGATCTAACCCACAACCGATTGCGTTTACAAACAGACGCTGCGCCACTGTGCCACGATGGAGCAATGGCCCATCCATTTAGTATTGAGTTTCAATTTCTTTTGTAATCGCAAATATTTGACGCATTCAATAAAATCATATGAAGAATAAATAAGAGACAAAGGATACCTTGTATCTAATTTATGCCTTTATTTGATGCAATGAATAAACATAATTATAATTAAAAGCGTAAAATTCGTGTAAATAATTGGTTACACAATTACGTCATTATTACATTGGATGAGCGATATGCATTAAGCGGCCTTGTGTGGGTCAAGTGGTGACTGTACTATTCAGAAATATATTATTGCTCAACTTAGCAAACAAAGTAAAATGGGTGCTAAATTAAGATCCAATTAAATAAAAATATAACTTTATTAAGTCTTTCGTCAGACATATTATACGGTGGTATTGAATTCGATTCCCATCCGGGGGAATGATTACACTTAAATTATTATCCATCTTCGCTCTGGTAACAAAGACAAAAAGTGAATGACGGAGTTTCTTACCTAGATTCATTCTGCTATGCAAAAAAATCGATATGCTCATATATTATTTTTATTCTGTAAGTTAAATATAATAATGTAAATTGCATGACAATTTACATAAAGCTGAGAGGGCAAAACAATTGGTAAGTCATTGAATTACATATAGGTAATATATAAATAATCAAATGAAGACAATCTTTATCCACTTTCTATCTAAAAATAATGAGCAAATAGTATTCATTAAAAACATTTTAATGATTGTGTTAAAGACTAGTAAAATTAAGCTATATTTTTATTTGTTCTTTTAATTAAAAAAAAAATACTTATCTTCCTTGATTCACCAATTTATTTCACCCTTAATTTCAATTCCATTTACGGTAAGCTAATACGGATAAGTTATTTGTTACTCAACTGTGGCCAGTCGTGGCCCAGTGGCACAAACGTGTGACTGTAAACGACTGGTTGTGGGTTCGATTCCCACTCGAGGAGTGGAAATATTTAATATTTCCATTTTCTTCGCTCTGGTGTCGAGGTAAAGCGCGGCGTTAAGTTCCGCCAATTAACACGCAATGCCTCCGAATTCGGCGGAAAGTGGGGAACGGAGTGTCTTAACACTAGGTTCCCTCTGCCTACCCTGCTGCGTGCGGGATATAGCGTGAAGCTATTTATTTTTATTTTTATTTGTTACTCCATTCATCATATATAGTCTAATGTTGTCTAACTACTCAAAGAAAACAAAAATTGGATATCAACTACAAGCAAATATTAAATAAATTCCAGCACTGAAAATTCATGTAAACTTTACCAATACACAATATGGCCACATTAAAAAAAAAACAAAGAAACCGAATAAGGATACCAAAATCAACTTTTACATCAACTTCCTAGATTGAAATATCGTAGAATTTTTATGAACACAATACATTGTCGTAAATCTGAATAAACGGCGGTTCGGGGCCAATTACGAAAATTGTATGAACTGCTACATGTAATCTGCATATATTATGTGTTCAAACATTAACACTTGTAAAGTAAACGGTGTGAGCAGGACGCTGGGAATTAAACGCTAGGATTTACTATTCGCAGTTTGAAACTGACATTTAGAATGAAGATGAATGTGACTGTAGACTATTAAACTGAAAACGGAACCCAAGGTTATAAATATAAAGATCAGGTACGAAATGATTGACTTAAACTAGATTTAACGTTACTATTGGAATTAGTAATGTCAATTATATATAAGACAAAAAAAATATTGGAGTTGATTTAAAAAAATGCAGGTATGTTTGTTTTCAAACTTTTTTTGCAAAATGTACCCTACAAAGATTGCTTTTGAAAATTCTGACTTAGTAAATAAAACGCAAGTAATACATATCAGACTCAAATAATGCTTTGATAACATTTTACGCAAAGGTTATAGAAAATACGAGTATTTCTTTAAGATTATTAGACGAAATTGTTCGACTACTCTATGTCTGAATCTAAATGTTAAATAATTTATAACCAATCTAGCCACATGTCTATGGTCAGTCTGACTACAGGCACGCCATTCATTAATGAATCACGAGGAACTATTTCGTAGACTACAGTACTTCATTCTCACATAAAGATTTATTGTTTTAAATTAAGTGTTTAAACGTAAAAAACACATTTGTTATGATAACATATTTTATGTATATATT
Organism: Dryas iulia moderata; assembly: GCA_019049465.1. Taxonomy (NCBI): domain Eukaryota; kingdom Metazoa; phylum Arthropoda; class Insecta; order Lepidoptera; family Nymphalidae; genus Dryas; species Dryas iulia. The sequence goes on along the minus strand of CM032423.1, from coordinate 15,454,965 downwards.
CCATAATTCATTACACTCGTAATGTTGTCTGTCTATTTAAAGAAAAATATAATATACTGCTTAAAAAATGACATATACTAAAACAGATATCATAAAATCTATTTCCATGTAATAAACATACTTACTGACATTTCCTTATTAAAGAATAATATTGAATTGTTATCCAATTTTAAACTTACACTATTAAAATATAGAAGAACATCTTACGACCAAGCTCCATAGTTACCTGCAACAAAAACATGATTGATCAATTAATTAAATCAAACTACCAGAAGAGCAGATTTCATTTTATAATACATCTCAACCATTAGTATTTACTAATAATAATTTTAATCGCTACAATAGTAGAGTTGTTTTTGCTTTGTGAAAATATATTCGGCATTATGAGTTTCTCTTATTTAATTAACATAACGCAATGGTTTAAAATAATAATTTCTAATATGTACTGACAATACAAGTGTTTTAAATTTATAATACCCAATTAAAATAAATCGAATTAACCACTTAATATTGTAGCTTTATCTTTCAGTTGTCGAAAGAATTAAGTTGATACAAAGTTACCACGTCATTATTGCACTTTTACATGAGTCATACATGTGTTACGTAAGAAATTATGTCAATTATATTTGTGTATTTAATATTATAAGTTCAGTACAATTAAGCCATTATATAGGCATTCCAATTAGTGCTTTTATAAATAAATTAATAACCCAAGTTCATATAACTTAATTACAATTTTAAATTTATCTTGTATAATACGATATATTTTTTTTATGTTATGATTGAGAAATAATAACAAAAATAGAATACTGAGGTGCTTAAAGAAGTCAAATAAAAGATGCTAGTGACCTTTAAAATTACAATAGTCAGTATGAATTAAACAACGATCCGCGGAACATTATGCGTCTGTCAGAGAAGACGGCACGCAAAGGAACCATAAACAATAATGGGCACGCAACGCACAATTCACAATAGAAATTTGTTTATGGGCAAATATCTGCTAACAATGAGTAGAAACTACATTATTAACACTAAATTTGATGCCTGTAAAATCCATAATAAAAAAAAAATAGAGAAGGTATTTAATTTTTATTTTACCTTCACTCTGTATCCCGCACACAGCAGGGTAGGCAGAGGGAACCTAGTGTTAAGACACTCCGTTCCCTACTTTCCGCCGAATTCGGAGGCTAGCGTGTTAAGTCGAAACTGAACTTAACGCCGCGCTTTACCTCGACACCAGAGCGAAAAAAATGGAAGCATAATTTCCACTCCTCGAGTGGGAATCGAACCCACAACCAGTCGTTTACAGTCACACGCTTGTGCCACTGGGCCACGACTGGCCACTAAAAATTAAAATTATTTTATGATAAAGTCATAAAAATAAAATTTACTTGAAAAATAAGTGATTGGCAATCGTACAGCCGATTCCATTGTTCGAGGCTCCCATCTGCTTATTTCAGACAAGTGAAATGAGCATAATGAAAACATATGTAAATCAGTGTAGACTGTAGTAAAAGATCAAGGTCCTTTCGATTATATTATTTTTTTAATAAATTGTTTTAAACAATGAATAAGTCACGTCAGAGAGCTTGTAAGATAAACATCTTCAAGCTTGTCGGTTGCTATTAATAAATCAAGCGACGGTGAAATTGTACGAAATATGATTCCTGTGACTTATTATTTAAGTACGAATACGGAACTTGTGGTCGAAACGTCAATAAAATATTAAATATATGGTTTTAACAATCTGAGCGTATCACAAAACCAAATCAAGGAAGATTTATTTTTATGTAGTTAAATGCAGAACTAAAGTTATTAACAATATGGTAATTTACAGTTTTGCTTGTTATAACATATAATAAGCGAATATAATAGCATTTATGGGAAAATATAAATAAGTTAAGATAACCGATAACAGGGTTTAATTAAACTTGTAATATACTACCGATGTCCGGATTACTTTTGGTGTACATATACAGTACTATTAAAAATATATTTATTTTGTATTCTTATATTTCTTCTATCTAACAGAATAGGCGTAGTGAATCTAATACGATAATCGCCACTTTACCGGTCATACTTTGTCATAACTAAACTGGGAAATACATTTGCACGTTTCTTAAGAAAGAAGATACATCACGTTAAATTGAACTGAGCTTATCATTAACAGGTAGTGTAATTTTTTTAGGGACACATTTTTTCCTACGTTGCAGGATCGTCAGAGGGGAGGTAGTGTTAAGACACCTCGTCCTCCACTTTCTGCCCGAAATCGAGACATTGTGTGTTGAGTGGCGGAACTCAACGCCGGACTATGAATTGAGTACCAGAGCGAAGAAATGAAAATTTAAATACCATTTCTCCAAGTGAGAATCGAACCTGCAGCCATCAACAAGTCAGACGCTGTCCCACTTCGCCAAGACGGAGTCCGTGTAATGTATATTGTCACTAGTAAGATATTATTTTTTTTTTGTAGGACTAAATATAGATCAAATTGTATTGTTTTATTGATTCTCACTGCGACATTTTTTTGTGGGTTATTCAAAATTCAAACTGTAGTGTTTACCACACTTTTACCAATTTCAACAAATTGTAAATGGAACTCACATAATATTTTTCTTAACAATAAAGGGTAAATTTAGAAATACAATTACTTATAAAACAAATTTCTGTATTATTATAAAATCAATATATAACATAAACACCGCAAGACCACGATTACGATTATAGTTACGTTGGCCAAGTAAAGCTTACGCAACACGATTCAAAATTTAAAATATTATGAGTATCAGAACCTATACCGAAGGTTTCTTAATTATCATAAATTACTGGGATTGAAGAAGCAATCTCACTTTAATGCGGTTATGATGATGTTTGTATATATTTTCAACATTAATCTACAGGTCTATTGACTGGAAGTAGTATTTACGACCGCTATAGAAAGTGTAAGTGCTAGAATTATGTATTCGATAAACAAGTATCGCATCAAAGGTGTAAAGATAAGGAAGTTAAAGCAGGACATATTTCAACTAATAATGGACTTACAGGCCGTAAAATATTCATTGCGTTTCTGCGTCATTTTATGATTTACGCAGCGATCCTTTGTTACTTGCCAATAATGTGTATCCTTCGATTGTATTATAAGAATTTTACTTTATATTATTATAAGCAATATATTTTTATTATTAACTACTGTTGAATCAGAATTATTAAATATATCTATAGCTAAAATCGATTGTTGAATATCAATTGCATCTAGACCAGTCTCCAATTAATTAGCTTTCAAAGCGTTTAAATCTTTCGCAATTTCTACATTAACAACAGTTTCACAAATAACAAATACATAAACAATCTTAATCGAAGAAGACTGCACTTTCTACGTCACAGTCTGAATGAGTCACGATAGTTTATCAGAAGGACGTCGTGGGCGAACAGGGCCACAATTAAAACCACCCACACGAGCTGGAGACCAGCGCAATGTTCAAACCATATCTTCGTTACATGACAGGTATGTAATTTCTCCTATTCCGAATTCAAATGTAATTTAATAGCTTTAGACATTTAAGACATTAAGTATACGCCTGATAACATTATTTACACCATTTAATTGTACTTAGTACCGTTTGTTAATGTAACTGTATTCCTATATGTATGTTTCTGCTACATTTTCTGTTAAATTCGGTTATGGATACAACAAAATGTTAAATATATTTTTTTCTATGTTTAAGATTAAGCGCAGTGTTAAGTTCTTCCACTTATCACCAAATGCCTCGAGTTCAGGTGAAAAGTAGAGAACGGAGTGACTGGGCACTAAGTTTTCTCAGACTTGAAAAAAGCGTGCATCATCAATATATAATTAATGCAGACCTAAATTACAATGCACATTTTTAGCCGTTATCCTAATCTACTTATCTAACAAACTAGTTTTACTTTATAATATTGTTTATATAAGAAAAGCCATTACAATATTTTATAAACTTTCACGAATACATGAATACTATTTAAAAAAAATTAGCAAATAAAACTAAAACCTCTTTTTAACATTAGGCGCAACTTAACGATGAATCCTGTCGTTTGTAAACATATAATTAAATTATAGTCAGTAGTCAATCTTCAAATCACAATTCGTGCGCGTACGCTTTCACTGTCGACGGACCGGTCTGGACGAACCATTTCCTGAGGATATCGCATACCAATCGTGCATTGCGACCCAAAAACGTTTGACGCCATATAATTTATTATGTCTATAGAATTTAGGATTTTTTGCATAATAATCTTAAATATTTTATAGTAAATTATGAACATGTATTTTGTTGTGATGATTATTAAGTTTTATTAGTAATAGAAATAATCTTTATCATTTGTTACAATAATTTGACATTACAAGAATAATAAGAATAATAAACTTAAATTAAACATTAAAATTTCGAATACAAATATTTAAACTTTTAAAAGAACGCATACAAAAAAATCCATTTAAAGATCAATGGCAAAAACACAAAATGAACGGCAATCAAAGCCGTATTACCTCGAATATATCTTGTCTTGTCAATATCGAGTATTGTTCCAATGTTTAACATCGCGTTAACATGTTTATGTAAAGTCGCTATATCTCTTTGATGTGTGAAAGACGGCGTGGGAGGTTGTAAACGATATTAAATAATCGAATTAGGGTTACATTTGTAACACTGAATATCGATTTGTTGTGCCTCGATTCTATAGCGAATTATGCAAGTGTTCTTAAAATCGATAAATTTTACGTTCTCACTAACGACCGCCCGCGGTTCCGCCTGCGTATCGGCTAATCTGGCCACGTTACTTTATTGTTCCTTGTGTAACAGCTGTAACGGAGTTCCGTTATCTGATTGTAAAGTGAAAAACTTCATATAAACTCATTTTTTTATCTTTTTAGTGAATCGCGGCGTTAAGTTCCGCCACTAAACATGCAAAGTCACGATTTCGTGCAAAGAGTGGGGAATGGAGTGTCTTGACACTCTCACTACCCTGTTACTGTAGCCGTATAACGTGCAGTTAATTTCCTGAATGTCGAGAAATGTTTACGCTTTATGTTATATGCGATAGTTTTATGTTATGATTCATACATTTTTTTTACTTTAAATCATTTAATTTCAAGAAAATAATTGAATAATTGGAACGAAGTTGTTATTTAACGAGAATTCAAATACATTTTTTAATATTTTTTGTATTATGAACTGAAGAAATTGAAAAATACTTTTAGAAAACGTATAAATCCCATTGCGTTCAATATTTAATTCGTTTTCAATAAATATAGACAGCACACGTTAAATATTAGGTGTATCGTGGTAGACGTGTTACGTTTAACTTGAGCAACATAATTTTATTACTGGAACAGCCAAGGCAAAAAAAAAGAAAATGCCATAAGCTACAAATAAATTTTGTTTACATCGAAAAAAAATAATTACATTTAAATTAAATTGTTTATAAGAATACAGTATATTTTTATTTATAGTTAATAAAGAGCGTAGAAAGTCTGCTTGCATTGAAAAATAATGTATTTACTTGGTAGTAAAAGTTGCAAGGATTTTTAATAATTTCTTATTTCGTCGTTGGTTCAATTTTTTTAATAATTTTGATTATTGGTTAACAATTTATATGAATTAATACAAATAAATATTTTTTATTGTAATTTACAGTTTGCAAGTATTTGACTGTAAGCAATGGATGTGACTTAGATTCGACATCAGGATGATGTTATTAGGTTTTCTGGTCCAGTCCAGTCTAATTGTACTAAGTGTGTCTATAGTTTCATCACTATTACATAATTTCTCTAATAGCGGGAATGGAATGAATACTAGCTAAACTTTCTGCCTATATAGTCGTCTAGGCGGGAGACGTGTGAATTTAAATAAATAAATAAACTGTAATATTAATTGTGATCGAGTATGTAATAATTAAATATTTTTGGCTATTACTTGCTATAAAAGAAACATTTAATGATATATTATTTTTCGTTTACCACATTTATTATTTTTCGTTACTTTGAGTACGAAAATTTTTAATTTCTTTGATAAGGGCATTGTCAAAATTCTCACAAAGGAGAATATTTATATCCATTAAAAGTAAAGGTCTTAAAGGCCGTCGTGGGGCAGTTGGACAGTGTTTGCCAGTAAACGCGATGGTTGTGCGTTCGATTTCCACTCGTAGGAATGATTGTATATTATTTTTATTTCAACAACAATTTACAGCGTTAAGTTTCTTAACTTAAGAGGCAGTTTCGATTTCGGATGGAATATGGAGAATGGAACTACATTCTAGAAATTCTTTCAGAACCTTGCTATCCGGGAAAAGCGTAAAGTTTCTTTTAATACCAATAAATGTAATAATAATATTTCTACCACAAGGAAGAATACATAAATTTATTAAAAAAAACATACCTGTGAAGAATGTTAAAACACCTGTTTGTATATGAATAATTTGACACGAACAATTACTGGCCGTAGTCACGCACAGACAAGCGGTCTATTGGAGTTTTACGACTATTTAATAAAAACTAATAATTAAATTACTACTAGCAAACTCTCACCGTAATAATTAAAGCAATTTTTAAAATGGTGTTAGTTGTAGAGTGAAAAGAATATTTATGTTCTTTTCATACAAATCTGTGTACTATTAATAAAAGTATATTTAACTACTATTAATAAAAGTAACTTGGGACGAGTCGTGGCGCAGTGGCACAAAGTGTGACTGTCAAGCGACTGGTTGTGGGTTCGATTACCACTCGAGGAGTGGAAATATTTAATATTTCCATTTTCTTCGCTCTGGTGTCGAGGCAAAGCGCGGCCTTTAGTTCCGCCACTTAAAACGCAAAGCCTCCGAATTCGGCGGAAAGTGGGGAACGGAGTGTCTTAATACTAGATTCCTTCTGCCTACCCCGCTGTGCGCGGGATACAGCGTGAAAGAAAAAAAAAAAAAAAATAAAGTTTTTTTTTGGCAAGGATATACCAAAAACTGCTAATGTAGTTGGATACATTTCAAGAAAATATTTCAAATTGCCTACGTTTTGAATGATCATTGTACATTAGTATTCTGGCTAACAATAGTTTTGTTCGTAGTAAATAATAAAGCCCAAGCTTCCTACGCGAGGGCACAGTTCGTTGAGACCATCTATCATTAAGCCGGCATTACATTAGTACGGCGTGCAACGATTCCTCACTTTCACTGATAAATTCGGTTCCAATTATGCAATTTAGAGGGATACAACGGCTGTTACATCAGGAATCGTGTATGTTGATGATTGATCATTTGGCCCTTAAATTGAAGTTCCCAGGGAAAGAGAATGCTCCGAGAGCACAGTGACATTTGAATACAAAGCAATCTCAGATTTGTGCCGATCTCTTTCAAAAATCACTAGCAAATGGCAATAAAGCAAGTGAAAACGTTAATTGCAGCATAGTATTTACAGTAATTACAAAGACTGGGTTAACAGGAAAGATTAAGTTTAAAAAGAAAGGCGGGTAATTAAATGCTATATACGAATTGGGTTTCGCAGTCGTAAATCTTGATATCTATTGCAATGTATATAATAGGAACATTTCCTTGACATTATGGACTATAGGCCAAACGCCAAACGCGTAGCAATACAATTGTTCTTACAACCTGTGTAACGGAATAAAATTTTCTTGGAGCAATGTTTTTGTCATGTTTACATTTTAGTTACATACAGCGCAGCTATTTTATACCGATGTCGACTTCGCCAGTTGTTGGCGCTAAGGCCACTGTCATATAGATCATGTACAGTCACAGATAATATTATGTTCGAGTTGGCTGTAAAATATATTGGATCATTCACTGGATTATGAAGAATAATTACAATGTGTTATATCAAATAGGTACAAGAGAAAACACATAGCCCACAATATATTTATAATTCTAGAGGTTAGACATCAAAATTAATCGCCAGACTGTTATTAGCTTACCTGTATGTTATCAAAATTTTATTATGTGGTGTACGTTAACATCTCCTATTAGAATAGCAACTTCAACGACGACAAAATTTACCCTACTTTGACTATCACAAACAGCTTGTAATGTCAACATTGTCAGCAAACATAGGACATATTAAAGTTCAAGAACTACTTCTTCAATCCGGAGTACGTATATAACTTCATAATGCTTTTATATCAATAGTACAATCTATGCTATAAACCTTGTATTTTCAACTGAGCGTGATTCATACGACCTAGTCTTATGAGGATGAAAGTTGAACGCAGGCGCCTCAGTTTTGGCTCAGTACAGACTGTGTGTGGTCTGCTTCATACTAATTACTTCACATGTTCGGTCAGTGTCAGGGTGATCACCCTGCTGATTTGGGCATAGGGCTAGCGGCCACACAGCTCGAGATCACAATCACTCGATTGGGAAACGAGACCAATTAAGGGAAATTGTCGAATGTGCAGTGATTTATGGCCTGCAACAATTTTTATTATCGCAATTAGCAATGCGTTGTCTGCTAGGTTTATCTGTAATGATATCTGTTTATGAGCTCATAGTGGCGAAGTCAGACGTATTATGTACATTCTATTTTTTTATATTTTATGTTGTGCAAATGAAAATTAAAAATAAAGTGATTTTAAGCAGTACTTAAAAACATAAGTTACGATTTAATTAGGCTTTTAAACATCTAGCACCACTAGTCAGAAAAAACATAGTATTAAGATTTTGATTTGAAATTTGACGAATATTGTTATTTCGTGTTAAAGCATTAAATAAAAAGAATTTAAATATAATTCCTCACTAGTGATGAAATCCACAACCGTTGTGCTAAGAATCAAACGTCATAGTGCCTCACAATGACTCCATGTTCGTTTAATCGAAGCCAAAATCTGACCATCGACTATTATAATAATATTTAAGCATTAAATTTATATACTGTACTATCTCAGTAAATATGACACTGATAGCGATCGTGAAACGAAACAAAAAAGAAAGATATCGGCAAAAACGAGTCAGCAATGTTGGCATATCACGCAACCTCCGCGCGTGTACAAGCCATCGTTGCTAGGATATCGCAGATTGCAGTGTCCTCTGATCTACCAATTAAAAAGTATTTGCTGGGCTAAATGTGCAATTGGCACTTCATGTGTTGGTAAATATTGGAGAAATTTAATGAATGTAGGATAAATTACTTTATTAAATTTTCTTTTAAGGTATTACCTTACCTTACCTTAAAAAAATTAAAAATAAAATTTGGTCTTTTTTTAAAAAAACGGAGGAAATTAAAAAAAAACTGAGAAAAGTCACGGATGCAGTGGAACAGTACCTGACACGATTACTAATAGGTTCGATTCCCACATAAGGGTAAAATTATATTCTAATCGTATCCGTTTCTCCGCTATTAAGACAAAGGGTGGTTTCGCCAACCAAAATACATGTAGCAAAGTGGATAATAAAGTGTCTTGATATTAGATTCTCTTTCCCTTCTCTGCAATATAGAAAAGCTGGACAAAAAACTAAGCTTAAGTAACTTATTTAGGACATATTATTTCCCATAGCACTAAACGACTATAATATAATGTCAAGCGGTTAGCATTAACGATAGGAAATTAATATAACCTGGAGATACTTTAATTAACTATTAATATTAACGATGGCAAATCTATTCAGTTATTGCTTCCATTTTTTGAAATATTGATCCTATTGCAATATTGCAAAGTGCCTTTTGAATATGTAATATAGTTAGCTTAAAGGTATGTATTAGGAAGGTTGTCTTCTAAATGCTTTCTACCATCTGTTATGTATGTTATTCATTCGAATTTAATGTTCTCAATTTATTAATACTGCTAATAATTCAACATGTAGCACCTCAGGGTAAGGGAACAGCTTAAGGTAGTTGATTAAAATGTTAAGACATACTATACGTAATATTCAAACATTTTTCTTTGTAATCTAATAAAAATATAGTTAAATGTAACGAAATGGAACAACAAGTAAATGCAATTTGTCGTTTGCATAACAATGAAATTTACGTGGGCTTCAATCAAAAAAGAACTTTAATGTTTGCCCTTAAACATTAACCCTACTCGTTTAAAATGCAAACATGATGATTTTTAAAAATATATTTTTTTTTTTATAGCTTCATGCTATATACCGCACACAGCAGGATAGGCAGAAAGAATCTAGTGTTAAGACACTCCGTTCCCCACTTTCCGGTGAATTTGGAGGCATTGCGTGTTAAGTGGCGGAACTTAACGCCGCGTTTTACCTCTGATACCAAAGCGAAGGAAATGAAAATATTTAATATTTCCATTCCTCGAGCGGGAATCGAACCTACAACCAGTCGTTTACAGTCACACGTACGTGCCACTGCGCCACGACTGGCCCCAATTTTAAAAATATATTATTTATAACCAGAAATAATATATCAATTAATGGCACCACAAGACCTATATTGTATTTAAAAAATGGACTTCACTTTAACGAATTCAAACCATATGTTTTATTTATACATAAGTATAAAGTAATTTGTTAAGTAGGTGAAACCGCGAGCGGATTCTACATATATCGCTAGACAAGAATATAGCAAAAAGGTTATTAATTTATTTACGCTACGAACAATTATTTCACAATTGTGTTATAAGAAACTTTTGTAAGCAATTAATTCTAAATCAAAAGCTCTCTAGAATATATATCCAATTAATACACGTCCAAAATTAGAGCGGGAAAGTGGAACAACCGTCAAAACAATCACTGTATCCACGGCATCGTCGTAAATCGGTATACTTCAAAGCGGTTACTTTGATATTTTATATAGGTACTTTAAGCGTTTAGTAGGTACTATATAAGTGTAATTCTATTTTTAATTCAATGTTAGAAAAACTTAAATATATTGCCTATACAATTTACATCACGCTGTATCTTGCACACAGCAGGGTAGAGGGTCTAGTGTCAATACACTCGGTTCTCCATTTTTGGGCAAATTCTAGAGGCATTGCGGGTTAGACGGCGGAACTTAATGCTGCGCCTCGACGCTATAGCGAATAGCGAAGAAAATGGAAATGTTAAATATCCATTCCTCGAGTGGGAATCGAACCCACAATCTGTCGTGTTACAGTCACAGTTTCTGCCCCTGCGCTACGACTATGCACAATATATGCAATTTGGAATGTTATAAGCTTTAATGGAGTATAAAATAAAACGTTTATTCAAAAATTCCTATATTCCTTAATATTTTACTTTATCATGGGCATTGCAAGTATAGTACTAATGTATTATTTTATAAAAATGTATTTATTATTTTTTTTATAATATTTCTTTTTTATATACTCATGTATGAGAGATAGATATTACTAGAACAGAAATGAACTAGGACATGAAAAAAATATCTATTATCGTGGTATAGGTATACATATACGTATCTATAAACTGTTAATGTGTTATGAAGCTTTAAAGTTCATGTTGTGTTTAATGCAATAACTTGAGTTAAGTTTTTGCTTACACCTGTAATGTCAAAATGCTGTAACTTAAATTTGAAGATATTTTTTATATTTAAAATATAAACTAACAGAATAGGTATTATACAGACTGGCTAGGGTAAATACGTATATTGTACTCGTATATATTCTAATTAATACAGATTTAAGCATATGTTTATCATTCTTTATTTTTGTCTACGAAACCTCATATATTAATTTAACATTAGGCATTAATATCACAAATAAAACATTTACTAAACAATTCTTATAATATAAAGCCTACGCTTATATCAACTTTTACCTTATTTCAAGTTCTTACACATTAATGATAACTGGTATAAATACAGATAAGACACAAGTACTGCACAGATGGCTACCCGCGATAATCAGGGCCCATCTAGATTCAGAACTAAATGTCACTGTTGGCCGTGAAAGCAAAATGGCAGCTTCAATTTCACTTGTCAGTCCACAAATGAGCTTTGTGCATCATTTAGAAAGTCTATCCTGGTAAATTGAATTAATGGTCCGCTGTTGGTTCGCATTGCGTGGTGAAATCGTTTGGAAGCATTTACTCATTACTTATTATTATGATTACTCAAACCGCAGATCTCATTTTGATTTTGGATTCATTGGGTTTTGTTTTGTTCGAATGAAGTTCCGCCACTTAACACGCAAGCCTCCGAATTCGGGGGAAAGTGGGGAACGGAGTGTCTTAACACTAGGTTAACCTACCCTGCTGTGTGCGGGATATAGCGTGAAGCTATTAAAAAAAATGAAATATAAGAGTCGTATGGGCCCAGTCGTGGCGCAGTGGCACAAGCGTTTGACTGTAAGCTACTGGTTGTGGGTTCAATTCCCACTCGAGGAGTAGAAATATTTTATATTTTCATTTTCTTCGCTGTGTTGTCGAGGCAAAGCGCGGCAATAAGTTCCGCCACTTAACACACAATGCCTCCCGATTCGGCGGATAGTGGAGAACGGAGAGTCTTAACACTAGGTTCCCTATGCCTACCTTGCTGTATGCGAGATACAACGTGAAGGTAAGGTCTTTTACCGTTGCTAGTCTTGAGAGATATTTTAATAGTACCTTATACGATGCTCAAAGAAATTATTGAAATTTATATGCTAAACACTAGAGTTAGGTAATTTTGGTTTTATGTAAAAGAGACAACGCAAAACACTTAATATAATATTATTTTTTCAGTTTCACGTTTTTATCAACTATACACCAGGTCTAGAAGCACCTAACTTCAAGACAATCCGTTCATCTCTTCGCCCGAAATCGAGACACTGCATCGTATTGAATGGTGGAATCAACACGTAGTTATTAAAAAACGGCGTAAGAATCGAACCCACAACCAATCGCTTACAGCCAGATGTCCCACTTCGCAAGATGGCCTCTTTTAGACATTACTATACAGGGGTTATACCGAACGAACGTGTGACGGCTGGTTGTGAGTTCGATTCCCACTCCAGTAGTGGAAATATTTAATATTTATATTTCCTTCGCTCTGGTATCAGAGGTAAAGCGCGATGTTAAGTTCCGCCACTTAACACCCAATGTCTCCGTCTCCGGCGGGAAGTGGTGAACAGAACGTCCTAACACTAGGTTCCCTCTGCCTACCCTGCCACAAACTGTCCTAGCTAGCAAAATAAGCAATAAAATGACTATGACAGCAATTTTATAATACACACGTCTAATTTTATGGGTGGCCTGACTTTCATTTATTTTATGATTTTCTACTGTTGTGTTTCAACGGAAAACGGGAAATTGTTCGTATTATAGTTTCCGTTGTAGACGGTACAGCAGTTCCTTTCCGAAGCATACTTATTTCCTAATAATTTTCTATGAATCTAGTTCACGGCATTAATGAGGAAAAATTCTTGAGAAAAATATAAAATATCGACGGATATTAGAGGTCTAAGATGTCGGTGTTAAATAGTGGGTCATATGTGTAATGAATTTTCAGTTCTACAATACAAATTTTGAATCATAGTAATTTTAATATTTTTCTACCTATATATAATATTTTAATATTTTTCTACGTGGCCTTAGTTTCAGCTTTTATATATTATGTTAAAACGTGAAGGGAAAAAGTTGGCACAAAATATACGGACGAAGACGTAAATTTGGCATAGTTAAAGTTTATATAGAAAAAAGAGCAGAAATTAAATATATTTTTCACTATAAAATCATAAACATAAAAAATGTAACATAGATATATCTTTTATCTGTTTAATTTTAGTAAAAAAGTTATAAGTTTGTAAAAAAGGGGTTGCTAACGGAGCAACAAGCCTAAAGCTACTAGTTATTATAAGTACAAAAGTAATTTCCATTACGTCAAAAATATTAGAGTTCAGAGTTAACAATAAATTTGAAGCATATAGTAAAACATATAAATTGTTCCATTGTTTGACGTCACTTACTTGTTACTTGCGTATCATTTCGGTATTAAGTGTCATTACCTGGAAACAAACAGAATTAAAATTATTTAAATGTACATACTGAGAATTTTCTACAATGAAAAATCTTTCAATGACTTTCATAAATGGGCGAGTAACACTTTAAAAATGGTTATATTATATAAATGTTATTCATCGATGTTTCGAATTAAAATAAATGTGCAGCTTATTTGGATATAGTATGTTACGTAGAATTTACTAATCGGTGTGTTTTCAACACACAAAATGTATTTTTTGTTTTAAATAATATAAGTAATAAATAAAAGATGTGAGCATATTTTCTATTTCCTCGTCAACGTTACGTGTCACACAGCTTTGTTAACTTAAGTAGGAAAGTTATTAAGTTATATAATGAAAACTTTAAACGACTGGCGGTTCTTTGGAATGACACGCGGAAATATTTAAAGCCTGGTCCAAAACCACGACTTTTAACGATTAATTATAAATAATATTAAAGAGCTAGACAAAAAATTAAACATCTTCTACTTTATCTTGAAGCAAGTGTAGTATTTTCTTTCAGCTTTAAGTTTTATTCCGGTATAGTCAGAGAGAACCTCCATTCAACTTCCAGATACATTATTTGACATTCCGTCCTCCAGTTTCTGCCCAAGTGTGGGTCACATTGCGTGTTCAGTGGCCACAGTCGACACGGCGCTTTGTCTTGTTTATCAGATCGGAGAAATTATAATAGTTAAGTTATGATCATTTCACCGAGTGGGAATCGAACCAACAACTAACCGCACTTAAAAGTTGACGTTGACGTTGTACTACTGCGCTAAGATAGCCAAGATAGCGTTTCAAGTGGAAAATAAGTCAGTCAGCTTACAATTTCGGTATATATTAAATTTTACAAAAAAATGGACATAGCAAGGTATGCGCTGTGTATCTTAAATACCGAAAATTGGAATATCAAACTAACTACTGTATAAATTAGATATTCAGTAGGAACCCAAGCCATTGTTAAAAAATACTACATTTATAAATGCTAATAACAAATCCGTTTACAAAATTTGAACAAAAAAGGATTTATAACATAATAAATCAAATTACATGTTGAAAACTAATTCAGATAATACATTTGTGTTCTCGCCGTTAATCACACATTCTCCTGTTACATCAATCACAATCAAATCGTTATTAAATTATTGTAATGTATTATGCAGGTAATCTTCAATTTTAGTTTTCATTTAAATGCTAACGATTCAGCCATTGATGTTGGATGTTGGGAGATTCGAGACATCATCTTATTAAGAAATGCAATTCCAATTCGATTTCTATCAATCCACAAATCGTTTCTTCCATCACGATTTTGATAAATCAATAGAATTAAACCACGCCTTAATCCAATCTGTTGGATATAAATAAATAATTTCACTTTCGTTTATGTATTTTTATGATGTCTGTAATTCCGTAGTATGGACTAATTAAGTTAGTTTTGGAATACGAGTTATGTAATAGAATATATAATATCCTTTCTTTTCTAATGTTACTATTCATTTTTAAAAGTTTGAAATATCAAATTGTATGCTATCGTAACGTACCGTGACAGCGTCTGACTGTATGCGCGATGGTTGCGTATAACCATAGAGTCAAGACACTACGTTCGTTCCTTTCAAATTCGTTGTCCGAATCCGAGACAATGAGTGAGTGAGTGAGTGAGTGAGTGAGTGAGTGAGTGAGTGAGTGAGTGAGTGAGTGAGTGAGTGAGTGAGTCAGTGAGTGAGTGTGGTATTCCACTCAGTACACAAAGACACACTTAATGCCACAACTCCCCCGAGTGGGGGAATACTTTTCCTTAAATATAACACGCAAAGTTTCGAGATCGGACAATGGATTCGAAGGTATATTTTTTGACACTATTCTCTCTGCTTATTTATTCTGTTTTGCAGAAGAATTCATCAAGTTATGAAGTGTGAAATATTAAAAAATTAGAAACTTGTTTCTATTTTGAGTCTGAATCGTCCTTACAGCCTTAGAGTTACTAGTAATAATTTGTAACTTACAAAGCTATAAATTTATTTATCACGAAGGATATTATGAAATATTGCTTTTCTTAAGAGCTTTCGACTTATCTGACATCTGAAACTACCTGGCAATTGGAAAATGTATAAATCATATCATAATGACAATATCTTTTTGTTCATTTTTTTACCTTTTTAGACATAGATATAGATCGAGACATTGCGTGTTGAGCAGTGGAACTTAACGCCGCGCTTTGATTTAGACACAAGAGAAATGAAAATAGCACAATCCCCCGAGTGGGAATCGAACCAACATTCATCATGCTTACAGCAAGATTGTCACATTGTAACGATGTCTCAATAGATGATATTAGTTTGTATTTTTTAGTTTTTTGTTTTATGTTAATAATTTGTTTTTTTTTTAATAATTTATCATTACAATTTGCATTCAATAGTCGTCACCTCAAGGTAGATCGTATTCTCGTTTTAGGTATTCATATACGCAAAGTTCACAAGCCGGCCAACCGATCTAATAGTCAGACCTAATGATGAAATTATAAAATAAGAATTTAGCATTCACGATCTTCAAAAGCATATCTACTTTTTGAATGTAGATCATGCCATTTGTTATTTTCTTATCCAATAAAAAATAGGACTTTTTCGAAGCTCTAGATTTTTATAAATTAATATACACTCATACACAATAATTAGGTATCATCTAGGTGCCTAAGACAAAATGAGACATTGGGTTCTGCCAGAACAGATGTCTTAATGCTAAGGTTTTTTTGGCTGCTTTGCTATATGAGGAATAGCTTCAAGCTGCTCATAATTTCATATGTTTTTAAAAGTACCACATTGTGTACCATATAGGCACTCAATAAAAATAATAGTGTACATGAAAAAATCAAACTATAACTAGGTAAAGTCAAGACAGACCGATAGCATAACACATTCACAAACATCGATCTTAATTACCAACAATCCTCTCTCTTCGAAGTTTGATAATTTAATATCTTTTGACTAGTGACTACAATATTTTTAATCTTATAAAGATATCATATGTAAGTCATGTGTTACGAATAAACCGGTAACCGAGTCGAAATCGCGATTCGAGTGGTCTCGTGCCGTAAATTAGAAGACGCCGTGATTGCTTGCGTAATAAAAACTTACATTAATTAACAGCGACTGTTTGATAATTCGGAACTAGTTACGCAACCTCCGTTTAGTTAAGTTTGTGTGTAAATTAATCATGTCAATATAAATAACTCGAGCTGACAATTATATGTACTCCTCCATATAAACTGGTCGTATAAGTTTTGATAGCGGTTCGGAAATTACAAATGTTGAAGAAAGTTTTTATTCAAATCAAACGTTATGCAACGCAGATATGTACATATTATGTTAAAAAATCTCTACTAATTGACGTTAGCTGGCATGTTTTAATGTTCTTATTCTTATTTTTTTTTTATGGACAGCACGTACCATTTACATTGACTTCATTAGCGCAATATCTGTGTTATGTAATAATATTATTGCATAAAAAGTTAATTTTAGACATATTTGCAGAACGTTATAGAATTTAAGATTTTAAGCTGTTTTTTTTATAGTTTATAACTTTTTCCCGCAAAGTTAGAAAGTCGGAGAGAATCTAGTGTCAAGACACTCTGTTCTCTGTCCGAAATCGAGACATCCAAAAATCAGCGCCGCGCTTTACTAGAAGAGCAAGGCAGTGACAACAAATTAAATATAATAATTTCCCTGACTGGTCATCAAACCCAAAACCAATCTCATTTACAGTCAAAAGCTAACCCACTGCACCATGGTACCCTCAGGTAAATTTTTAGTACAAACTGCATTTCCGCAGGTAAGAAATATTAGACAAATGTAATAAATTGCAAGGTCTCATTTTACTTGATTTACTCTTCACTGAGCAAGGCTTGTTCTCATCGCAATTATATGCGCATTCATTGCACGTCTGATTACTTTAAGTGTTCCTAGAACTATAATAATTCATACTTTATGTAAAGTTACCATACCATAATTAAGTATCATTAAATATGACCATAAACCAAATAATAGTAATGTTTCAAAAGGAAAAAAAGAGCACGAAAAAATTTTTGGTATAGATCATCTAATTAGCAGAAGATCCTTATCTTAGACATAATTTTTAGACCACATTGTAAGTTAGACAAAGAGAACCTAGTGTAGATTCTCTTCTCCACTTTCCGCGTGAAATAGAGACACTGTGTATTAAGTGGTAGAGCTTAATGCCGCGTCGAATCAAAGGCACTAGAATGGAGAAACTATAATAATTTAAATATAATCGTCCCCTTAATAGGAATCGAAATCATAAAAAAATGCCCCCTTATAGTTAGACGCTATCCCACATGAGTTTCTATAATATATAATATTCCTACCATTTTAATTAGCTTTTAATGAAAGGAGTAGATACCATATGTGTTACACACATAAGTACACAGTAAAAGCTCAATGTAGAGCGCTTCTAAGCAACGCTGCTTGCGAAAGTGGGCTTTCCGCTCGTGATAAATACTTACAAATCCACAATTCTTGTAGCACTTTAGCTGTAGCATTGTTTAACATACCTTGCGAGTTTCAGACCACTTTAGAAAATTACAGAATCGCTGAGAAACTTTTAAAGGTGACTTTATGTACGTTATGTTTTCCTGTACTGGTATAAACGTATAGACATTTTGAAATATAATAGAAAATACTAATTATAAAGGTTAATAATGGGCTCTAAGCTAACTTATATAATTAAACAACTATGTTAATATTGTTTAAAAATATGTATGTATATGTTCCTATGAGCTTTTCCTTAATACAATATAAGAGAAATAAATATATAACGATTTCGATGTAGCTGAATATATAACGCACGGGTTAGCGATCAGAGTAAGATTTGAATCCGGCTGAATATGTTTTCTAAAAACGTATTTCATATTCTAAATGTGTGAATAACTTCACGCTATATCCTGCATACAGCAGGGTAGGCAGAGGGAACCTAGTGTTAAGGCACTCGGTTCCCCAGGCACCGCCGAATCCGGAGGCATTGCGTTAAGTGGCGGGATTGAACGCCACGCTTTGCCTCGACACCGTAGCGACAATATCGAAATATTAAATATTTCCACTCCTCGAGTGGGAATCGAACCCACAACCAGTCGTTTACAGTCACACGTACGAACGTGTGGCACGAGCCACTGCGCCACGACTGGCCCCAATTTAATGTGTGAACACTTTAAAAAGCTTTAAAATACTATACGATCAATAACGTAAGAAACGCATTACGAGGAATAAATAATACCTGACATAATTAAAGTTAGTTTCAGCATTTCATCTAATATTCATACATTTGTTCTACTCTAAGTTTGAAGTGTAATATGTTCCCAACTCGTAGAGCCATGCATTGTTATTCATGGCCTGTTTCTATTTATATGAGTTTATGCGGAGAAGTTCGTAAGTAGACTGCATTTAAGTTTGAATCTAGTTGGCATATACATTTAATTATGATTCAGAGTTTTATATAACAAAATGGCTGAGATTTTTTTACCAAATAGAGATATTAATTTATAGAAGATCATCATTGTGCAGTGCGAAAGCATCTGACCGCAGACGCGATGATTGTGGGTTCGAATCTCACTCGGGGGAATGATGGGAGGAAGGGTTCTATAGTCAGAAATACTATCAGCATTAAGAAATAAATAATTTCTTGTATCAATATTACGTTAAAATAACATGGTTAAAATAATATGTTTTTTTACCGTTTACCTTGATCAATACAATAGATAGATTTTATTTCAAATATTCAGTCTGATATGAAAATATCATTTGAAAATGTATCAAAATTTGAACGTTATGGGATGTGAACCTGCGGTCTTGGAAACCGTGAAACCGCTCTTGCCACTAAGCTATGAGCTATGCATCCTGATAAATAGACTTTTGATTGGTTTTGATCCTAGCACCTTATTAGAAAATAATCCGTTTATTACTGCTACTCAAAAATGATCTGTAACAACAATCGTTTGTAATTATTTTATATTTTGACATTTTAAAATTCCATTCCATTATTTAAGTAGGCTAGATATAATATATAATTATGTATAAGCCTGCATTACCCATAATATATGGGTTGACACTAAGCATTTATAAAGCATGCTAACTAATACCTAATACTAGAAACTGGGAAATGCGAGTGCTAAACGAACTCAATTGAGATATCGATTTCATGGGCGAATAAATACCGTTGCTGTTACTATGATTAAAATATCAATAGCACTTTCACTCTGATTGTATGCAAAACAGTGTGTAGTTAAATAAACAATGTAATTTCCCCGCATTGGGTGCGAATCATGTTCCAAATATGGGCCGTATGTTTAAAACCTTCGGCACACGTTCTCTTCCTAAGGCA
Source organism: Dryas iulia moderata (assembly GCA_019049465.1). NCBI lineage: Eukaryota > Metazoa > Arthropoda > Insecta > Lepidoptera > Nymphalidae > Dryas > Dryas iulia. The sequence goes on along the minus strand of CM032423.1, from coordinate 15,434,665 downwards.
TTATGTGTCGGGTAACAAGACGGTTGAACAATAGAGTATTTGAATTTAAGAACATTAACTCACTTTAAATTTATGTATAGTGAGATATCTGAATAAGTAAATTATAGGGCAGATGTTTGGAAAACTGCTTGCAAAGTGCCTACATAGTATAATCGATTAGAAATTTATGTATGTTAATTTTAATGTTTGAGATCACCGTGGCTCAGTGTGGCAGTGTCTGACTGTAATCAAGTTATGGATCGAATGTTGTCGGTTTGATTTCCGCGTAGAGGAATGTTTATTTAAATTCCACTGCTCATCATGTCTAGAATTCAGGCTGAAATTTGAGAACGGGATTCCTTACATTGATTTTCTAGGTCTACTCCGGTATGTGGGGGAAAATGTGAATAAGTTTATAAAGTTACTGCATAATTGTTTTTAAAATAACTAAAAATACAGTAAGCACTTTATATCGCTATATAGAACTTTTATAAACATTACCTACATAACAAGTAGGAGTATTTTTGGAGGGAAATAATAAAACAAAGTGTGAAATGAATCTGTATGTGAGAATGGTAAATGAATCTGTCATTTACCATATAGCAGCGTTCTTAAACACTCAATAACCAAAAAATTATTAACCAAAAACATATAATATTAATATATGATAAACATATCCAAATAAAATAAAATTACACAACAACAAATACCTCTTTAGCCACTGTTAAATATATTTACTACCAATCGACGAATATACGTCATAACGATCATATAAATAACAATATTCCATTAAAGTTAACTGTCGTTCGATAACTTCTCTCACTTAAGCAACGAACAAATGCAGAGTAATATTTTCTGAAATATCACTTCGTTACTGTACCCTTAGAGAATATATTGCATCATATTATGGGTGGAGAATTTATAATGTAGATATTTAGCGCGCACATTTCAATATTTCCGTGGAAATCATAAACTGAAATCTTGAACTGTAATTGAATATTCTAACTGCTTCGTGACGCGGGTCATTAATTTTGTATATAGCACAAATATTTATACATATTAAGACCATCGTGGTGTAATAGGATAGAGTTTGAGCATAAGCACGATGGCTTTGGGTTCAATTCCCTTAATGATTATATATTATTTTCTAATGCGCCGTGTTGTTCAGCTGCTTTACACACTATGACGCAATTTCGGGCTTAAAGTGAAGAACGGAGTGTCTTGTCACTAGGTTTTTTCTGACTATCCTGTAATGAGGTTGAAGATTAAATCAAAAAATACATTCATATGTAAAAGAAAAAGGTCAATTAATTAAAATATCGAAAGCCGCTTGACGTACAAAGATGAAATTTGGCAAGAAAATAGTTTATACTTAGTAAATATCAGTTGAGGCCAGTCGTGGCGCACAGGCACAAAGTGTCACTTAACTGCCACTTAACACGCAATTCCAATGAATTGTGACGGAAAATGAGAAACGGAGTGTCCTAACACTAATTTCCCTCAGTTTCCCTGCTGTGCGCGGGATACAGCGTGAAGCTAAAAATAGATATCCGTGAGGAACGACGATTTTTGCTTGAGCTTACAGCTTTTCGCAAATTTATATGAAAATCCTTCAAGTTTTCCAAATATAACCGAAAGCTGCTCATCACTAAGCGGTCAAAGTCAGCAACAATAACTAATATGTATTTATGAATATGTACTACAGTACAGTGATTTGGCTTTAAAATTTTAAGCCATTACGATTATCCACCGGTCATTTCCTACATTTGTCAGGGCACTGTGCCCAATACGTGACATTTATGTACGATGTTATTCATGGGTTTCACGTTCTTAAGTTCAAACTGAAGGTACTATTTATTTCGTGTGCATGAATAATACATATTGCCAAAAACGTTCGACGTCTCGGTCTGCCTTTTTAGGAGAGAGTTCTCTCGTTTATCAATTCGTGCCTATGCCTTGCATAATTTCCTCTGTCGTTGCGGCTGACAGGTTTAATATGTGGGTTTTAAGTAATTTTCCTCATTTTTTTAGACATTATTATTTTATATTTGTGTTAGGTCTAATTACTGAATTATCATAGTTTAGTAATTTTAGCACTAAAATAATTAGTACAATTTAATTTAAACATTTTTCTTAATAGGAATAAGAATTGAAGGAATATTTGAACAGATACGCACGTAGACGAGGAACGGACGACGTAAAACTATGTATCGACTGTAACATGTAGTATCTCGTTTTTTTTCAGTAGTGCTACCCTACAATTCCCAAGGAACCTACGCTATAAATTACAGATTTCTTTGCGCAGTAATTTCGATTGTATGTTGTATGTCAGTCACATAGATTGCAAGAATTTGGTTTATTCCCTATAGTCTTACCGTGTAGAATGTTACCAGTCATACTTCTGCGATTTTGCTAAAGCAAATTTAGTAACTACTAATAAATCTATTGTGAACAATAGATTTATTACTAACACTTTTGATTCCAATTTAGCAGTTAAATAAAAATAAATTTATGTCATGATAATACAAAACATTAATATTATTATGACATAATAATTTTATTTATATAATCGATGCTCTGAAAACTCGCCGTTGAATTAACGCCACTCAACACTCAACACGACGGAAAGTGGAGGACTAAGTGTCTCGTGAACTCATCTCTATCAATATTAGATTCTCTCTGACTACCTCACTATGTGAGAAAACGCGTCAAGCTGCAAAAAAAGTACTAGTAAGTCTAAGTACGATACGGTACGGTAAGACTACTGGGAATATGCCAAGAATTTTTTATATATATCCAGATGAATAAGGAAACTTTCGGGTGGCCGCAGATGTTAAAGTAACTAAGAGTAATGATAAAAAGTTGAAAATAGTTAACAAGAAATCAATGAGGAAAAAGCTTTTATCCGCTACTGTTTTATTTATGTTTTGATTGTTGTCTTATTTCACACGATTTCATTTCTTATAACGGCGGATCGTGTCTCCTTTTACAGTCGGTCCGCATAATATGAAGATTCATGAATGAAATTATGTTTTTATTATTTATAAATGTTAAATCTTAGTATTCAGTAACCCGTTAATCATAAAGGCTAGTTGTGGCGCACGGGCACCGTAAATACGACTGGTCGTGGATTCGATTACGACTCGAGGAATTAAAATATTTAATATTTTATTATCTTCGCTCTGGTGTCGAGGAAAAGCGCGCCACTTGACACACAATGCCTACAGAATTCGGCGAAGAATGGACCAGAGTGTCTTAATTAGGTTCCTTCTGCCTGTTCCGCTACGTGCGGGTTATAGCGTGACACAAACAAAATCGTAGTAGGGCTACTATTGCGCGGTGTGATGGCGTCTTACTGTGATTTTTACTCGGGAAAGTGAATGTACTTAAATTATTTTCATTTCCCCGATCTAGTACGACAAAGCGCGGCGTTTAATTAAGGAATTAATTAAAAAGGACGCTTTTGATGTGAACAGAAAGTAAGGAACGTACTGGTCTTAACCTTAATTATCTTCTCTCTTAATTACCTACTATGTAGGAAAAAAACACGAAATAGAAAAAATATATACTTAATAAATATTGAAAAAGACATTTAAAGAAGAAGACTTTAAATGTCTTTTTCAATTTTCCTAAGTGTGGAATAACACTTTAAAAATGTTTATATACTTAATAAATATTTTTGGTTATAACTTGCTGTAAAAGGAAAAATTAAATTATATTATTATACGTAAATTATTAATCAGTTTTGGCTGTGTTCACTATGAAAGTGTTTGACTGCTATGTTAAAGAAAATATCAAAATTCACGCTACATTTATATTAATTGAAGGTGAAGGTGTTTTACTCGTCAGATAAGTTGGCTTACGTTGTTAGAAGAGTGAAATATGGAAAAAAATCAAAGATTTTCTATAGTAGTTTTAATATTGACAGCAAAGTTTCAAACAAGAATAAAGCTATTTTTTAGTTAATCCAACATTCGTGAATAAGCTCAAAATAAGCTAAGATTCAATTTCAGGACTCATCTGATAAAATTATTTTATAGTACTACTTAAGATAAAACAACATATATGCAATACTTCCTGAAATAATAAAATTATGAAGCAATATAACATCTATTGACAAGCAGCCGTTACCCAACCGGGGCTTACTTGTTAAAAAGCAATAAACTGACTTCTACGAATTACTACAACATGAAACGATACAGGTTCTAGTGGCACGATGACACAATCATAGAATCAATCATAGTTTTATTGCGTACGCTTTCTCTACCATATATGGCAGTGTTGTGTGATGTCACTCCCTTTAAGGGCTGATGATTTGCCGCCTTGCTAGTGGCGGAAACATTCACACGCTATCAGTTGTCCCCATTAAAATATTGCACCTCATCGATTTAGCGTAGGCATGACTTATGTCACGACTGCGACTCATCTTGTTCTAATAGCCTTAAGTATCTGGTACTTCGTGATATATCTTTGAAACTAGGAAGGCTTAAATCTTTCGTTTATAAGGTCGTTTGAAATTAAGTCAATATTACTGCTAAATATTAGGTTTTTAACTCTGGTTCGGCGGTTCTCACCACGGCCGGAGCGGCCGTGGTGATCGGGAGGATTCGTCGTCTCGGTTTGGAGGTCGCCCTCGACAAGTCCGAGGCGCTCTATTTTCATGCTCCGCGAAAGGGCCCACCAGCTGGGGCCCACATCGTCGTCGGCGGTGTCACTATAACCGTCGCGCGGAGCATGAAATACCTCGGACTTGTCCTGGATGGACGGTGGAGTTTTCGGGGCCACTTCTCCATCTTGGCCCCGAAACTTCTGAGGACAGCGGCGGCTCTGGCGCGCCTTTTGCCCAACGTCGGTGGGCCGTGCGTGTCGAGCCGTCGGCTGTACACCGGAGTGGTGAGGTCGATGGCGCTCTACGGTGCCCCCGTTTGGGCGGACGCCCTGGATCGGCAGAACGTCACCCTGCTGCGGCGTGCGCAGAGGGTGATGGCCATCCGGGTGATTCGGGGGTACCGGACTATCTCCGGTGAGGCGGCGTGCGTGCTGGCTGGAGTCCTGCCGTGGGACCTAGACGCTGTGGCTCTTGCGTCGGTCTATTGCCGGCGCAGGGAAGGTCTGGCTGAGGGGCTCGCGGCAGAGCCAGCACTGCAGGAGGAGGAGCGCTGTAGGGCGCTGGAAGTGTGGGAGTCCCGGCTGGCAACACCAACCGCCGGCCGGTCGACGATCGAGGCAGTTCGTCCGGTGTTCCGCCAGTGGTTAGCGCGGCGTCACGGCCTCCTAACCTTCCGCACCACCCAGGTACTCTCGGGGCATGGATGCTTCGGGAAATACCTGTGTGGGATCGCTGGGAGGGAGCCCGACGCTCGCTGCCACCACTGCGACGACTGCCTCGAGGAGACGGCCCAGCACACGCTGGAGGTGTGGCCAGCCTGGGCGTCTCAACGCCGCGCTTTGCGCGGCGTCGTTGGGGACGACCTCTCGCTGCCTGCCGTGTTGAAAGCCATGGTGGGCAGCGAGGCGTCGTGGGACTCGGTCGTATCCTTCTGCGATGCAGTAGTGCTCGCGAAGGAGGCGGCGGAGCGGGCGAGGGAGGAATCTTCCGAACTCGCCATCCGTCGCAAACGGCCGGGTCGCCGGAGGGCGGCACACGACCGTCGCCTTCCGCCCTAACATCGGCCAGAGGGCGGTCAGAGTGGGGCTTTCTGACCGCCTACTCCCCTGGCCCGAGTAGGTGCGCGTGGTAGCTCCGCGCGCTACTCAGAGCAGGCCGTCGGGGGTGCCCACCACCCCTTGACTCCAACGGCGAGCCTTGCTGGCACCCGCCGCCCAGGTCCGCGGACGATAGGGGCAGTGCCCGAGACCTGGGCTAGTGGCGGGTAAGGAGCACCGTCAGGTTTTTAGTGGGTAAACGGAGGAACGATCCGGAGTCCCACATAACCGCGTCCGGGTCCCCACCCCGGGCGGGTATCCGTAACGGATTTTCCTGACGATAAAAAAAAAAAAAAAAAATATTAGGTTTTTATCTCTGGTTAGTAAGACAAAGTGTGGCGTTCAGTTCCGTATTTCGTAGTTCCTTATTCAATTTCGACTGGTAAGTGGAAAAAAAAGAATGTTAAATGAAACTAGGTTCCCTTTGCTATAGGGGAAAAGCGCGAAGTTGTTTATTTAATAGACAGAATGTATAGAAAAACGTAATTAAACACTATTTTAATTTGTACTTGCAAATAACGATACAAGCTTCAATTAGGTTAAGTAATACTCAAATAGTTAATACTACCAAATCAAATACAGTAAAGTGCGCTACAGTACAATTATTCTCAATTATAAATTACTTTAATAAGGACACCTTTTACAGCTCTAGAAAACGACTAACGAGAGACAATAATTTCGCAAACAACATCAATCAACTGCTAATCCTTATATCGCGAAAGGCTTTTTACCGAACAAAGGCGGGGCTTATTTACGAAACTATTACTGTGGAAAGGTCACGCGCCGTTACAGGTGAACAAATCCTCAATGATATTAATGGTGCACAATAGAATGTTAATGTTATGGTTTTTACCAAAAATAGGTTTCCATATAGCATACGAGAAGATAATTTAATTTAAAGGACTTATCAGGTGTAAAGAACATATAATGTGTTCGAATAATCAAATTAAATATATTTGTTACATAAAATAAATATTAATTATTAATATAAGAGCGCAGTGAGACAGCGTCTGGGGCAAAGCGTTTAGTTTAGACAATGTTGCGATTTTGACCGGAAAGTGGAAAACAGAGTGTCTTGACACTATGTTCTCTCTGACTACCTTGTTATTCGAAGCAAATGGTGACACTGAAATTCAAATAATGTGTTCATCTTTAAATTAAACGTTGACGTCAACCTCATTGGTTGTCGATGCCATAGAGCCAGCGGGTCTCATTCATATGCATTTGCTTTTGTAATATCTTTATAATAACGATAAATATCTAATGTACAATAAATATATAAGAAAAATAGTAAGCCAAAAAGCAATAATACGGAAGTTTCAAAAGTTCAATAAAAACTGATGTTAACATTCAAAGAAACAAAACATGATTGACATTGTAGCTAGCTCTAAGAAAACGTATCTTAATTTAAATATCAACAGGGCAGAGATTCTAAGCAGAATGATATGTTATCTATTAAATCATTCTTTGAAAAATGAAACGTAGTATACAGATACAAGGTATAAAGTAAATTTGGGTTGGTGTAACATTTGCAAATTCGTGACCCAAGATCGTGAATCGGATTCGACGCGCGGAAGTCAATAAGCTGAGACACCTACACGATTCATTGTTAATTATTGTGGATAGTATCGTGGTTAATGACGTTAAGAAATATGAATGTACGGCTTAATTGTGAGAACGTAACGGTCTTTCTTAACTTAACTTCAACTTTTAAGGAAGGTCTGAAAACGAAATTGTACTAATATTATGTATTTTGTGTGTTCTTGATTCTGGTTACGTATATACTTACTTATATACTTTGTTCTCTATAAATGTACACGACATTTATAGAGAAAAAAGTTTTAATTTATCAATATTTTGGTGGGGTCAGTCGTGGCGCAGTGGCACAAGCGTGTGCCTGTGAACGACTTGTCCGATTCCCGCTCGTGGAGTGGATATATTTAACATTTCCATTTTCTTCGCTCTGGTGTCGAGGCTAAGCGCGGCGTCAAGTTCCGCCATGTACACGCAATGCCACAGAATTTGGCACAAAGTTGGGAATGGAGTGTCTTAACACTAGGTTCCCTCTGCCTTCCCTGCTGTGTGCGGGATACAGCGTGAAGCTAAAAAAAAAATTGTGACATGCCATGCTGGGTGACAGAACACTGTGATTAACAAATCAAGCCTAGAAATATGTAAAATAATTAATTACAACAAAATGTAATTAGAAACTAAAGGGTAGTTAAATATTACTAAATAGTAAAGTTATAACTTTAAAGTGTAAAAATATTACTAAATAGTAAATGTTTATTTTATTAAAGATGAACGTAATGTTGTTAGTGGATCTTTCAAATCTATCATAGTGTAACTGTTTTACCTATCAATCTTCTAACTGTGATCTCAACACAAGTGACTTGTTCTCCACTGACACGTTCGAACATTCGAAGCCATAATTAAAGAACTGAACTGAATTGAAGCAGAAAAACCAAAATATTTTAAATATATATATTATATGCATACTACCTTACAAATATCAACTTCACTCAGATTAACTTAATTGCATCACGTTTACTCTATATCAGTAACTCAATTTATAGTTTACAATACAGCATTTAAAACTGCAGCTCGTAGCTTTTATTTAAAAACATAAAAAAATAAAAAATATGATCAAGCTTTAGTAAAAACACAGAAGATTGCCTTACAAAGCCACCAGTTTGTTCACACAAAAAAGTGAAAATACAGCGAACCACTTTGTTTACGATCATGGTCAATGTGTAAGCGAACAATAAAACTTCTTTTTTCTCCCATTAAGCCGTGTAACAATGGCAGCAATAAATGGATTTCGTTTAACAGAACATGCGCGTGCGACTAGATCCGAGGCATCTACAATATGTAAAAAAATTAATAAGATCTTTTGTTTAGACATTTTTAAATATAATTATTTTAAGCAAATTAATATTTTAAATAAACAAAGATGCCAGTCGTGGCGCAGTGGCACAGACATGTGACTTCAAACGACAGGTTGTGGGTTCGATTCCCACTCGAGGAGTGGAAATATTTAATATTTCCATTCTCTTCGCTCTGGGAACGAGGCAAAGCGCGGCGTTAAGTTCCGCAACTTAACATGCAATGCCTCCAAAAATTCAGCGGAAGTGGGGAACGGAGGGTCTTAACACTAGGTTCCCTCTGCCTACCCGAATGTGTGCGGGATTAAAAATATTCGCGTATATTTTAGGTATTCGACAATATATTTTTAGAAAACCCAACGTTTGTCTGTCAGTTGTCTGTCGTCACATATGCGATTAATTAAAATAGTTTCATAACGGAATATATAAGATTTTTTTTATTTCTTTATAATATTAAAATATAATACTAACAATATATAAATTTCTCAGTAATTATAATGTTTTTATCATGATGCAAAATCAAATAACGTTTTGCCTATTGTGATTGTATATGTGAATTTATTGTATTTACACATGAAAGTAGATCAGTTAACAGAACTGCATAATGCATATTATAATGCACGTAAGATGAATATGCTTGTAACGCACGTAACTATTAAGGGTCTAAATCGATGCTTAATTTTGTTTTTTTTTTTTTAATTTCATGCTATATCCCGCACACAGAAGGATAGGCAGAGGAAACCTAGTGTTCAGACACTCCGTTTACCAGTTTCCGCTGAATTCTGGAGACATTGCGTGTTAAGTGGTCGAACTTTGTATTAAATACATTAATTGTACTAATAAAATATTAAATAAATATATGTTTAATTTTATGCGTTATTACAATAGTGCAATAAATAAATAAATAAGCTGCTAAAGAAACTGCGATGGCTGTGAGTTCGATTTCAACTCGAGGGAATGATTATATTTAAATGATTTCTATTTCTCCGCTAATGTACTGAAGAAACTGGTGCGGTGTTAAACTTTGCATTTCAACACGCAATGTCTCGGTTACGGACGGAAAGTGAAAAAAGGAGTGTCTTGACGTTAGGTCTCTGATACGCGGGAAAATGCGTAAAGTTGTATATTTTTGACTAATTTTTGTTTATTTATTGTAACAAAATGGAACATTGGAATAAAAATTTAGCTTTTACCAATACATACAAATTTATAACAAAGCCGTAATTTATGCAAATATTTACGTATACATACATATGCTGTAAAGCTCATGTTACAATGTTCGAGACCCGAGTAGAACGAAGGTTAGCGCAACCTGAGAAGATTCTTGAGATAAGCAATCAGGGCACTCATCCAAGGTTCTCTCACCGACACGCTTATCACTGCATAACTTTAAACAATACTTATTGTTCTAGCGGGATCCAGTACGGTAGTAATAGCATACCTAGGGCCTAAATAGGCATAGTTGTTTAACTTATCTTTCTAAAGAAATGTTTTAAATATTTTTTAATTTTATGGACTACAGCTAGCTACGTACTTTCTTGGATAGCAGGGTAGCAACACATAGGAATATTGAAAATGCCCTAAAGGATGTCATGCCACCAATGCCATATTCGTTCAGATAGCTCGATAACCTACCAGAATATCTCGTCTTTATTATATAAGAAAGAAGTACATAGCCACAGGCAGTGCAAGTTACTACTACTTCCTACAAATAGTACAAATTACAAATGCAGACTATTTTAAAAAATGATTCTATCTATTTTATAAAAAAAAATGTTTCAACTTGTTTTACTACACTCTTTGAAAAGTTTGTTTATAGCGATCAGTGTAATTTTTCTTCGATCCAACAGAAAAGACATCCTGTTACATTTTTAGCACCGGATGCCACAGCTCATTTCTATCGAAACAATAGATCAATAGCTAGTTGCGATTTTTACCTAGTAACCCAGTATTGGAAACACGCCAGCCAGTTTGATATTGTTTTAAAAACTATCATTTACGTATGTATGTCCAGCTCGGCCGGGAAATGTGATCATTAAAATTTTTGCTTTAAAAAGTAAGGATGCACATAAAATTCTGAAGTCTTTGTTTTCTTTTTTATTTCGTATATAATATAATAAAGCCAGCTCCAAGCGATTATAATTTTTGTAAGGAACCAAAAATTAAATACGCAATTATAGTTTGTATAAGACGAATATTAACTAATTTTGTTGATATTTATTTATTTACAAGGTCTGCACAACGAATATACACATAACATCACTTGAACATACTGTATAAAACAAATTACAGGCAGACACAACATGCACCAACAATATACTTTTCACACACATACCTAAATCAGAAAAATTATAAATAAAAAGAAAGTGCAAAAAGAAAGTGAACAAAAAATATTAACACAAGTAATTAACACAGTGATAATCTTTGCATTTCGTACGTTAGTTTTTTATGTTTAAGCTGTATCCTGCACACAGCAGAGTAGGCAGAGGGCACCTATTGTTAAAACACTCCCTAATTTTTTCAAGCCAATATTATCCATAACTCAAGAACACTGTACGTTCGATCACTTTATTGAATTAACAGTGTGTTTTATAAATTTATCACAAAATCAAGAAATATCAAACTTTATATCTAATATATGATAATAGTCTACATCAAGAGGATTTTCCTTGAATATTCGTTTTTGTATTTACCTAAGGTTATTTTAAAGCTATTATATAATCTTTACATTTAATCTTATTTATATAAAAGATAAAGGAGCTAAAACATTATAAATTATTTAAACAATAGCTATTGTTTAAGCAAGAAATTTTTAGGCTCCTTGACACTTGAAGTATTTGAGATAAGGCATAAGCCATTCTATTTTACAACTTTTGTGTAAAAACGTGACAATTTTAAGCGCAATTATAAGTTAAGGTAAATGTTATTCAGGAATATTAAATAACCGTATATATTACAAAATAACCAACCCATTGTTATTAAATTTCTTACATAATAACCGCCTAATCAAGAATAATTACAAATTTAAAACAGATTTTAAAATACGAAATTACAGAACATACTTGCTATTGTTTTCGAGATCGTATGAAAATATTATCATCGGTTTCGGACACGTAAGCAAATGCAAAATTGGACCGTAGGTAGTAAATTAACATTATGTTAGCCACAAAACCGTGTCAAAAGTGTTCATATACAATAACTTTTCAAGAAAACTTATAAAGATTTGAATGTAGCGAGACTCGAACCCACGTCTCCTGGCAACCGCCCAAACACTTTGACCATTAAACTATGGGTTCTTAAATACGGCTAGGTCGAAATTTTTATAGATTTATTACAACTTATTTTTGATGTTAGCATCAGTTCAAATTTTTATACGTTTCTCATAAATGATAACCATGATATATCTAAAGGGTATGAATAACACGTTTAGAAATATATTATAAAAACCAATTCAATAAATAAGTCAAAAAATATTATTTCTTCCTTGTCCATTACTCATTTGATGTATGTGTCATTTTCATTTTATTTTGTCTAGTTACACTGTCGTATGACTGATGCATTCTTGGCCTCATTTCGAGGTTACAAAATAAATAAAAAAGCTTCAAGTCAACGTCGCCGATATTATTACATTTGTTTAATTCTTTTTCAGCTTCACAGCTTATTCCTACATAGCAGGGTTGTCAAAGAGAGCCTAGTGTCAATCATTTCATTCATTAAAATAGCTAAACCAATTAGAAATATAACATAGTAAGTAATATTTTAATAAAATGTAAAGAAAACATTTACAGTTCCTTTTATAATAATTATATAAACGTAAAAAAACACGCATAAAACCGCTTAGAGGCTTTTTTTTAAATGCAATATTTACTAAAACATTATTTTATCTATGTATTTCGCCAAAATTTTAATGTTTTCGACTTACACTTTAGTATAAAGGGACAGACACGTTACTAAGGCAACGTGTATATTATACGACATAACTCCACTATATTTAAACAACCCAAACCATTGAAAAAAACATCAAAAACTAGAATCATACTTAAAAAAAATGCACAGCAAGTGTTAAATATATAAAAAATAAATTTTAGAAAACTGACTTTTCACCAGACACCTCTCACTGCAGACAGCATTTATTAATTTCCGAAACGTTCGACCGTGAATTTCGCGCGTAACTGATTAAGGTTGATAAATTGAAAATGAAACGGGCAGCGGTATTAATTACGCGCCCGCGCAAACCGTGGTACCGCCGCGTCGTTACCGAGAGGCGGGGACCTGGTTAAGAAGAATATTTATTGAGTGTTTTAAGCGTTTCCGGTAACGGACCGGAAATTGTGTCTGGTAATTTATCATAAGCCTATAAAAATATTAAAGAATTTGTTTAAGAAATTAGTTACTTTCATATTTTGAAATTGATGACGTATCTTTTGAAACCATATAGCTCGTATGATCTATAGAAATAAATAAAATTGAAGTGTACAAATCGCAAAAAACAACCTCCTTTTATTAAAGGGATATACGCTATTAAAAATTTTTACAATAAATGTCTGTCTCTTTTTATGTTTCGATTATTGAGCCGATCTCATGAACGGCTGGGCGGATTTTGATGGGACTTTCACTAGTAGATAGCCGACAGGATAAAGAAAATCTTTACCTAATTTTACTATAGAAAAATAACTTCTTTATTAATTTCACACAGGCGAAGAGTTGCGGGCACGGCTAGTATCCAACAAAAATATAATATTTTTTAAACAAAATAACACCTCTACGCAGCGATTACAGTTATTTATTAAATAAGCAGCCACCATTATTTAACGTACATATTTATAAATTACAAAACACTTAAGATGTCGCCGGTGTTTAAAGATAATCGTGTAATAACAGTTACGTTTACGAGGACCGAGTGGCTGTGTGGCTCCATACAGAGCATATCAGTTGAGATGTCAACACCTTGTTGCCGATGCTTTCAAGGCGATGCCTGAATGCGCGGAAGTTGTTCCATTGAATCGAAATGGAATCATCACACTTATTTACGAACGTAAGGATGGTCCAATAGTTTTTTTTTTATCGAAAACCATCGAGCGCATTAAAAATAATTATCGATATTTATACATATTTACATTGGAATTCCAATGGTGTAATTTGAAGAAATAAAATTAAATGTTTAAGTGTCCATACAAATTTAAATTCAATATACAGGTGTTGCTATATATGGTAAAGTAGCTATTTTTTATTGATAATGTAAAGAGGATAAGATAATGTTTTAAAATTGTATGTTTTCGATAAACACATGTTTCAACAATAAAATATATATAATAATAATTCGTCTCTTTAATTTAACAGTTGATTTTTAGATTTGAATTTAGATTATAGAAAGTCAATGGATGTTAGCATGTCGGCGTTATGAAACAGGTCACTTCACACCCTACTAATATCGTACAAAGTTGATGGTAAACGTAAATTGTAAGCCTGATTGGTTGTGGGTTCAATTCCTACCCTGGGGAACGATTACATTTGATTTATTATCATTCCTCCACTTTAGTAAGATTCACTTGACACGAAATGTCCCCATTTCAGGCAGAAAGACAAGAAAAGAGTGTTCCTGTGAACATTAGGTTCTCTCTAACTACCCTCTTATCAAGAAAAAAGCTAAAAGCTAAAAATGGAATTTGTCTTAAAGTTTTTATTGTAAATTATTAATAACATGATTATGATTTTTATATAGATATAGTAATTTAAGAACAAAACCCAGCCAAACCTTTCACTGTAAATTATAGAATAAAGGTTATTGTAGCCTTTCTCAATTCTCAATACAATAAAGTGTAAAATCTGACAGTCGCTATAATCGTTCACGCACTACTCTACAGTAGATAGGGGCTAGCTGTTGCGAACGTCTATGAAATTTTAAATTAAATAAAACAAAGTTTTACTGGCAAGTAGTTACAGTAAAGTTAACAATTTCGTTTTCATACACTTTGTACCTTTGCGTTATCTTTCAATTTTTTACTTTCGTAGTTGCAACTGTAAATATCGTCATATCCCCTTCTTACAGGAATTTCAGGAGATCGTATTTGAATATCTTTCCTACACTTGACATGAATATATGAAAAATTTTAACGTTTTACGCCCAATGTTCAGAATATTCAGTATACAGAATATATAGTCAGTCTTACTACAGTATATAGTCAGTCTTACGTCTGTCGATAGTCAGTAAAATAAAAATACATATATTTATTGCATTTTATTATTTTTTCAAATTATAAACACTTTTATTATGTTTAAATGTGAACCACGACATTTAACATAATGTAGAAGAGTTTTGTTGATTTTTTATTGTCTCACTTTCCTTATATTTAGAATCTTTGCGATAATAAGCGTTCGACACTTAAAACGAAACTTACTATTGAGAAGCATAAAAAACGTATAAAAATATTTACATAACCTGGTGTAAAAAAGATATTGGACGTAAAATTATATAAGGAATTGAAAAGTACTAATGCATACTCAGATATTTTTTATTAAAAAAATCTTTTCACAAGTACGGTTTTGAAATGTGCACTATTAACTGTGTAGAATACTAAAAAATAATACAAATATTAAGTAATAAAAATATTTAGTAATTAAAGGGGCCAGTCGTGGATCAGGGGCACGTAAGTGTGACTGTAAACGCAACTGGTTGTGGGTTCGATTCCCACTCGAAGAATGGAAATATTTCATATTTCTATTTTCTTCGCTCTGGTGCCGAGGTAAAGCGCGGCATTAAGTGGGGAACGGAGTGTCTTAACACTAGGTTCCCTCTGCCTACCCTGCCGTGTGAGGGATACAGCAGGAAGCTAAAAAAAATAGTAATTAAAAAAATCACTTATTAACAGCTGCATGGTTTATCTAGTAGAGCAGTGTAGTCAGAGAAAACGTCGTGGCACACTCTACGTTCAGTTTTATTACTTATGGCGCCTCAAAACACAGGAAAGTCAATGATAGGTAAAACACTCCGTTCTCCACTTTCCGAAATCGAGACATTGTGTATTGAGGGCGAAACTTAACGTCGCGTCTTACCAGAATGAAGAAACGAAAATAATTTAATTATATCCATTACCGACTGTAAATAGAACCCACAGGCATTAATGCAATTAATAGTCAAAACCTACGCCACTACACCACGACAGCCTCAGATTAATTACATTTTATATAACATCCAACGAAATCTTTACAATTCACCTATATCAATTGTATTTTTCGAACGATAACAAGTCAATGAACTCCGATAACATATCTGTGAACAATACCGTGCCGATGCTAAGATAAGAAAGTTCTTTGCTTGATAGATAGCTCTGACGTTATGACGTTTCAAAAAAGCCGAACAAAAGGAGAGAAAGTACATTAGCAGAATAATGACTCGTATGACAATGATCCAATATGAAAGCGATTATACAGCGTATTACAAAATGTGTGGGGAAAACGAACTTAATAAAATTATCATAGAGTAAGAGACAGTAAAGCGTGATATTTTTTTTGATCGAATCGAAAATTTTATAAATGGGTTATTAGAGATTGTTAAGCGTGAATAAGCATTAGTAATTAATTTTCCCTATAGTGGTTAAGAAATACGTATATAATATTAGAATATTTTGTCTTCGCGATTTTTATGTATTTTATGATGAAACTATTGTACTGGCTGTATCAATCGTATATATTTTTGGTATAATAGTAAATAAACGAGTGACTAAGTGTCTACTTGTGACCACAATCTATTGTAAGATTAACAAGTAAATACACTTTTAGAAAACGTATAAAAAATTAAACGCAGAATTTGAACCCACATTTGTTTTCAAGAGGCGCAGGTTAGAATTCCACTGCCTTCAAATTTTTATACGTTTTCTAAAAGTATCTTTCAATTTCCTGATTGTGTGGGTAACATTTTAAATTGTTAAAGTACTAGGCTTCGTGTTTTCCAAAATATATTTTCGAACATCAAAATATACACGATTAATCCAATGAAATTTTTATGCCCAAGATTTCATATTAAAATTCACTACAAACAAGTAACTAACGCAAGTACTGGCAGCTGCATTTAATATTAATTTCTATTTAAACTTACACACCGATTAATCATCAGAAAAAATCTCTAAACAAGATTTTTCTCAGTAAATAGACGAGTATAAACGTTCCACATTTATAATATTAGTAAAGATTTAAAGAAAGATAAAATGATGGATGCCCAGGAAATAAGTTTTTGTAGTTTATTTGCAATGAAGCACTCTATAATCATTTGAATTTGCGACGGGAACGTGTGCATGTCACGGTTCGTAAACTCGTAAATGTCTTATGACAAAGTTGACATTAACGTATTGGCTGTCCCCTCTATTATAAACAGACGGGGAGATTATTAAAATTCAATTCCTTCATTTATTATAATTAACTGTAACATATTCGATAGACCTACTTTGTATAATCATATTAGGAAAACGTCGATACTGTTAAAAAAAGAATAAAAAAACCTGGATTTAAATTTCATTATTACAATTTAGCGTTAATTTGTTACGATAATTTAATTTAACATTTTTTTTGTAATTCAACACGTAGAGGCATTTTTCACGCTTTTTAAAGTGTTATTCCACACTTAGGAAAATTGAAAAAGACATTTAAAGAAAACGTATAAAAATTTGAACGCATGGCTCAGTGGTGAGAGCGCCTGAACGGTATTCAGGAGGCGCGGGTTCGAATCCCGCTGCGTTCAAATTTTTATACGTTTTCTTTAAATGTATTTTTCACGTAGAGGCATTGTTTTCACGCTTTTCCCTAATAGTAGCGAGGTAATCAGAGATTACCTAGTGTCAAGACACTCCGTCTTACACATTTACCCCAAAATTGAGACAGTGGCGGAACTCAACGCCGTGAGATCGATCCTAATCATTCTCTCGAGTGAAAATCGAATCTACAATCATCACGTTTAAAGTCAGACGCTATCGCACTGCATCGCGACGGCCTCAACATTATTTTAAATAAAAAAAAATATATGTTTATTGATATTGTGCATAAAGCGGAAAACAGAGTGTTTTGGGTTCTGCTCACTTTACTATAGTAAAGTTTGAAGCTACATTGTTCAAAACCAAACTATTTACTCAAGATACAACTACGAACCACAATTTCTTCTATGCTAAGTGAATATTATCAATGCTATACATCTTAGTTTAAAATAAACAGAACATAGATAGGTGACTGGCACGTATCAAGTGAACAGCAGCTAACGAGCTGTTTAACATTTGAAAATGTAACCCTATAAATATTTTACTAAAGATTAAATGTAAAATTATAGTACATGGTATTTATCAACTTCAGTTGATAAAGTTTATTTTTATAAGAAAGTAGTAATATTGTAATTAATTGTAAAATGATGTTATATAATAATAATTATAGTTGTAAAATTATTTGTATTTTAGGTATAAATGTAAAGTATTGTTGAAGAAAAAACACAAGCTTTGTAATGGATTCGTCAATATTATAGAGATCGTTATGCTGTTCACAATTAACACATACCTATATAAACTCATCATTGTAGTATATTACGTTTGAGCTCAGTGAAGCGAAGGTCTTACTGGCCAAAACTGTGTTTCGTTAACCTCTGAAATTTGGCAGGAATATCGAGCACAGTGTTGTGTGCTGTGAAGTTTTTTTGTGACAATTGTAATTGTAGTTTTTGAATAAATGGTAATTAAATGGTCAAAAAGTGCCCATAGACATAGGCTGTGGAACGTTTTGAAATCGCACGCGCGTCCTCTTGACATCAGTTCACCTAGCTGCGCGAGCGAATAAATTTTATTCTTATTCCATTAATTGTAAGAGTTTGCTTTTCAAACTTTTTTAACATGTTATTATTTTACATTAAATAATTAATTAAATATAATATTTTTTACATTAAATATGTACTTCGCTCAGCTCTTCCCGCCATGCAGAGTAAAGAGGCGGTTACTAGTAATATAGCAAGATATGTTTATAGAAAAGCTAGTGTTAAGACACTCCGCTTGAAATCTAGACACGGCGTGTTAAATGAAGCGTTTTGCAAAGTTCTGGTACATAAAGCTAAGAAATGAAAATAATATATAATCATGCCCCCGAGTGTGAATCGGACACACAACCGTCATGCCTATAGTCAGACGCTGTCCACAACGGCCTTAACAAGAATTTAGTCAATTTAGGATTTTTTATAATATGGTTTAAAAAAATAATAATAATGCTAAAATATTTCAAAATATCAAAGTATAAGAAATATTTAAAAAAACAAATCATGCCGCAATAACTAATATAAACACGCCGTGGCTTATGCACAGTGATTGAACGTTGCGCGTGGGTTTTGACAAATCTCTCACTTGTCTGCTCTGTTTGCTAAAGTAAATAGATATGGACAGAAGCGCGCTAGAACCGTGATTATTATAGGAACTTTCCTTATGGTAACAATAAAATTATACTCGCTGTGTTGAAATTATTAAACTGCTTGCAATATTCCATGGAAATTATCCTAAAATTATTATATTACACATAATTTATATAACTAATATCTCTTATGTTATGAAATGAAACTATTTTTAATCGGATTAATCGCATATATTTTGGTAGTCTACCTCAGTCAGTCTACCTGTGACCACGGACTACTGTTCGAAACGTCGGGTTTCTAAAAATGTATTTTTGAATATCAAAAATATACGCGATTAATCCGGTTAAAAATAGTTTCATTTCAAAATGTGTAGTAATCGTGAAAACAAAAGGTCATATTACCTCTTATGTTAGCTTACTTATGTAGTTAACCTCTTACAGTCAAATAGAAAATCAATTTATTTACTTATGTCAAAATAATAAAAAAAATAAGATTTAACATCTCCCTAAAGGTTGTCTGGAAGAAATGGCTACTTAGCCACAAGAGGGCCTCTTGTACAATTGATTTCTTTCATTATGTATTATATCTTTCTTCAATGTGGTTTACAAATAAAGTAAAAGAAATATAAATAACTAGCGGCCCGCTTGCGCCTTCGCCGCGTGATCTATTTCATTGTATTGCAATAGTTGGGGGTGGATTTTTATAAAATAAAGTGGTTCAAGCTTAAACATAGGCTATGTTTAAGCTTGAACCATTAACTATATTTATGCGAAAATTAATTACAATCAGTGAAGCGGCTTAGATTTTTCATATAAACTTTCATCCCCTATTTTAACCCTTAAGAGGTTGATTTTTGAAAAATTAAATAGCCTATGTTAGACCCAGTAACTTTTACTACTTTCATTCTAAATTTTATCCAAATCAGATCGGTAGATTAGCCGTGAAAGCGTGACAGACAAACACATTTATAATATAAGTATGGATAAAATTGGTCAGCTAATCTTTTAAAACATATGTATCTACAAAATATGTATTGGTATGTGACATTTGTCACAAAGTTTCTAATAACGTTAATACTTCCGTCTTTAAATTCAGAAGTAAGCTAATTGAAATTATTGTAAAGCTTAAAAGTACTTACTACTAGTTAGCAAATGAATAAAGACACGTTTGTTAACTTTCTTTTCCTATATTTATTAAGTTATTTTAAAGGAATTGTTTTATATTTTAAACATTTTAAAAGTGGCCCTTACACACTTAGAATATGGAAATCACTGTTAGAGTACGCTTATATTTATAAGCTCATAAGCCATACTTTCTATCCAGTTACGTCTGAATTATATATGGCGCAAACTACTATGTACCTTAAAAAAAACATTAGCATATTTTTTTTACAACCATACGCTTCATTTTCAATAACAAACTAAAAAAAAAAAACATCTTTATTATATATTAATTCATTATATGATAATAAAATTAATTACCCACTTCAAAAATACAAGCAGCACATGACTGCGTTAAATTATTTAATTTACTTAAGCGGCTCGTGACTTGCAAGTCATGGAAGGAAGTCCAAGACATTGAAGATTACCATTAACAATAATTGATTCTTTATCTTCAACATCAATAGTGTTTTTTTAAGAGTGCTTTATAACATTTTTTCTATATAAATTGATGTCATTGGCATTCATCCAAGCCTTGATTGTACGCGATAGTTGTCAGTTCGATTTTAAATAAAGGAATGTTAAACCTAGTTCTTTTAACATTTTGCAGGCTTTTAAAGTGTTATTCACAGGTTTTAATAGCCTGCAAAGCCTGCAGGTAATTTAAAATAACATTTTTAGAAAAGCCGTGTCTTCTGAACGCATGGCTTAGCGGTTAGAGTGCTTAGGCGGTTTTCAAAAGGCGCTGGTTCGAATCTCGCTGCGTTCAAATTTTTATGTATTTCCAAAAAAAATGTTGTCCAAGTTGTTAATTTACAGATTTATAGAGTAAAAAACATAAGACCCCGTAATAACGTTATAATTTATTCCATTACATTTATTTTAATATGCACATGCTTATATTATACTAAACCTACTAAACATTTCAGGAAATTAATCAAGAAGAACCTAATAAGAAGTAAAATATTCCTTTCCCCCACAAACATAACATTTAAGAAACAGCTAAACTTATGAATACTATTTTTACTAATAAAATATAATATAAACCTTAGAAACGGGAACTGCCACAGCAGTATTATATTTCAGAGCGTTAATTCTCATAAATCCTACAATCAGTGGTATCAGTAGTTGCGATAACAAGCTAGTTTGTTGCAAATGATTCTAAAACAATCTCCAACAGAGACATTACGTCGAAACAACAGTAAAAGGAGCTGTAAAATCATGAAGTTTAGTGAAGAGCGCGTGTTCTACAGTTCATCGATAAACAAATGTAATATAACCAAATTGTCTGTACTGTATTTTATTTTGTTAATATAACTTAAGTAGCTTTATTTTGATCCAATTATTAATCTATCAATCTTTGTAAGAAAATTTTATAACGCTTTTTTGCTGTTTTTGTCACAGTTGTCCAGATTTTATAAGAATATAATATTTTTATGGATGGATATGGATTTTATATCCATGTCAGACCAAAATGACAAAACACTAGTTTTAAACGTCATTTTTCTAATTTATAAAACTTTAATCTGATTTGTAATTATATCAAGATTTATTGTGGAATATAAAAGTTATTTTTCTAATTTATAAAACTATTAAAATGAGGCGTATATAAATTAAGGTTTATTGTTGATAGACAAATAAAATTAAGTAAAAAAATACTTTGCTGTCCATTCCTTTATCACGAGATAACGACTACTACAAGACGTGTCTTCTTTAAAAAAAAATATAATAAAAAAATCTTTACATTTCCTCAAAATAGAATAGAACCTACAACCATCATACTTAACAGACACGTCCCAAATACGCGAAGAGGCTGTCTCATTTGTCTCTTGTTAATAATTAATTGCATATATACGTCTGGTCACGAAGCGGCAAGTTCAAGCATTAATACCCCAACGGGTTTTAGTTGGCTTACTAACTTTGTTTGTAGTGGCCAGTCGTGGCCCAGTGGCACAAGCGTGTGACTGTAAACGACTGGTTGTGGGCTCGATTCCCACTCGAGGAGTGGAAATTATATTTCCATTTTCTTCGCTCTGGTGTCGAGGTGAAGCGCGACGATAAGTTCCGCAGGTTAATACGCAAGCCTCCGAATGCGGCGGAAAGTGGGGAACGGAGTGTCTTAACACTAGGTTCCCTCTGCTTACCCGGCTGTGTGCGGTATACAGTGTGAAGCTAATTTATTTATATTATTTTACTAACTTTGTTTACCAAAATGTTTTACAAACACAACATATGGTCTATTTAGGTCGCTGCTTTATTAACTCAATCTGTCAAAATCATAATAATAAATTGAATTTGTGGTAGTGAAATTGGCTCCAAGCCTCATAGAAAGTAATTCGCAGTACAATTTAGTTTAATTCACGCAGAATAGATATCCTCTTAAAGATTATTGTTGGAAGTTAAAGTAATTTTGCCACTTAATATTATTTCTATACAATTTCACCTTTTATTCCTGCTTTGGCAGCTTAAGAATTAGCAATAGCCATAAAATGCGTATAAACGTTATAATAATAGAATGGCAAAACCATTTATGATATCATATAGCTAGAGACCTCGCGATAAATAGAAACAAGTCAATTTCTACTGTATTCAAATTCAAATGTATGCAATCGTTTAAGCGAACAACGGTAGCGCGTAAACTTTTCGTCAGATACCAATCAATGCGTTGACCGTATAAGGGCGCCGATAATAAACCGTTATAGACTAACAATGCAACACCGATATCGTTTTCACTTTTATCGATAAAATCGAATCGATATCGAACTGATAATGGTGATTCACTAAGATAAAACGTTCAGACCGTTCTTATAATCGGCCGAGTACAATAAGTACAATAAGCTATTTTATAGCGTTCATAATGGCTTAATCAAGTTTAGAGTAGAAAGTGGTCTACGGTTGTCTGTATTACTAATACTTTTATGCAACGAATTAAGAGCGGTCACCTTTAGGTTACGTCACGGTGCACAATCAGATGTCGGCCAATAGCCGGCGTGTAAAGAGCACAATGATTCATAATTTGGACGATGAGTAAGCCTGCATCCTGATTAGATAGAACTTTCCACTTTCAAATTCATTCGGGGCCGTACGAATTATCGTTGTAAGATAACGGGCATACTACATTGAATTGCAACTTAGTAATGTTCAGATTATCTTGTGCCTTTGATGTTATATGCTTTTAAAGTTTTATCGCATAATATATTCAGTGTAATGCGCCGAGTAATTTTCATAACACCTTTACGTACAAAGGTAGTCGTTTGTAACTTTCACGGGTAAAAAAGCATTTTAATAACTGCTTTGCGTGACCGATACTATCATATTTACAAACAGAATATTATACGTTGGTTGTTTTATCAAATAGTCACCGTAGCGCAATTAAGTGGGGAATACGATGTTTGTGGTTCAATCACGGTGAATCAAATAATTTAAGATATAAAAATTTTGCTATAAAATAAAACACAACGATGAAATCAAGTCAAAACAACGCTTAATGTGTCAAAATTAGGGGGAAAGTGAAGAACAAGGTGTTTCAATATTAGGTTCTCTCTAGATGGAGACATGTTACACAAAGTAAAAAACTATCACAAATACATATTTCAATTCAAAACGAAATTTTGTTTTTGTAAGTTAGTGAAGTCGTCTCTAATATTCTGCTGGAAACCGCTATACTATAAACAGCTGTTAGTTAATACATTGTATGTCACACTCGGTTTTTTTTTCTTAGTATTTTGAAGTTTTAAATAAGACGCTTAGTGTGATTCTGACACTTTGCTGGCATTATGTTGCTTATAAAAATAAATAAAAAAAACGTTATAAAAATGGATTTCACCTAACTCAAGGAAAATCATTTTAAGAAGTAGAGTTTACACTTTACGGGTAGTAAAGTTTCACGTCATTAGCCACATGAGTTGTACACATAACAACAATATAAAAAAAACAGCTTCACGATATTCTACTCATGTTCTTCTACTTCCCGCATAGTAAAGCAGACAGAGAGTGTATAGTGTCAAGACACTCCTTTCTCCACTTCAATAATACAACTAAAGAATAGAAGTCGCAAGCTGACTTCATGTTTACTAACAGAAGCGTAATCAATTTGCAAATCCAACCTGTAAACAGTTACAGGCCCTACGAACTTTCTACGCGATGCGTGGGCGCGACTCCTGCGCATTAATTAATGCGAGTGAACACTAATGCAGCGGCTTAATGGAAGAAATTGATAAGATAAGCGTAATAAATATGACAAAATATACGTGATTTGAAAGAAGGACAAACATATGTGCATACAAATGAAATCACAAAGGAAGCTGTTATTGATATTATATTGATAAAAAAAAACTGATTTTTTAAGGTAGTCAGAGGGAATCTAGTGTTAAGACATTCCGATTCTCACTTAATGCCGAATCCTAGAGGCAATGCATATTAAGAGGCGGAACTTAACTCCGTGCTTTGCCTCGATACCAGAACAAAGAAAATGGAAATATCTCTCTCCATTTCCACTCCTCGAATGGGAATCGAACCCACAACCAGCCGCGTTTACTATCACACTTTGTGCCCACAAGCCACAACATGTATTAATAAAAAATCACATTGATATTACAGTAATAAAAAATCTTTTGTTATTAAAAATTAAGTGCTGAGACCTTTGTGGTGTGTAGAGACAACGTCTAACATAGATTATTAAGCCAATTAATTGGTTGTCGATTCAATTTCCACTTAGTGGAATCATTTACATTGTTATCATATCTCTCTCTGCACTGGTGACATAAAGGGCGGCGTCCACGATTCAATACGTCATTTCTGGAATTTTGGCGGAAAGTGGAGAACCGAATGTATTAACAATGATTCTCTCACAGATTCTCTGTGATTATCCTACTGTGAGTCATGAAGCCTAAAACTAGCTAAAATTACATATTATTTTTCCACAAACTTCCTTAAACAAATCTTTTTTTTTATACTCAAAGTCACTCAAGAAAATAAATATTATTTATTATTTTATGTCAATTGAAATTACAATGTAAACACGAAACTTTCTACGATTAGAGTGCAATAAAACATAAGATACGCCTTGATAAGATGCGGCCATTAAAATGTAATCTAGTGGTAAGCGAAACCCCAGGCCACTCATAATTAGTACGTAAGTCGTAAAGCTATTAAACGCTAATTAACTATATTATAAAATATATTATGAGTATTCTATTACTTTCTTTCGGAGTTTCCTTTAGCAATAAATGACATAAAGGTAATGGCGGAACGTTCGCAACACAACTTCTCATAAAAGTCTTGGTAACTTGGTAGTTTTCATTTACCGGTAAATGTTGATAGGTTATAAAATAATAACGATGGCTTTCCCCACTTAGCCTTTATATATATAAACTGAATGGATTAAACGTGGATTATTTTATTACTCAAAATTAAGCTTATTTTAAGTAAATTACAAAATATTATTCACACCATTTGGATTATGAGCGTTAATTTTAGGCGCGAGAGGTATACCAGGCAAAAGCTCTTTATAATCTACCATAAGATCCGCCTATCTATAACTATGATTAATTCATTTTTAGCACATGTTTCTAAAGCAACATTAGAAGAATCTTTTTAATTTAGGTGAGTTAGAGAGAGGTTAGTAGAGGAAAGTGTTAATACATTTTTAAATGGGCTCCTTAAGCCTATACTTGTGTTGTAAGTCGTAAACGCTGCCCTGAGCTCCTTTACACAATGCGATGGGCACCCGTACTGTTAATAGAATGCTAATTTCTTTTCTCCTAATTTAAAAGTAAAACATTTTGAACTGTCACTCGCGGTCATAGTCCCTGCAACTATAAAGCTATACGTTAAAGCTAAATCAAAGGATATCGTACTTTTATATTGATAATCTTCGCAAGTTTACACTAGAAACAAGAAATTTAAAATGAAAATATTCTGCAAAAAGCTTAGAATACAAAAACTATTTGTGCCATTCTCTCTCAGTAGTAAAGAATAACAAATGTTAACTTCATTTAAAAAATCCTAAATAAAAAAATCTATTAAATTCAATCTTTCAAATATTATTGGAACAAAGTTCCTTATATTATACGAAAATATAAGAATGCAAACATAAATACTATAGGTGTATAATATATATGTAGTAGTATAAGTAACTACGCAACGTCTAAATGGCTAAGTAGTCCTCGTTTGCGCGATAGCATTTGTTTATGCCAAGTTTTACGCTCAAAGCTCATAACTAAAAAGGCGTAGCGACTGTACCAATCAATTGAGTTCGTGACTAGATTTTTTATTGTCCATTTGCGTGTTAGCAAAAACACACATTTAAAATAACTTAACAAAATGAAACTGTTATAAGCGTTTTTATATTTTCTCGTAGTGTTTGTTTATTATTATACAGTTTATAATAATGGAGACACGATCTGTTACCAAACGTAACAAAAAATGTAATAAATCTGCCAAGAGACCGCTACGTATATTTCGCATAATATCGTGATTGAACACCGAACAATAAAATATTGATATAATTTATATTGTGGAAGTACGTAAACGAAAATATTTCGTAACAAAAAAATAATAGGAGAATACAAAGTGGCCAATATAGCAACAGTTACTTTATGTTAAAGACGTGTTGTAACCCGCTACTTAGTTAGCGTGGCCTGTTAAAGTAAAGCTCGAGTTATTTCCCGCTCCTTCAGAAGGAATCATAGAGAACCCCTTAGTACCCTACTCTCTCCAATACATCCATAGCCGAAATTACTTTCTACGCACATGTGTTGTCTGTTAGTCAATAAGTTTTATTTTAGTATATAAGTAAATTATAAGTTTTATTACATAGGTACAATTGTTAGCTTCACCTGCTTTTTCTATTTAATAAAGATATAAAATTTCAACGCTTGCTTGACCCACTACTTAACCGATCACCACATAAATACACACATATGCTCGAAACCGATGACAATAGAATATTATTATACTCTCAACCTAAAGTCAACATAAACGAATCTAAAATAATAACTCCACAATAACAGGGACAGACATTTACGAAACGAAGTTGTTAAAAAATGGCAGCATTAATCTTTTTAGTGTTCTTATTTGAAATGCTAAAAGCAATACTAGTCTAGCGAGCTAAGATTTAAGATGTATTACAAATTACATAAGACGTATTTCCTAACGCTCATTAATTAGCAGAAATGTTAACACGGTGAAAGCATTGTTTCGGCTATGACCCGGGCAGGGCACGACGCCCGTGGGAAGAACGTAGGTGGATATGCATAATTATTCATTGAATTGGTAACATGAGTCTATTCAGAGATTCATGGGGATCTAATAACATATATACAATTACAAGACAATATTTTTTTTTTTTTCACGCTGTATCCCGCACACAGCAGGGTAGGCAGAGGGAACCTAGTGTTAAGACACTCCGTTCCCCACTTTTAAGGCTTTAGAAAAATTGCATATAAGAAGTCAGAAGTCAAATGCAGTAACGTAATAATGATTTCATAAATATCCTTACCCTCTTAACATTATAGAATAATTCGTGAGAGAAAACTGTAGCTCTATTGTGAGCACGTTCAACCATCAGTCTAGGTTATCATAGTAAATATCAGATTGCAATCGGTAACACCTCGGGATTGAATAATCTAACCTAATATGTCATGCCGGCTTAATCTGAACAGGTTAGGTTAGGTCAGAGATAAGATAAATAACAATTGTATGTATTAATATTAAAATTTTGCTTCAAGAATAATATCGAAGGTAAATATTTTGCATAAGGTATAATAGTGGAAGATAAACATTTTTATTAACACAGTGGGACAGTTTAATTGCATGCGCGATTGGTCGTGGGTTCGATTACCACTTATATTGAAAAAAATATTTTTTTTTTTTCTACAATGTCACGGTTTTGGGTGGAAATCACTTCCCGCCTAAAATCGACTCTTGCTATAGGACTAAATATTTAGACACTAAGTTCTACCTGCTACGTGTAAAAAACTGCCAAATTGTCTGTTTTTATAATAACAGGTTTTTACGTTGCAGATTTCAAGAGAAGGAAAATTCTGCTAGTAAAAGAAGGCATTTTTCTTAACTACTGCTTATACATTTAACAGTTTCAAAATGAAAGAAAAAAAAACACTCATATTGCAAGATAAAAATTATGGTCGCGTAAAAATGAAAAAATTAAGTGTCTAATTAAGACAACACGACAGAATATGTAATTAAATTGTCACCATTACCACACAAACAGAAATAAAAATCACCATAACATTTCAATCAAAAATTATTTCAGTCAGATTTACAAACGTTATTATTCAATTCAATTGAATTCAATACAAATGGTTGGGCCACTTTCATGGTTCTTTAAGAATAGTGACGTAAAGTGTTACGATATCGATAGTCTATAGTCAAGGCTGGTTGTATAATCGTGGCTCGCAGGTACAGATTGTTATCGGCAGACGCGTATAGCGGGCACCGCCTGCGGCCTGACGCCAGCCTGAACTTCCATCGCAGTTAGACGAGAGTATAAATTCGTGATACCTGATTATAGCTTACGGACTAATATCTCCGAGTGAATTGGCTTATCGGCTGGTAGAATGCTTTTGGAACGTACCTGGAACAATAAAAACATCACTTGTTAAAGTCGATAATTTTATTAATGGATAATTTTATAAAATAATTGTATATTCAATAATTTGGCCAGGGGCCAGTCGTGGAGCAGTGGCACAAGCGTGTGACTGTAAACGACTGGTTGTGGGTTCGATTCCCACACGAGGAGTGGAAATATTTAATATTTCCATTTTCTTCGCTCTAATCGAGGCAAAGCGCGTCGTTAAGTTCCGCCACTTAACACGCAATGCCTCCGAATTTGGCGGAAAGTGGTGAACAGAGTGTCTTAACACTAGGTTCCCTCTGAGTGTGCGGGAAAAAGCGTAATACTGTGATTAGCTATGTTATAAAAATAAATATTCTATCGTGTATAATCTGAACTAACAACTACCTTATGCAATCAGGTATATTAGACATATCCTTAACAAATTTACATAGCAGTCTTTATCATAACGAAGATATCTTTAATATAATCTATATAATATCTATTTAACATCATATTCTACAACCAACAAAACTAATAGCCTAAAAGGAAATATATCGCGTGTGAAGGAAATTGCTTATATACATACATACATATACACACAATATCCACGGGGTCAGGGCCGGCTGTAGCCGAGGCAAAGGATAAGAAAGGTCTCGGCCAAGGTTCCCGTTAGCGTTAGTCTCAGTCCTTTGTTGTTAGTCGCATTGTTATGTATGTATACTATATAGCTTCCATTATGCTCTGATAATGCTTGCCTGCTTGTACTTTATTGATTAGTTGTTTACTGAGTGATGATATTATTTATTGTGCGCGATACGTGTGAATTATCTAAGAAATGTGATGAAAATAACGTGTGACCTTTTTGATTTATGCGTTGGTAGTAAGTTTGAATTCTTATTGCGATAATCGCGATATTACTATAATAATTAATGCAGATTCAATTCCAAATATCTGTATTTGTTACTTATGCTCGTACAAAAGGGCCTGTCGAAGCGCAGTGGCACAGACGTGTGACTTTAAACTGGTTGTGGGTTAAATTCCCACCCGAGAAGTGGAAATATTTAATATTTCCATTTTCTTCGCTCTGGTGTCGAGGAAAAGCGCGGCGTTAAGTTAACACAAAATGCCTACGAATTCGTCGGAAAGTGGGGAACGGAGTGTCTTAACACTAGGTTCTCTCTGCCTACCCTGCCGTGTGCGGGATACAGCGTGAAGTTACTTATACATATGCACATAGAGGAGCTTCTTCAGTTTAGCTTGCATTGAGTTTAACATGCAACGTTATCCAACAAGTTCAAAGTATTTGATTTCCTCTAGTAGAAGAAACAAAAAATAATATAACGATGTTATAATAACCTCAATATAACCTTATACATAGCATATTTATCTGTCAAATCTAATAAGTAAGCCATAAGCAAAAATATCAACATCAAATACAAAGAATTTCAATCAAAGATTTATAAATTCATTACTTTCTTAGGCTCTACCTAAACATATATCAAATAATGCTAATTCAATATTCTACTTGTGGCTATAATTTCTTATAAATTATATGAGCCTTGCGTGAATACTATCTAGTTACTAGGCCAAGCCTTGGTAGCTAAATGTCGTTTATTTACGAGCAAAGGTCGGGTTCGGTCAAGGCTGAGTAGGGTAGATATAGGTCAAACATTAGAGTAGAATACCTGTTTGCGAAAGCACTTAAAGTTTTAACCCCGTTATATAGAGTCATAAAACAAAAATAAAGTTTTAATTAGATTGAAGATGGTTCTGAGATGAAAAGTCGTAAACTTTTTTTTTAAAGTTTCACGCTGTATCCCGCACACAGCAGGGTAGGCAGAGGGTACCTAGTGTTAAGATACTTCGTTCCTCACTTTCCGCTGAATTCGGAGGCATTGCGTGTTTAGTGGCGGAACTTAACGCCGCGCTTTGCCTCGATACCAGAGCGAAGAAAATGGAAATATTAAATATTTCCACTCCTCGAGCGGAAATTGAACCCACAACAAGTCGTTTTCAGTCAGACGCTTGTGCCACTACGCCACGACTGGCCCCAGCTTACTCGACTTCTGCCCATATACTAAATGGTTTTTCAAAGTTAGAGAAACAAAACTAACAAATATTAGAGTAGAATACCAGTTTGTGAAGGCACTTAAAGTTTAAACGTGCATGTTTCACCCTGTTATATATAGACGACTTTCGTAACGTGCTAGTAAAGTTTTTAATTAGCTTTAAGAGAGGGTTGTATAGTGTTAAAGTTGCATGTTCGCAACTTCTAGCGATAAAATATTAAGCAATATTTAAATAGCGTATCAGCATTACCCTTTGTACCAATATAAGATAAATATTCCCTTCTCGACTTCTCGAATAAAGACGGTGGGTGGCGGAACACAGCTCAGCAGCAACGTTGTCATTTTACCAAGTCATTCCCTTTTTTTATTGCATAAAGGAGGCAAAGGAGCTGACAGACCACCTGATGGTAAGTGGCTGCCTTTGTCCATGGACATCTTCAACGTTAGAGTTGTGGATGCGTTGCTGACCTAAACGGTGAAGGAGGGAGAAGAATGAGAGGTAATTATTTGACGTTCAAAAAATGAAGCATGTAACTTCTTATTTTCAATAAAATTATTAGACTTTGATTTTAAATACGGATAGCTGGCTTACATGTCATCGAACAAATCTCCTAGCAAGCTACTAAGTCACTGGGTTACTCGCCTTTTATGGGATGCTATACAGCAAGACGATTTGTTTATTAATCCGTAGCCCCACGGTTAAAATAATTTAAATATAAACATTGCTCTGATTGAAAATTGATACCATAACTAATCGTGTCG
The DNA here is from genome assembly GCA_019049465.1 of Dryas iulia moderata. Taxonomy (NCBI): domain Eukaryota; kingdom Metazoa; phylum Arthropoda; class Insecta; order Lepidoptera; family Nymphalidae; genus Dryas; species Dryas iulia. The sequence continues at coordinate 15,403,157 of CM032423.1, read as the reverse complement.
GCAGTTAGGTTCAAAGTCAAATACAAGATTAGGTTAGTTACATTATTTTTAAAATAAAACACATATACATAATTATAGGCATAAATTAAAAAAAAATAATACTCATCATACAAGTATTTACTTGCCAAGTATCTTTCAATATCCAAATGATTCACGGCTTAAGCTTCGTTAAACAATAAAAGAAACTGTCAAGTACTGAAGATTACCACTTGTCATGGCGAATATAAAAAATCACCGAGAAACAATGGAATTACTTATGTACTTTCAATGTTATTTGCTGTATTTCATCTGTAAACGAGCTTATTGATATTTAAATAATATATTCTCCCTTATACAGGCGTCTTCCGTCAGCGCAATCAGTAAAGTATTGTTTCAATAATTGAATTAAACAACTAATCAATTTTACATTCAATTGGAATAAAAGAAACAGATAATAAATTAAGAAAAAATACTTGTCATCACGTTGTAAATTGCAAACATTTTTAACATTTTTATATGTTTCTGTGTGTATATTAATATAATTTTCATTGTTCTTATATGCACTTTTATGTACATTTTTAAAGAGCCTTGTCAGTTTTTAATTTAAACATTTAGTAGTGTTCCCTTCTGCGTTTTCTGAGCAAAATCGAAACGCGGCGTGTTGTAGCGGAACTTAAAGCCATGCTCTCTCTCTTTGCCTTATACTAGAACAGACAAATCTTTAAAAGCTTTTAGAGCAGAAAAAAATAAAAAAAATCATGTCCCTGTTTAAGGTTTAGAAACCCACAAGTTCACAGTTATTGGATATTCTAATAAAAACTTAATTTAAAAATTATAGTATAATTACTGTTTTTAAATCTGAAATATCAATCAAATACCTAGATTAATTCTTAAAAAATTTATTCAGTAATGCAGTCGTAGCACAACAATCGTTTCATATGGATCACGCTTGCCAAAGCTGCCAATACGTTAAAACTGACGAAGACAGAATACCCTTTATGTTCTTGAAATATTTTAAAACCAGAAACATTTATAGTGTTGTAAGATAAATCGTCACTTCTTATATTGTTTTATGGGCGATAAGTGATATTGCTAAAATTACTGTGCCCACTTGAAATGTATGGAAGATAAAAAACTGACAGCCAGTTTTTCTCGTTAAAGTTATTGGCATGTTATTTTGATTAAATGTAAAATTATACTTTAAGTTTAAATCACCACAAAATATGATCCGAATTAACAATTACTTAAACCCACTTAATATGAGGTAGGTCATAAACGCAATAGTAAAAAGCTAATTACTGTTAAACAAAGGACAATTAAGCTATATATATTGTGAAATATATATTAATATTGTGAAAATAAAAAAAATATAAAGGAAGGAATGCGAAGAGGAAATTCGGCAATACATTGAGATGAAATTACGGATTGTGAGAAACAATGGGCAATGCAAATAGCGACCGCTTTTATTTATTAAGAGGCCACAAAAAAAAATGCAACTTGATCAATTGAACCCATAAAGGGGAGCCCACCATGGGCTTTTATGGTATTCGTCTGGTCAGGAAAATATTAAATTAAAAAACGACACCCGGAAAGGCTGTATGAGGCTTTAAGGAATTCTGAGCAAAAAGTTCGTCCGTTTGAGCTTTTGCTCGCGGTTATATCATACGGTACAGAATGACGTAATTGAGTTCTTTTCTACACATACTTATGCAAATGCACATATCTATAGCTTTTTGTATTGTTGAGAGCATAGATTTTTTTTATTCGATTTATTTAAACATAAAGAAAGCTGTGCTTATCGACGTAATTAAAGAAATAATCATTAGTAAAATTATCTTAATATTGTATACAGCGTCTATCAACATTATTCACTTCCTCATTTAGACCAATTAATTAACACGTTATTAGGACTAGGAGTAACTACATGAAGAATTGTACATTATAAATACGAAAATACATACATACGTGCCTACTATAAAACCTATGCAAGTCATAAAGGGATTTAGTAAAACATCATATGCTAATATGTAAGCCTATATAGGTAGTTACGATAAGGCAAAGCAACTGTAATTTCTGTCATAATAAACTATATAAGACCTACACAGTAGCGTGAAAACGGTTTGTTACAATAAATACTGTAGAATAGCTGCCGTTATAATTCATACTATTAGTCGAATTTCGTGTTCCAGACAGAGGCGGAGAAAGTAGACCGCTACTGGTCTTCATTCGGATACGCGCGGCGTAGGACAAAGCCGCCGAGCGAGAAATAGGGACAGACTAACTCAACTTCTAAATGTCAGCCAAATGGTTGTTTCTCACGATATGTGTTTATTTTATACGTTTATATAATAACAATACAGTGGAATTTAATTTAATGATCGTATTAAGTAAAGTGGCTAATGGTATAAAAGACTCTAAATACATAAAGATTGAAAGTTTATTCATACTGCAATTGTACATATTCTAAAATAAATTGTGATAAAATTAAAAAAATATATATTTTTTAAACTAACAAAAAAGCAATATTCCAACTAAAAGAGATTAACTAACAGATGTTCAATTTAAAAGTCATTTTGAAATCATATAACCCATGGATCATAGGAAAACAATCTTAACATGGATAAGTTAAAGAGAAAAGTTTTTTTTCAGCTTCATGCTTTTTCTCACATAAAGACATTCCGTTTTCCACTTTCTTACCGAAATTGCGTGTAAAGTGGCGGAACTTAACTACACGCTTTGCCTTAGATACCAGACCGGAGAAATAAGAATAATATATAATAATAAAATTCCGAACGGGAATCTAATCCACAACCATCGTGTTTACATTCAGACACTGTCTACTAACTAATACTACCTAAGATAACTAATCAAAGATAACTAATCTAAGAAATAAATAACAAAAATTCTTATAACTAATACCTTCTACCAAAACAGAGCACGTGGCACGTGTAAAAGTAGATATTTATCAACGTTTCGTTATTGCATATCGTCGAACGGCCATAATCATTGTGGTGCGGTGAAAAATGTCCTTAGGCGGTACGCAATGAGTGTTCCACGCTGCATACTGCATGGACGCTTAGTCTAATGCGAGCTCCTGAACACCGTCATTTGTATGACCTATTAGGTGATTGCCGGACCTCTCTCCGCTTTGTTTAATACTAGATATTAGTTGAAATGATTTATGATTGTTTTCTACCTGTTTTAAATACAAAGTAGCTTTGTGATTCTGAAAGCTTTATGCAAAGTTATTAATGTGTTGATATGAATTTATTTCTATTTATGACAAAATTAGATAATAATATTAATCTTAAAAGAATGTTATTTTAAGTTATAATTTAACAATTAAGAAACATCAGTAGTACGACCGTCAATAAGTTAGTCATTGTATTCTAGATAATAATAAATACGATAAGCGCATTAATATAAGATTAAAAATGACTGATTTTTTTCAGTCATAAGTCAGTAAGCAATCGGGGCAACCGGGGCTTACCTTTATGTGAGTTTTATAGTGATTATGTATTATAAAATAATTTTTAGCCATATTGGATAGAAATAATAAAAAAATATTTATTCCCTGTTTAAAAAACATGACTTGATCACCCCATATTAGATTCAGTTACAGTCATAAGTTAATACTTATAAATTATTTAATTTTTTTGACATTATTTATATGCTTTACAAATTTTTTTTTCAGCTTCACGCTGTATCCCGCACACAGCAGAGTAGACAGAGGGAACTTAGTGTTAAGACACTCCGTTCCCCACTTTCCGCCGAATACGTAGGCATTGCGTGTGAAGTGGTGGAACTTAGCGCCGCGCTTTGCCTCTGATACCAGAGCAAAGTGAAAATAATAAATATTTCCACTCCTCGAGTGGAAATCGAAACTACAACCAGTCATTTACAGTCACACATTGGTGCCACTGCGCCACGACTGGACTGAATAACAATAACAAAAACTATTACCAAAATTTTATACCATCATTCTGAGACTCAAAATACCATCCATGCATACAGTGACCCAAAAGCAAACGTCAATTACTCATAATTTGAAACACGAAGAATATAAATCATAACACGCAAACCAGCAAATGCTTGCAGACGAGTCGCTTTACTAATAAAGTGTGGATATGAATAGCGCAGCGAAAAGTGGTGGGTGTCGAAATACTTCCTGATCCGCCCACAGGATACAGTGAGCCCTAAACGTGAATTGTAATTGTTGGTTGCGCTTTATTATATAATATACTCAAAATTTAAATAAGTTTTATGTGAGGTAATTTTTTTATTTACTTAAAAATATTATACAGTAATATGTATGTATGTAATAATACTTTGACAATTCTACAATATTTCAGTCACTGCATGATTATAATGAAGTGGACAACGAAGTAGTCGTGGCCCAGTGGCACAGTAAACGACTGGTTGTGGGTTCGATTCCCACTCGAGGAGTGGAAATTATATTGCCATTTTCTTCGCTCTGGTGTCGAGGTAAAGCGCGGCGTTAAGTTCCGCCACTTAACACGCTTTCCTCCGAATTCGGCGGAAAGTGGGGAACGGGGTTAACACTAGGTTCCCTCTGCCTACCCTGCTGTGTGCGGGGTACAGCGTGAAGTTATAAATATGTAATAACACTTTGACAATTCTACAATATTTTAGTCACTTCACGATTATAATGAAGTGGACAACGGACTAACTTAACACAAGTTCTCTCTGCCTTGTTATGTAGGAGTGAAAGGAAAAAGCTGCTAAAAATATTTTAATATGATAAAGTTTAACAAAAAAACACCTGTTCTTCGATAAGTAGTCAGAGATAAGGTAATAAATACACTGCTTTTTCCACTTTATCTTCTGAAGAGTTTCGAAGGAAGAAAATTATAATATAATAGGAATTGTCATGGTGTACCACAGTGAGACAGCGTTTGAATGTAAACCGCAATTGTTGCAGTTTCGATTCCCATTCACTGTAATTAATATATTTAAATCATTTTAATTTCTCTACTACAGTGACATGACAAAGCGCATTGGATTCCGCCACTCAACACATAATATGTTGATTTCAGGCGAAAAGTGGAGACCAGTATGTTGACAATAAGTTATCTGACTACTCTTCTCAATAATCATAAAGATTAAAAAAAACCTAACAGGTATCGAAATCGCAACCAAACCAGACACTAATGACGGTTTTTTTATATATTTTCTACATATGAAAATAATCAACCATTATAAATAACCACCAAACCAAACAAAATTGCAAAAACTTCAGCGGGGGCTGACTTGCAATACTGCTAGGAAGTAATGATATGAACAATAACGCCTACATGAGTTGCATGCAGTTCGCCACAGTAGATTCCGACGCAACACTTTGGCAACACATTGTTTACTGTGTAATGACTTGTAACGGATATGCATAACAAATACATCTTTATAAAGTTATACAATCGTATCGACGTTCTCTGATTGCTTATTTTATCGGACGTGGGTTGTATTTTTAAATATGAAATCTGAAAGATATGCATATTGAATAAATATATCTTATTTTTACGGTTCTTATTTTCGTTATGTATGTACCTACTATATATAATAAAGATTGACGAAATTGCTTCTGCATACCTTACTCGTTTCAAACTCAGAACTTAAAGTAAAGAACAACATAAATAAATCGGCGTTATATTCTTGTATGAAGGCTTATTTTATATAGATAAGCAATTTCTTACCGTGACGTAATTACACTATTTTGGCAATAAGTAAAGAAGTAAGTGATGTAACACAATTTTAGAAAACGTATAAAAGTTAGAACGCTGTCAGGATTCTAACCAGGGTCTACTGGAATCCGTCGAAGCTCTCTGACTGCTAAACCATTTGTGTGTTAATTTCATGAACGAATTCCCCTGCGTTTAATTTTTTATAAGATTTTTAACTTACTAAGTGTTTAAAAAAAAATGCTTTTGCATTTTAAAAAATATTAATACTAAGTGGTGTGATTTAAAATAAGTAAATTAATAAGTATGTTCTTTTTTTTTTTTTTTTTTTTTTAGCTTCACGCTGTATCCCTTGCGGGGTAGTCAGAGAGAACGGAGCGCCAAACGCTACGGTCTCTGCATACTTCTTTCGCCTCGTCCACAGTCATCAACCTCTTCATACACGCCCTCCGGGGGGTCCTCATGCTTTTTACGTGACCTTCCTCCAGTATCATCGATACTGTGTTTTCGAAGGTCAACCGAGGTCTCCCCCTGCCTCGCTTACCACTCACCTTTGCTTCATAGATCTTTCTTACCATTCTTCCATCACTCATCCTCTCGACGTGCCCAAACCACCTGAGCACGCCCTTCTTCATTCTTACTATGACGTTCTCGCTAATACCTGCCATTCTGTGTATCTCTTCATTGCGGATTCGGTCAGCTAAGCTGACTCCGCACATCTTTCGAAGAGATCTCATCTCCACAGCATTCATCTTTCTTTCATTCTTCTTCTGCAATACCCACGTTTCGCTGCCGTATAGCAGAGTCGGTACCAGCACTGCATTGTGCACAGCTAAACGTGCGGTTATGCTCACGTTCCGCCGTCGCATCAACGCAGCGAGGGCACCGTTAACCCTGTTACCGGCAGCAATACGCCTTTCAACATCCATATCATACCTTCCATCTCTGCTAAATATACTTCCCAAATATACCACCTCATTCACTTGTTCTAATTTATTTCTGTTAACCATGATCTTACATTCCGTTCTTTCTTCGTCTCTTTCAAATACCAGATATATATAGAGAATAAGTATTTAAATTTGGATATTATATATAAATAATTAGTATTTAAATTTGGATTAAGTAATTATTTTTATTTTAATTATTCAATAATTGACATTGTTTTCTCTAATTTATATAAAGGGGCAAACGAGCAGAAGAACGGCCAGATGGCAAGTAGTTACCTTCGCCCATGGGCATTCACAAATTTAGTCTTATGTATGCGTTGTTGGCCCAGAAGGCGAAGTAGGAGAATGATGAGTGAACATGGCCTTACATGTTATCGAACCGGAACACATCATTAGATATTTGGGGATTCGTTTTTGACACGCGACCCAGTCTGCAAGCGAATCTTCTACCTTCAAGTTACTGGGTTATCTGCCTTTTGCAGAACGCTATTTAGCAGCAGAGGGAAATTGTATTTATAACCTTTCCCCTCGTCGAGAAAAAGTTAAAAAAAATATTTTCAACTTTTTAAAAACATGTAATTCCAAATCTTACTTTTCATAAATCATTTACATCCGACATATTAACATTAATTAATTTGAATAAAACAAAACAAATTATACTAAAGAATAAGGAATCAGAGCGTAAAGTTGAGTAGTGAGCATAAAGTGGGATAAGTTATCATTTTTTTATTAAAATTTATAACACCTTTCTGCATAATAATCTTCATTTTTGAATAATTACTAAGAAAAATAAATAATATTTTGATATTGAGGCCGACGTGGTACATTTGGACAGAATCTAACTAAACGGGACGGTCGTAGGTTCGATTTCCGCTCCGGGAAATAATTATATATTATTCTCATTTCTTTGCTCTGAAACATAAAACAAAGCACGGCGTTAAGTTTCGCCACTTAATACGCAATGTTTCGATTTCGGGCGGAAAATAGAAAACGGAAGTCGGAAGTCTAGACACTAGGTTCTCTTTGACTACTCATTTATGCAGGAAAAATTATGAAGCTGCAAAAATAAATAAATAACATTAAGACCTTTCACTTAGGAAAAGATTATCTTCAAGAGCAATTTGAAAGGGAATTCAAGCTGGGGTCAGCTTCCTGGCTGCAAAATTACGATTGCGGTTTTGGTCAAAATCTCGGTTCATGGAAATAACACACTTTTACTTTGCCCTGTTTTATTTTATTTTTATCATGGCAAGGTTATTTAATCTCATATATAATCTTATTTATAACTGTGAACACGTGTTATACTATAATCTTCTTACGAACATGCCACTGCAAAACGTAGGTATATATAAATATATCATTAAATTATTTTTTTTCACTTTTACGCCCTATTCCGCGCGTAGTTTAGTAAGGTAATATCACCTATAGTCAAGAGAGTTTGTTCTCCACTTTCCGTTGAAAATCGAAACATTACGTATTAAGTTGCGGAACACAACACCGCAATTTGTCTTGTCATCAGATTAATAATGATTTAAACCAGGGGTGAGCAACGCGTGGCCCGCCAAGCACTTTTTGTGGTCCGCTGAGCGTTTAAATTTTTAAAATATACGTATAATTGTACTGATATAAACTATTTTTTTTTAATTTGTATGGCCCGCCAGCCATTATTAAAGTTTAAATGTGCCACCCCAGACAAATTTTGTAGTTAAAAGTGGCCCGCCGCTTGAAAAGGTTGCTCACCCCTGATTTAAACAATCATTATCGGGTGGTTATCACAATAAAAGTACAAATGTAAAAGTAGTTTTAAAAATTCCATATAAAATATTAAGTTTCAGGATTTGTAGGCTCTTGGATACCGTACAATCACTGAGTCAATTGGAAGTCTACCTAAAAATTTAGGTGTTATTTGTACATATTTGAATATCAATGAAACAAAAAATATGTTGTTAAATTATAGTTTAATTTACATTTCAAATTTAAATAACATGAATACAAATTATTTAAACAAACATATTAATAATTAAATAAAATAACGTTCTTACAAAAACAACAACAATAAACAAGACACTTCATAAAAATCTTTACATACTTGAAAAATGAGATATCATATAAATTTGAATATTATTATAATGTTCACCTTTAACCGGAGTGAACTGACGAAAGTATCTATTTGCAATAATTTGCATGAGGAAGTACGATAACGTGGTGCATGCTTAAGAGGGTGGCCGCGATATTTAGCTCTCATAATATACTGCTCAGATTAGGAATGACAACAAACTTCCTAGATACAACACTGAAACAAGATAAAGGCGAAATTGAGATTAACTGAAAACTTCTATTTAAACTTATAAACATATTTTTTTTTAATATGTGTTCATTAGCTTCATTTTTTTTTATATATAACACTTAATTTTTTTTCTTTCAGTCAAAAATGATGTCTTCTTCAACGAATTATGAGTAGTACAGATGTAGGCCTAAAGAATATTCGTTAAAGTTTCAAGTTGTCATTAATGGTTTTAAATGTCGAAATGAAAATGAAGGTTCGAATTTACAAAACAATTTCAATTTTCTTGGCACTATTTTAAAATATTTTCAATTTATAACAATAGGTATAGATAATGTCCATCCTAATTAAACATGAAGTTACTTACCGAAATGCAATCAATCAAAAATTGATGGAACCAGAGAAATTATCGGAAATGTAATATTATCTAAAAAAAATCTATCTTTAAAATTCTATCGTTAAAAAAATGTTACATCACAACACATACATAAATACTTTATGTGGGTATTTTTTCTATGGTAAAAAAATTTTCCAATCAACCACAATATCTCAAAACTAAGCGGAAAACGGAGTGTCTTAACAATAAGTTCTCTCTACCCATCCTACTATACAAGAAAAAGCATAAAGCTTCTTTCTATATGCAGCATATGCAGCATACAAATACTAAAACAAGATAAACCAAGATAAACGTGTAGTTCTACTGTAGTACCAAATTAGAACACCATAAATGTCGTTACACGTGAGACGACTGTTTACCATTCGGATTTACCGCTGCAATATCGATGCATAATAAATTCGCTACATACTGGAATCGGTAGCAGGGACATTGTGAACATGGCGATGTAATTTATTGTATACGTACTATCTGTTAACATTCGCTCACGATAGCGACCGGGGTTGTATGAAACAATAGATGGCAATATTAAACTGGGACGAGATACCGTTGTGGTGAAAAAGTCGTGGATGTTAAATTGTGTTTTTTAAAACTGGATAAAAGTTCGGCAGATATAGCTTTACAGTAGAAGTATTAGAGGACTTGTGAATTATATAATGGTGTTTTTGCTTTGAAAATTATAATAAAAAATATTTTCTAATTCCCCTATAAAATAAAAAAAAAACTGTAAATAAACTTAATAAACTCATAGAATAAAGCTCAATACGGTGAAAAGTTCTACGTTTGTTTTTGTTCATTCTTTTTCATGTAAAAGGACAACTTTTTAATATTATTCATCGAAAAAAATATCGATACCACCAACGATTTACCTTATAGGTCGTCTCTTGTGATAGGTATAGAATTTAAAGTAATATGCTTTGTATGGTCAGCTACTTTATTCATTCTACTATTCTTGTACTAAACATATTGTTATTTTTTTTTCATGAGGAAATCCCTTACGGATACCAGCCCGAGTGGGGACCCGGGACGTGGTTATGTGGGACTCCGGTAAGGCAAGATGGTTTCGCCGCCATTACCCACTAAAACCTGACGGTGCTCCTTCTCGACCGCCACTAGCCGGGCCACGGGGACCGAATCAATCGTCCAATGTCGAATACGACAAAACATATTGTCATACCGCAAGTTATAACAACTAAATCAAAATTATTATCTTCTTTAACATTTACCTTTACTGCCTCAGGCTAAAAGTTGACATTTACATCGAATAAAAGAAAATCAGAAACACGAAGTACATCAAGATCACAATCATTATCGACTGTAAAATCAATATAGAGGTGGAATCGTGCTCAAAGTGGGCGTTTAACCTTTGACAGAGGGCGTGCGGTGCAGGCGCATACAGCGCGTCAAGCCATCCATCATGACCACTATCTGAGGCAAATTAACCTAACACAGACGCAGCTGCCGTTATCTAACCACTTTGCTAGATCATTTTCTTCTTCCTTAGATGTAAATAAGATTAAGGAACAGGTATTATCTGACTATTTAATAAGACACCGTAAAAGACTGTAAACAATAACGCGATGGTTAAGGGTTCGATTCCCACTCTGGGGAATGACTGATTATGTAAAATTTTCATTTCTCTGCGCATTTTCTTCCTTAATTTTCATTAAGACAAAAAACGGTATTAAGTTTCGCCACTTAACAAGCAATGTCTCGTGGAAAGTGGAGAACGAAGTGTCTTGACACAAAGCGTAAACCTGTTTTTATAATGAGATATAGTACAACTTTTAAAAAAACAAATTACCTTTAATTTTAATTGTAGCATTTACAATTGCAATTTTCTCTTCAACAATTATTACATACATAAATTGTATTTAAAATTATAGTTACAAGTTTACCCTTTGAGTTTATTTTTCATTTTAAACATTGTGTTGATTGCTGTTAATTATAAAACGTGTTTTTATCGATTTACAGACAAATATATGTCAATTACTTGGGTAAGTAATTACGCAATTCACTTTAAACGGTGGACTTTTATGAACGACTAGCTATACTCGCGACTTCGTTCCCGTGGATTTTAACAAAAAAAATGTAATTTTAAAATAAAAGTAGCCTACGTTAGTAGTTATAACATTAACTATCCGCCAGTGAAAATCTCGTCAAAATCAGTCCAGACAATCCAGAGACTAGACTAAACAAACAACAGACAGATAGACAAACAAAAATTGTAAAAAAACTTATTTTTCTATATATACCGTGTTAACATACATATGCATTTAATCACAAGCGGTTATTTAAACATTACAAACAGACACTCCAATTTTATTTATTTGTATTAATACAAGAGAAAAACAAGAGCAATTAAACGTATAGCTCTAGATTTAAAATGTGAACCGCTGATAAAAGGTTAAATGCAAGGATAATAATTAATGTTGACTTTGGTTATGCAAAAGCTTCGGGTGAATGTTTAACAAGAAACCAATTACACAGAAACAGCGATAGATAATAACGAGGTAGTCAAATGTCCCATTTTCATATTGCACGTAATGAGTAATCATGGTAATATAAATCTATATTAATGTGGAAGGGAAGCTTTTTGTTAAATAATGTGTGAGCGGATAAATATAACAAAAAAAATTGGCATAGGTTTTTTTAACGAAAATTGACTTTAAAATTGAAGTGATAAATTAATAAAATAAATAATAATCATTTATATATAGCAGTAAAAAGGTAAATGGTTAATTTTCTAAAAACTAAAAACATATAATCTTATCCTTGATGATGAAATCCACACTAGTGAGACGTTATAGTCAAATTTTAACGCTCTTCATCCAAAACTGACAATTAACAAAAAAGTCAAGAGTATAAAAATCTCAACGTAGCTCGATAAAAACTTACCTACAGGTTAGACCGCTTTGCCGAGGGTAATCAGAGAAAGCCTAGACGACACACAACCAAAGAATTTAGATTTTACGTGTAAAGCAGCAGAACTCAACGCCTTGCTTAATCTTACGTTCCAGAGTGAAGAAATGAAAATAGGTTAATTATTCATTCGAATCGAACCCTGAACCAGTTAAGTTTACGGTCAATTTTTCTCACTACACCACGATAGACGAATTTTTAGATTTTCTAAGATATTTTTCAACCAAATATATGAATAACACTATAAAGTACACCCCCCCCCGCCCGCCGACGACGCAAGCCGAGGTCCTAGCCCCGCTAGGGGGTGCCCTTGCGTCTGTCGGCTCCCTCTCGAGCAGCCATTTAGTGCTTGCATTTCGCAGGGACTGAGTACCCTCTTCCCTCACCCCCCCGGTGTCGCTGTAAAGACCACAGGGTCAACAGCATTTCCACAATCAAAAAAAAAAAAAAAAAAACTATAAAGTATTAATTTTTTTTTTTAGCTTCACGCTGTATCCCGCACAAAGCAGGGTAGGCAGAGGGAACCTAGTATTAAGACACTCCGTTCCCCACTTTCCGCAGAATTCGGAGGCATTGCGTGTTAAGTGGCGGAACTTAACGCCGCGCTTTGCTTCGACACCAGAGCGAAGAAAATGGAAATATTAAATATTTCCACTCCTCGAGTGGGAATCGAACCCACAACCAGTCGTTTACAGTCACAGGCTTGTGCCACTAGGCCACGACTGGCCACAAAATTTAAACATAAAATAATATTAAAATAACAGTAACATATTTCTTTAATACCAGTCTCATACTAGTTTGATACTAGTTTTCTCTGATAATATGCACCACACGATGCAATCAGATAATTTATTAGCCATAATAATTGATATTATAAAGTCATTTTAAAGTTCAATTCCATAGTTATATAACTACATCACGACATTCTCGTATTCTACAATATATCATGTGACAAATTGCAAACTGCAGTGAAATGTTGATTGGGACCAAGAGCTACGGATGATTGATATCAGTGTTATTTAATAAGCTTGTGCCACTTCACGTTTTGTGGACTTTCAAGAAAAGGTGAAGAAAGAATGGTATTAAGTTTTTATCTGCCTAGCAGGGTAGACAGAGAGAACGTAATGTTCCGTTCCGTTCTCCACTTTTCATCTGAGATTCCGTAGAGACTAAAAAAAGCTTCAGGTGAATTCTAAGTGTAAAGCGCATTTGACAGTAGGTTCGGTCTGTCTTTCTCATAAACTGCAGAAAATATCTAAATATAAAAAAATACTGCATATGTTATAAATGACTTCCTCGTTTGATGAACTGTTCAACGTTAAGCCCTAAGTGATAATGATGGGAAATAATTAAACTATCAATATATGTATTTGTATATATGTATTTACATTCAGAAAAAGACTATAAAAGAAATTTTGTATTCAAAAAATGTTTTAAGGATATATTTATTTAAAGGTATAAAATTTTAGGTAATAAAAGATATTCAGAATAAAATACCTAGGTATAGTGAAAAATCACGCGTATATATTGACATAAAAGTGATAGTGACTACACTTTTAAACATTACGGTATATAGGTAGGTATATATTGTTTTTTTTAAATATATAATAATAATAGCATATGTATTTATTAAATAATAGCATATGTATTTTTAGAAAAGACACACAAAAAAGTGTGCTAAAATTATTATCAAATCAAATAAAACAACTATCGCGGATTAGAGCAATTAAGAATAATACCTAATAAATGTAATTCTTAGTGTAAAAGTCACCGTAACGGACCAGATAAGGCGAATATCGATTTATATAGCCTTACGACACGCTTCGATCAATCTCATTCGAGTCACGAAGGCTGTTTATCTTCCTATAAAAGCTAATACGTCCTCAAATTGACGTGAATGGTATTAGGTACTTGACTGTCGCTCGTTGTAGGGAAGACATGTGCTCTACAATTTTTTATAATTAAATGTTAGCATTTTAGTGGTTAATGTGAAAGTAGAATTGGTTTATTATTTATAAATTAAAATATGTCTAGTTAAGTTAAACTTGTTTAAATTGAATATTTTTAATATATCGTTATAGTATTAAAATAAATCATCAAAACTATTTAAAAAAGCATTTTTTTTAATAAGTGAAAAAAGAAACCGTGAATTCCTTTCAACAATATTTTAACAATATTCTATATATAAGTCTAACTAAATAGAAGTCCTATTCGCTAACATAGGGTACAAAAATATTTTTTTAGAAAACATTAAATAATTAAGACTCTTTTCAAGAGGCGCGGGTTCGAACCCCGCTACATCAATTTTTAAAAGTTTTCTATAAATATACTTCAAACTATTCTTAATAATAACAAGTAATAAGAAGACAAGAAAAAGTACTTATTTTTCTATGTCAATTATAAATGTGAAAAATTGCCTACTAGATAGCAATTGAGATTTGATTGCCAGGGCACAGCTTCCTTATCCGTTATTTCATGGAAGCAGCAACACGGTCACCCCAATATCGTAGTGCAATTACGCCTCCATCGGAAAACATTTAAGATATTTTTAATATCTTAATGATAGTAATGTGTGATAAATATTTATTAAGTAAGATTCTCATATATTAAATATCATCGTATCCGAATTGATAAGTTCTTAAGAACTTTAGTTAACCCAACATTGCGGTCGTTGGTTCAAATCCCACTATGTCGTAATATTTATTAAGATGCTAATTTTATCGGTCAATAAAATGATCAAGACCATTTAATTTTATTTTTTTCTTTTTTTTTAGCTTCACGCTGTATCCCGCACACAGCAGTGTATATTTCCACTCCTCGGGTGGGAATCGAACCCACAACCAGTCGTTTACAGTCACACGCTTGTGCCACTGGGCCACGACTGGCCACAAACTTTTAATCAAATCACCTAAATAAACAAAAAATAAAGAAGGGACCATTATATGCAGTTATATGCAAACGTTATTAGAAAATACATTTAATTCCTCAATATAGCTAGTATGCATCTATCAATATATCGATTTACGATTAGCGCCGCTCTTCGTTCTACTACGTGGGCGTCGCGGCGTTTGTCGTACCATGTCCGTGGTCATGGCTGGGCCATACGTTAGAACTAACTGAGCATTTCCTTATACTGTTTGTATAAATAAACATATGGGATTGTGTGTATAGATTTGTTGTTATTGTTATCTTTAGTAAGCGTAAAGTTATGTTTTTTCAACTTTTCGCTATTCCCGTCAAGGCACTCCGTTCTTCACTTATTACGTAAATCTGAGACCGCGGTTTGTCTTACCATCAGATCGAATAATCATTTTTTGAAGTGAAAACTTCTTTAGGCGCGTTGAGTGTTTTGGTAGAGGGTCAAATCCTCGGTTCGCGTCACCGACATGCTAATGATAATAGTATATCTATAGCTATGGAGAGCCAGACTAGCGCACGCGCAGTAGCCTGTGTATACGTATACACTAATACATCGACTATTTCTGACTGTACTATGTATAATTAAGAAAATTGTATATTAAATATTTTTTCAACCACTTTGTATTTATATTTTGTTCATGATTTGTTTAACCCATCATATGTAACTAATAAATAAAACGAGCGACAATATCTATGAGAGAGAGTTAACAACCATCGCGTATATCATTAGAGATGTTGTTACATTGCGCCACCATGGCCTCATTTTCTATAAGTTTTTGAAATTATGAAATGGTAATAAAGAATATTATAATATATTTTATATGAAACCACCAAAGGCTGTTTCAAATGATATTAATATAACCATTATTAAATATTTTATAACTAACCTAAATTCATATTAACATATAAGTACGTTTTATTAAATCTCTAAACGAAATTTAGAAGTATTTTAAACAACGCGGGCTAAAAAAGCAAAATATGCAAGTTCAAGTAAACAACAAATAGTAATAAATGCATCAACAAAGTTAATCTATAAACATACTTTTATTACCCAGTTTAGATTAACCCTTTACTGGTTTACAAATCATCATAATTCGTTATCTCCACAAGTTAAATAGTCAGGTCGTTCTGAAACCTACCATCTAAGTCCATTTGCGTTGAAAATAATTTGTTCTCAACCGCAGAAAGCCTATCTTAATCGCAAAACGTCTAATAGGGTTTCTGTTGCTACTTTTCACTTAATGATATACGCAATCACCGTCACTGATTTATTTAGCGAGGAAATTCACCCATTCACACGTTTCTATGTAAATTTCTAATTTGAAGTTTTCAATTAGAATTTCTCTAGTCGTATATTTAATATATGAATAATAAATAATGGTTTGTGTATTAGATGTAATAAACCATAATATTTCCTTTATATTTCTTTATATAAAGGAGAACTTTGCGTTGGGAAAAGCTTATGCCTTTCTTGGAGCAATAGTGAAAAGCCCTTCGCTCTGCCAGTATCTAGCACGCTCCAAACTGAATTGGATAGACGTCCTATATCTATCTGTATGTGCATATACATACATTAACATACACAAAAGCTTTCTTATACATTTAAATAAATTTCTACAATTATAATATACCTTAAAGTCTACTATGCTTTGCTCTTTTTATTCCTGTATATTGTTTTTACGATAATGAATACGAAACCAACATCATATATCATATTAAATGAAAATAATTGAAAATATTGAACACAAAAACGCATATATCATTTTTAATACCCGTCAATTACTGTCCGGCTACATTGTGTTTATAATGACAGCAAAATAGGTTTCCCCTGTCAGTCCCACAACAGAGCTACTGAGAGCGAATTATGCAAATGCATGCACAAAATTTACATCTGAATTTAATGGTAGTACATTTAAAAAATGACCCATTTCATTGTATCTGTATATGGCGGCAGTTGAACGGCAATATTTGCATAATCGGCCCGTACGGCTCGTACTGAATATCGTGTGACCATGTCGAGGTCTAACACGTCAACGATTTTAAATTATTTTTTTTGTTAAATTCGTTAAAGTTTTTCAAATTATTATTTTTTCATTTAGAATTTCGATCATCTTACGAATTTCACGTAGCAGTGACTTATATAGGAAAGTTGAAAATACGATGTGAACTGATAATGGTAGTAGTAATATTTAATACGCACATCCTTATTAGAAAACAGATTAAAATTTTAATGTCGTGGAATTCGAACCCGCACCGCTTGGAAAGTCCAAAAAGCTATATTTTTCCAGCCAATATATTCTTCTTGAACCAAAATTCTTTTGAAATAAAATAATAGGTATCTTCTGATGATAAAGACATATACGAAAAATATTGTTTATGCATAAAATATAATCTAGTATGACAAACAAACATAGCGAAACATTAAAAATTCGATTTTAACCAATATTATACTTATATTTATCTTTTAAATGTTATTCTTAACATTCAAAGCATAAAATTCTCTAAGTATACTTAATATATAGTTACTATTTAATGTAGGTTAAAAAATAGAAAACACTACAGCAAACCCATATCGTCCGCATGCAATGGAAATGCGCACAACCGTCAAGTGTCAATCAGAGCGTTGGAGCGCGTTCAATGTGGGCGGCGAGTGTCTCTCATGAGAAATTACTTTCCTAACCTGGATATTAATAGGTTAAAACCTTAATATCATTCCTAAGGTGTATTTAAACTAATCATTTACATATTGTTGACTGGCCACATGTAATCATTTACATGTGGCCAGTCGTGCCCAGTGGCACAAGCGTGTGACTGTAAATGACTGGTTGTGGGTTCGAATCCCACTCGAGAGGTGGAAATTCTATTTCCATTTTCTTCGCTCAGGTGTCGATACTTAACACGCAAGCCTCCGAATTCGGCGGAAAGTGGGGAACGGAGTGTCTTAACACTAGGTTCCCTCTGCCTACCCTGCTGTGTGCGGGATACAGCGTGAAGCTAAAAAAAAATAAATAAATTTTGAAAGTTGTTCTTACTGCTACAAACAATGAGAGGTTAAAATACAGCGCGAGTAATCGATATCTGTACTCTTAACAAATAGGATCTATTCTTATGAGTAATAAAAAAAAGTATTGAACTAAACATTCACCGCCCACTTGACTTAAAGGCACTAAACATTAAAAACGAAGTTAAAAACCTCTTGTAAACCGATATTGTACGTACACTCGACTTTTTACGTTCTCCAAGAAGCCAGTAATCTTTGGGTCCTCTTTCTAGAGATCAAATTTCTTGCCATTTTCAGAACTTGTATATTTTAATATAGCACCTTTCTTTATATTGTGTTATTTTAGTGAATAAGTTACTACGAATATATATTGGGGCCTGTCGTGGCGCAATGGCACAAGCGCGTGACTGTAAGCGACTGGTAGTGGGTTCGGTTCCCACTCGAGGAGACGAAATATTTAACATTTCTATTTTCCTCGCTCTGGTGTCGAGGCAAAGCGCGCTATTAAGTTCCGTCACTTAACACGCAATGCCTCCGAATTCGGCGGAAAGTGGGGAACGGAGTGTCTGAACACTAGGTTCCCACTGCCTGCCCTGCTGTGTGCGGGATACAGCGTGAAGCTATATTTTTGTGTTTTATATTCGTTCCTACATATCAATATGCCTCTAAAGTATGTTCTACAAGGAACAATAGATCTTCTAGAAAATATATATATACATACATTCCATATTCTGCCAAAATGTATACATATATTTAGAGGAGAGTAATCTTTTTTAGCATCAGGCCTATCCAAATTATAATTTTTTTTGGTAGTTTAAAATCAACATCATTAATAGTATTTAAAAAATAACGAGAGAATATCTAAAATATATAAATGTTTGACGTGCCGTACATGATTATTAAATGGGCCAGCTGTGAAAGCCGAAGTTGCTCGCTTTTGCTTAAAAAGAATGAGATTAGAATTTTGACCATGGAATGCAAACCATGGAGACGAACTATGCCCAGCCGACAAGCTTGTCATTGTGGTGCCATATTCCATAAAAAAGCTATAAAAATAAAAAACAATCCTTAGATTATAATGAATTAAATGAATTTATCGTTCAATAATTTTTAGATACTCAAACTTTTATTTACTATAAAAATATATTCTTAACTTAGTTAATTAATCTCAGCCAGTGCTTGATTAAATTTGAATGCAATTGTCAAACAACACAGTAATATCGACATTTCTCAACCAGGCAGATACATTGAGTCATTAACAGCAAACACGGGCGCGTGGGTGAAACCCTTGCTCGCAAATTATAATTAAGAGGTGAACGGTTACTGTTATGGGCTAGGTTAATATATAATATATGCTTATTATTTAGTTAAAGACAACAGGGGCCATTTCTTACCCGTGTAGAATACTCTATTTATTAGGTGGAATGATTGGAATTCATTGTTTCAATGCAAGAAGTTACTATTTTTGAAGTAAGTAAGATAATAATTTAAAAGTACAATCATATTATATTCCTTTGTATATAACAAATGTGGTTAATTTCATTTTATATTAGCTAGAAAAACACCACAAAAATGAGGTATAAATATTTTAACAGTTTCATGCATTTTCCACATAGCAGGATAGCCAGAGAGCCTAGTCTCAGGATATTCCGTTCTCTATTTTCCGCCCCAAAACGCAGAAATTGAGGCGTATTGAGTGGCGGAGTGCGAAATAATTTCAAAATAATCATTCTTGCCAGTGGCCACGTGGCCAGTCGTGGCCCAGTAGCACAAGCGTGTGACTGTAAACGACTGGTTGTGGGTTCGATTCCCACTCGAGGAGTGGAAATTATATTTCCATGTTCTTTGCTCTGGTGTACGCCGCGCTTTACCTAGCTTAAGCTAAGCACGGCGTTAAGTTTCGCCAGTTAACACGCAAGCCTCCGAATTCGGCGGAAAGTGGGGAACGGAGTGTCTTAACACTAGGTTCCTTCTGCCTACCCTGCTTTGTGCGGGATACAGCTGGAAGCTAAAAAAAAAACATTCTTCCAAATGGGAATCGACCCCACAACTAATCATGATAGTCAAACACTATTCCACTTCGCCGCGATGGCCCAAATTATTTGTACACTCATAAATTACATTTAATGTCGAGTTAGTTAATCAAAAAGTCAATAAACACTTTCAACTTAACAAGAGGAATTTGTGAGAATATTTATTTAAAAACAAGGATACTAACAAGTTTTCGATGTCACTCGATGTCAGAGACATCTAATAAAAGAGAAAGCCTAAAGAATGTATGTATAAATGATCATTATACAAGTTCAATACGATTCTCCGTCACGATTTTATTTTATAAATGTATCGATTGTCACCCACGCGTCCACGGGCGGTCTGATCGGGTAGGCTTATTAATATAAGCCATTATACTCCAATGAATTACTATTACGTCAATTTAGAACGCTGGCGATGTAATATGTTTGCTGATGGTTAATAATCAGAAACAATTTTTTATTCAAATAAGCCGTGTCAAGCGTATCGGCAATGCCTATTAGAATAGAAGAGCGTAATTGGTAGAAATTGATTATAAATGAAGTATGAAATCAATTTTGAGATGTGTGGGATACTTTTGTTGCGATATTTTGACATTGTTTTTATTCTCACGTTACTAATTAAGATTTTTAAGCTTCACGCTGTACCCCTTCAGTCAGTCGGCGGGACAGTCAAAAAGAATCTTGTACCGACGGACTTATTCCATCTACATAGATATTGTCATATGTTAATAATACTAAGTTTAAACTGTGACACTTGTTATTCTAAAATACTTTTTATTATAAAAAATATTTTTTTAAAATGCGGAGATTATGGGAGAGTCATTGTATTAAAAAACAGTTAATATTCTATATACATATGTACATACTTTAATCATCTCTTTAAAAACTTTTTCAGCATTTATTGTAACAGCATTAGCATGAAACAAGAATGTATGAAATCTACCAATACCAACCTTTAAGTTTCGCACTAGCTGGGGCTGCGAGTTTATCCGCGTGAAATTTAATAAAAAGTTATGAATTCCTAATGAAATTAGCCTTAGTTTAAATTACTCATTATTAAATTATCTATTTGCTAGTGAAAGTCCTATCATAAATCGTTATACCATAGGAGAGATTAGGGATTAGAGTCTAAACAGACCGGTATAGACATAAATTGTAAAAAAATATTATTTTGGTGTATATACTGTGAACATAACAGAATTTAGTAATATTAGTATATCAAACAGACACTCCAAAGTTATTTATTTTTATAAATAAGAATTAGAACCAGAAACCTCATACGTTGCCAACCCAACTACCGTTACGCCTCTATCGAAACGTCATTTAGCATCCGACAAACAATTGTGTTGCAATAAAAGCAAGACAAACGATCTCTTTCAATACACAATCGACTGTCGGCCTCTGAGCTGTTAGTGAGCCAATCCAATGCTCAATCAAGAGAAGTGGGCCAAATCATTAGGGACCTCTTGCAGGGACACGCTTGTAGAGAGTATAATGATATATTTATAAGCTATAAACGGTTGCTAAGTGCATAATGAACTGAAGAATGAAAAATTATTATACTCAACACTTTGTTTCTATTGATTGTATGAGATTAAATGATATTGTAACTATGTTTAAGGTTTATTTAAGATGTTAAAGTGTTTAATAATAGTAAACTCTTGTATTTTTTTTTAGCTTCACGCTGTATTCCGCACATAGCAGGGTAGGCAGAAGGAATCTAGTGTTAAGACACTCCGTTCCCCATTTTCCGCCAAATTTGGAGGTGTTGCGTGTTAAGTGGCGGAACTTAACGCCGCGCTTTTACCTCTGATGCCTCTGAGCGAAGAAAGCGCCTCGAGTGGGAATCGAACCTGCAACCAGTCGTTTACAGTCACACGTTCGTGCCACTGCGCCACAACTGGCTCCTGTCAACTCTTGCAAATGAAAAACCTTTTTAGAAAGCATATAAATATTTTGCGGTGCGTTCAGTATAGTTTAGCAGACAGAGCGCTTGTACGGTTTTCAAGAAGTGCTGATTTTAATTTAAACTTTTTTTTTAATTTAAACCTAATAATGTTAACTTTATATGTTATGAAATTGTTAAAATTTGGTGTATACGATTATTATTTATTACTTTTGCAGCGTTTATCTATGCAACATTCGATTCTTGATATGAAAAATAAAAAAAAAAACTATTAAGTTGAAAAAATACACAAAATTTTAAAATAAAGCAAACGACTTGTTTAAATTTTCGACAGTACTAGCGCTAGACAACAAATGAAATAGCCGATGAGTTAATTACATCTTAACATGCAAGCAATATTAGGCCAAGGGCCAACTCCGCCCAGTCTAAGACCAATTCTGTATTAACGGGAACAACGAACTGGGTCAAGGAAATAAAAGAAGAAATTACAATTACTGATGCTTCCCGTATGCACTTAACAAGCTATTATTATTAAAATTAAAATATTAGACAAAATAATGTGACACTATATATTCTTAACTATAATATTATCGAGGTCATTGTACCGCAGTGAGACAGTATCTGACTCTAAACGTGTTATGGGTTCAATTCCCACTCGGTGGAATGATCATAATTTAATTATTTTCATTTCTCTGTTTTGGCAAACAAGACAAAGCGCGGTGCTGAGCTCCGCCACTATGGACAACGGAGTGTCTTAACACTAGGTTCTATCTGATCATCGTACCATATGGGAAAAGGCAAGAAGCTGAAGATGAATGTTATTATTATTTACTATACCCAACATATTGCAGTTTTAAGTCATAAATTCCTATTAACAAATAAGTTTTCCGTGGCGCCACGCAACATCTTCATAATTCTATTGTTACGACTGACTAAGATCGCTATCCTTTTTGTATTGATGTTTGATTCAATGAATAATGCAATATCATCGTTCTGATAATCATTACCATACTTGAGTTTGCCAACGAAAGTGTCGCCCACGTATGTTTCCTAATACAAACAACGTGTTGTCTGCAGAACAAGTATGTTTGGATTGGTTTAAGTGAGCGTTTGTAAATAATAGTTGGGAGCATTATAAAAGGTTATTGTAGTGCAATTGAATTATCTAATATATGATTGGACATATTATTTGGATTTTGAATATTTGATTGAAGATATGCCTTAAATTCGAATTGAGGTAGTGTGAGAGGGCAGAGAAGATCTAGTGTCAAGATGAAATCAAGACGAAATCGCGTTGATGTAGCTATAAGATATTTTTAAAGTGTTGATCATATACTTGGAATATGAAAAAAGATTTTTAAAAACTTATAAAAAAACTTTTTTTTTTTTTTTTTTAATTTTTTTAAAAATACACAGCGGGAATCGAACCTGCGCTTGTAGAACACCGTCCAAGCCCTCTGACCGCTAACCTCAAAGACTTTTTTTATGTATGTAATTGTAAGGAAAGACATTTCATGATCACGACCACTCCGACAGGAGTGAACGACTTAGAAGAAGAAGAATTGTAAGGCAAGCAATCAACTTTTAGCTCTAAACTTACAATTTACCTCAATAAGCGAAAAATGTAAATGTATAAAATGAATTACATCATCAAATTCCTCAAGGAAAGAAGATTACCATTCAACAAGGAACACCTACCAACCAATTTAAAAGGAACATACTAACAAGATTTATACAACAACGAACAATGCGAAATAAATTGAAAATCTTTATATATAGCTTTAATTAAGCCGTCACTTTCAAATATTGTTAATATTGTTGCCGCTAAGTCTAATTTACAACATTAATATGCATATAAATTAGCGAAACTTTCCAATTCGTCGGCGCATGCGAACAGGTCGTTTAAAGTATTTATTACTGTTGTTTTCTCACCTCATCGGGACCTTACCGCGCCCGATTAGGTTTGCCTCGAGAATAGGATTGCCTTCTTACGTTTTCCTGTTGTTGCCTTAGCTTAGCTTAGTCAAGATTGATGTAAAAAGCAACACGTAGGGGTAAAAGCTCAAAAAATAATACGTTACGCTAGTTTCACCGTTAGTTTTTCACTAGATGTCGTTAGTTTATTTGAGTATAAGTACATTTACATGCCTTCTAACAAATGGTCATAGAATTTTAGAAGTTATTAAACAGTATTTGATAATTATAACATAAATTACGTAAAAATAAACACAAACACCTACCTGTATATCTCTCCTTGGCTGCGGTAACCTTGTGACAGGGTTGATCGCCATCGGCGCAGGCATTCGAGTAGGGGGTGGGATGTAGGGTCTTGGCACTGGGGGTGGCGGCGGGGGTCTCATCCCTTGCAAGGGTCCCTGAATAGAAGGGTGCATTTGAATAGTTCCCTGCGTTATCATTGGGTGAGATGGTTGCATTATTTGCACAGAAGGAGCTCTAGGATGCGCAGGCAAAGGCTTAGACACTTGGGTACGGGAAGGACCTGGGAGCACAGTGACTGAGGGCATTAGGGGTGGGGGACGCCTTTCTCTGGCCTGTTCGACCATGGCGAGATGTTCTGAAGGGCGGATGAGACGCGGTGGTACGGTGCGCGGGCGCGGCTCGGGGCGCACGGTCGGCCGCGGCGGGGGAGCGCGCGCACGCCGCCCCGCCTCCGATTCATCTGTCATCGGTGCGCGCCAATCTGTGGACAATAGATATAGATAGATAAGAATTAGGTAATGAGAGGTATATTTTTTATTTTTAATGTTAACTTCACGCTGTATGCCGGACACAGCAGGGTAGGCAGAGGGAACCTAGTGTTAAGACACTCCGTTTCCCATTTTCCGCCGAATTAGAAGCATTGTGTTAAGTGGCGGATCTTAACGCCGCGCTTTGCCTCGTCACTAGAGCGAAGAAAGTGAGAAGTAAATATTATTGAAAAAAGGCAGCATGTATTTTCCGTATACCAGGGCAGTCAGTGAGAACGTAGTGTCAAGATACTCCCATTCTCTACCCTTTGCCTAATATCAATCATTACGCATTGAGTGGCGGAATCCAACGCCAGTCTAAAAAATGAACATAATTTAAGTCTAATTATTCCCTCGAGGAGGATATAATATTAAAAAAAAAAATCTTATAAATAATAAAAATAACCAACATTAGTCACGGTAAACCAACGATGAACAAAAGTTTTTGTTTACGAAAGTAAGTATGTATAAGATATGTATAGGTACTACAACATAAAAAATGAATAAATAAAAGAAATATTTATTATGTCACGCTCTGTTGACATTACATAGTATAATGCTAGGTGAAATTTAATGAAGTTACTGTTCATTTTTATGTTAATGCATTGTAATTTGTAGTAACACGTTATAAATAGAAATAGAAAAAATATATTGTTTTAGAATATGAGATTATTTCGGTAGATTAATTGAATATATTTAACGGTTATAAACTTAGTAGTAAAACGTTCACATAATTAGAGTGACCACTAAATTCCACGGTCATCTCGAGGACATGGTATATAATTAAAGGCAAAATATAACTATAGTATTACGTAAAATATAGTAATCTCGAGGAACATGGTAAATAATTAAAGGTAAAATACAACTAAAGTATTAGTCAAAATATAACTAAAGTAGCTTATATTGTTAAAATAATATAAAATGCAGAGAGAATTTAGTGTCAAAAGTAGAGACGCATCGTTCTCCGTTTTCCTTCCGATTTCAAACATACATGTAGCAAAACGCTTTACTATTAGATATATACTCGCTATTATTCTACAACCATATTTATATTCTATACCAATTTATTTATATTACTAAAATAGATACATATATTAATAATACGATTCCAAGGAAACATATTATTTTTTACTCGCGCCATCTATGTTAAAAGACCAAAACTAGCTAGCGAGTAGGTTTGCTCACACCACGCCACCGGCGACACGGCGTCTGCGCTTACGCATGTGCATTTTTTAAAAGCTTTTGTTCCCAATTTAAAAGCCGTTATAACAGTCATTGTTCGAGCTCACCATCTGTTAGTATTGCGAATTGTTTTTTATTAACAAAGGTAGGTAATTAATTTTTTTTTACTGTATTTTTTAAACCAGATGTTTATTTACTTCCGACTGTTAAATGATGAAAGTGAACCATAAAGGTGATTTTGAAAATTATAAATAATAACGACCAAGAAACAATCAGACGTAATAAAATAAAGTAAATGTACAAACAGTTTTTATTGCGCATATTTCGAAATTCTTAACTTTTATCGCCATCTGTCGGGATTAAAGTAAAACGTTTAATGTTAGCATAAAAATATTTTAAGTCCACAAAAAGTACAGTAAAATATCTATAAAACGAATAATATTTATATATTATTGTAATGCAAAAAAATCTACATTCCATTAAAGTTGAAATTGTTGCTTTTTAAAATTTTATTTCCATTCAAGTTTTCTTGAAATGTCGTTAAATTACATACAATTGTCGTTAGTTACAAAATTTAAAAAAAACAGCTTCACGCTTTTTACCGCATAGCAGGATAGTCAGAGAGAACTTAGTGTCGAGACACTCCGTTCTTTACATTCCGCGCGAAATCGAGACATTGAGTCTCAAATCAAAAGGAGAAATAGAAATAATATATAAACCGTTACCCTAATGAGAATCGAACTCAAATCAAATCATCGCGTATACAATGAGACGCTGTTCCACTGCACCGTTGCCCTCAAATTTTTACTGAACATTAATTAAAGTAATTAAATAAAATTTTACTGCTTTTCTATATTACCTTGAGAATTAATTATTTGGCTTTTAAATAAAGAGTTCAATGTCTTAAGTTTTATGCATTTTTGAATAATAAAACAAACAAATTAAAAGGTCTAATCAATATAAAGAATAGACGAATAGAGCGAGTTACCCCAATTAAGTCGGTTCCTTTGAGAGAAGCCGATTTGTTGGTATTCGAGCTGTGGAATATTCTTTTACGTATTAAGTGGTTTCGTAACTTTATGTTATCAAATATTTTCTAATTTTAGTATTTTAATTACTTAATTTTACTTTTAGGCAATTACAGAGTTTATTTACATATATTATATATATTAGTATAATTGAACGAATACTTTACAGCTAGGTGTTTTTTTTAGCCTCACGCTGTATCCCGCACACGGCAGGGTAGGCAGAGGGGACCTAGTGTTAAAACACTCCGTTCCCCACTTTCCACCGAATTCGGAGGCATTGTGAAACTTAACGCCGCGCTTTGTCTCGACACCAGAGCGAAGAAAATGAAAACATTAAATATTATCACTCCTCGAGTGAGAATCGAACCCACAACCATTCGCTTTATAGTCACACTTTGTGCTTCTGCGCCACTACTGGCCCCTGTGTTTTTTGCCAATATGAAAAAAGCAACAAGTGCGAATTAATTATTTATTAAGCATTTTTTAAACAAAACAACAAAGAAATAAAACGTTTTCATCACAAAAATATAAAAAAAGAACATCAAAACAATATTAATTTGAACAAAAGAGGCAAAAAAACTTACGTGACGCAAGGCCGCTCAAACCCAATCTTAGACCGTTACAACAATACACTTTGCGAGTCCCATGAACAAACTAACAGAGAGACCTTGCTCTATAAGACTCAGACCAACAAACTGCACACAAAGGCTTTATTTATCGTATCTTTCCCACTGATCCGTGTACGCCGACGGTAAATGCGTGTAACCGACAATTTATTTGTCGATAAGCGTTTTCAATTTACACAATAAGTACACTGATATATAACTTTAAAACACTAGAAAATTAGATAACGGAGTGACTTGACTCTAGGTCTTCTTTGTTTCGGAGAAAAGCATCAAGTTGCTTCGAGTACTGCACTTGTGACGATTGTTCCGATTATCCGTCTCCATGGTAACGCTTTTCCCTCCAAAATAAACGCATGCGCGATAATATATGAAATTATTTGATTATGCAAAATGCACTTTGGCAAGTGGTAACAAAAGTGACTTTAGTTAGCTGTCCGGCGTTGGGGTCGCGTGTCTTACCCCACGCCGGCTGATGATAGCCCGCAGAGGCAATTTTCCTATAGATTGTATATCTTCACGTTGACTACGTGTAAGGGTAATTGTGGGGGAACATTTGCTCGTTTCCTTCTTGAAAACGAGATCTGTTTTTGTATTCAATTAAACAATGGCTTTGAAGTATATTTAAAGTTATTTTATATAACAACAATAATGTTTGTCTTGAAATAAAATGGACAATTCGTAATATTTATATTAAGTCGACATTAGGGGAAATTAAATATTTTAACTAACAATTTTAACAACAAAATGCAGAACTGAGTGTGTTAACACTAGGTTTGCTCTGAAGACAAATAATTTGACTTAATTCTCAAATATTTACCTAGTTATAAAACATACATATACCGACATATATGCAAAGGACATATATTGGTGACGAAGCGATGAATTAAATAGATATTCCAATAGAGGTTTAATACATTTATAAATTATCTTTTTCAAGGGATTAAATTAAAACGAATGCGGCTATTAAGCTGGTCTCACTTGATAAGAAGGAGGAAACATCAAAGTGATCAAAGATAATATACCTCATACATTTTAATGAGATTAGAAGCTACGGTCCAAAGGGTTGTAAAATGGAATGGATTCTCTACTTCCATACTCAACCCTGATCCCGCTATATAAAATTCAAAGAAAAAAAAATGTATCAATGGTAATTTTCTGAAGCGATAGTAAAGTGCTGTACAATTTTTTTTTAGCTTCTCGCTGTATCCCGCACACAGCAGGGTAGGCAGAGGAAGCTTAGTGTTAAGACACTCCGTTTCCCACTTTCCGCCGAATTCGGAGGCTTGCGTGTTAAGTGGCGGAACTTAACGCTGCGCTTTACCTCGACTATAATATCAAAATATATAATATTTTAGTTATTACTCATAAAAATCTACGTTGTTGACGGCTTTTGAATTCGCCACTTAATACGGGAAAAAGATGAGAATATAGTGTCTTGACACTAGACTCTCTCTTAGAACTTTACTATACAAGAAAAGCCAGCCAGAAACATAGAAAAAAACATCTAATTATATTTGTGGAAATATAATGATAAAAATAACTTTCATTACAGCAAGAAATTACAAGATTACGCCAATTATAAAGGATTTCAATTACAGGAGGTACTGGCTGGTCTACTGTAATAGCAAAACTATTACCTGCTTCACATTTCTAGATCAACGGTTTGGTCTTTTATAATTATAGTATTTACTATTAAGCCCCTATCACGATGGCACAATTGCTGCGCTCTCGTACTCTTTGTCTGGTCGCAATTAGTAGGTATTACTCAGCTTTTGTATGAACTACATATATATACACATTACAACTACATATATATGTACATTAGGTACTTGTAAAAATATATTTACACTTTTGTACAGTTAGTCTTTTGTTAACTCTATAGTAACAAGCCATAATTTCAGAATATTTTTAGTTTATCTGCGAGGACTTCACGACATACCACTTTGTACGAACAGACAAATAAAAATTTTCAAAATCATGTATTCATACTTAATTATTTTCACTTTGTGAAAACAGTACTACTAATTAAGTTGCGTTTTAAGTGACGAAACTTAACGCCGCGCTTTTCCTCGACACCAGAGCAAAGAAAATGGAAATGAATAAATATTTCCACTCCTCGAGTGGGAATCTAGCCCACAACCAGTCGCTTACAGTCACACGCTTGTGCCACTGGGCCACGACTGGCCACAAAATCATGTATAAAGTAATTGTTATATATGTACTAATTTTATTTGCTTAAAAACAAAAAATATAACTAGTATATAAAACTCTACATTTCAAATGAATCATTGGACGACGTCCAATAAATATACTTCACGCAAGTAAAAAGTTGTATGATATTTACACAATTTTTGTTTAAAAAAATCATCATTATTTATTTTGAGATGCACACAGATAGCAAATGCGCAGTGCATTTATTTATTTACACGTCGCACGCACGATCAGTGAAACCGATGCAATGTTTGGATATACGCTTGCGTCGCGCCGAGGCTGGCGTGAAGTGGGGTGGAAATAAGGTGACCATACTCAACATTTTAACTAATTAGTTATAACTATTATTTATATTATAATATAGTTTCATTTTAAAATTAATTCAACACCAGAACTATTATTATTTCTTTATAACTTATTAAATAAAGAAATAAAAAATATTGTAAATTATAATATTTTTGGTCACCCTAAGTAAATCATACCGAGAATATTAAGCTACTTGCAACAGATGTCGGGACCTGATGTCGCCGTTGTTTCATAATGACTAGGTATATAATATACAACGATAATTTTATGAAACTTTATTTATTACAAATAAAAAAGTAATATTTTGTGATAAGAATCTAATACAAACATTAATAATAACCGCCAATTAGTCACAGATTTGACTTAAAAGTGATTCATAATATGAACATATTAGTTATAATACTATTTTTGTTTGAGATTTACAACTTATTCTCTCTGAATCTAGTGTCAAAGTACTCCACTCTTCGCATTTAATCCAAATTCAAGACATTACGGATTGCCCCTTTTCAATCGATTTTTTTTTATAATTCTATTTTATCACTCTACGGACATAAGGTCTGTACCTTTTTTAACATGGTTCTTCTTTTGTAATATGCAACACATTTTTTTGTTTACAATTTCAGTACTTAAAGAATTTAAAATATTCTTATACCCTAAGAGAGTCCAGTTATTACAAAATTTAAGTTGCCTGTTTCCATTTTATACAATTTATAATATGAATATTAAACGTAACCTAACTGAATTTATTATAAGTGTATAATATTCATTCGAATTTGAAACATTGCACTTTCAATGGCGGTATTCAACAAAATTAAATTACTTTATATAATGATTTTACCAAGCGGTAATCAAACTAGCAACCTTAGCACAAAGAAACGATGCCCCACTTTACCTCAATGGCCGCAGTTATTTATATCACATTAATTAACTAATAACAACCAAATCAACGCTTCAGACAATGTAATTCCTACCTAAGTAGAACACACATAGCTCCAATGAATATTTTACCTTGCGTGCCAGAGATTAGCAAGCAGTGGCCATTAATAATTATCATCTTACTCAAAGTCCCGCATGCACGTACTGCAGTCGCGTGCCAAACTAGTAATTACTGTAGGCGGTAGAATAATAATATCTGACTGACAGACGAATGACACTTGCTACTAAAAATAAATGTATGTGTTATTTACGTCCAAATGAAACTAACCCACATAGCAAACACTTTACGGCAGTGGAACTAGAATTCCCTAGGTCAAAATATAAATATTTATTTGTATTGAAAATATGTATGTTGTACGTTCGGTTTAAATAATAAAATACTAATGATATTCAACAATTAGTAGAATTACTAGCTTTCTACAATAGAATCGTCAAATTAAAATATTATAAGCAGCTTCACGCTTTTTTTTTCCCGAATAGTGGGATATCAGAGAGAATCTAGTATTAAGACACTCCGCTCTCCTCTCTCCACTCGAAACCGAGAAGTCGGCTGTTTAGTCAGAAGTGAACGCTACGCTATGTCTTTGATTCCAGAACGTACTAACGTGGAAATCGAACCCAAAACGCTCAAAATCAGACGCTGCCACGATATCACTTCATATTTCTAATAACATATTATTTCGAATATTGTTATTTAAAAACCTTCAAACTTATAGGTTAGAATACCCACACAAAGATTAACGGTAGCGTTAACGACTTCTTCGTTGTTTGATCTAGATGACCCGTACGATTACGATACATCACGAGCTTTGCTGCAGATAATAGTCGACGTGTTAGTATATTTGTGATAACCCATTACGTAGTGTTTGAACTACTACAATTCTACGTAAGTACAAAACACTTTAAATATAGGAAGTTTTATTAAGACTTTATTCATTCTAATAGCGCACATTTTATTTAATATCCGTAATAAATATTCAGGTGTGAAATATTCATCTCAATAAAGCAGCTGCAAAATAATGATAGACATACAGATAATATTGGCTATAAAATTTGCCAGCATCGTACCTCGTAAATTTCGCAGTAATAAATTAACTATATCCGTAAAACGTTCATAACATTGTTTAATTGGTACAAATTAATAAGAGGTTACTACCGTAAATCCGTTAGCGCTAGATAAATGCGGAATAAACGTAAGCGGTCACGAAGATCCACGGTGTGAACTCACGCAGATAGCATCGCTGTCGATCGATGGCCGAAGATATGGGCACGAGCATGTACCGGAAACTAAGCGAAACCTTAAGCAATTCGCTTTCACCGAAAGATAAAAATTTACGTTCCCATTGACACGGAAAGGAGTATTCTGAGTTAAGGTTAAGTAAAATTGGAAGGTAGGTTTGCAGCTGCATATCGGAGCCAGTCCGCGAAGTACACGTAGCCGTTGAGGCGGTAAAAGGTAGATTCGGTTTATGATTGCGTCGGGGGCGAGGATTC
Source organism: Dryas iulia moderata (assembly GCA_019049465.1). Classification (NCBI taxonomy): domain Eukaryota; kingdom Metazoa; phylum Arthropoda; class Insecta; order Lepidoptera; family Nymphalidae; genus Dryas; species Dryas iulia. The sequence goes on along the minus strand of CM032423.1, from coordinate 15,370,546 downwards.
GGACGCCTTTCTCTCGCCAGCTAACAAATGAGCCGGGATGAAACAGACGTGATTTATTTATTCAAATCCGATGCACTCGGAGGCCGGTCACGTCGCACTTTGATTTGTATTTGAGGCACGACCTGAGGTATTGGTAATTTGTGATCTATTTGCACTCATGAAATGATACGCTCGCTTTATGAAATATGATTACTGTACTATTTATTATTATATGACAGAAGAAATCATAGAATACTCTTTATTTTCAAAATTTAGTAAAATAACTAAATTAACTAAATATATTCAAAGAAATAGGTATTGGAAATTTAACATTGAAAGTATTCTAGAAGTTTTTAATAAGCACATATACAACATATAAGAGTTAAGACAAAAAACTTGAGTCATTCTACGATAATACGTGTTACTCACAATGAAGTAAGCTCCAATACTAATAAAAATCACGATCGATAGAACAAAAACAATTTATGAAACTGAGTCATCTTTGATGATTTAAATGATTATTTATAAAAAAATCTACTCGTATGTAAGTAAATATGTTAATTTACACATTTTTTATTGTTTATTCTATTTATGCATATGTAAATATCATATTGCAAATATTATATGAGTAATATCCATTTTTCATTTTGTTTTATGTATATATATGTTACTGCTAAAATTTTTATTGCGTATAATCTTAAGACTTTCCAAGTAAAGGTTTAAAGCATTTATAAGCTTATCAACTCTAATGATATAAAAGTCTAGACTGATTCTAACTAATCAACATTTACCGGTGTCATTTAAAGGCAAAATCTAGGTTTTATTACTTAAGTATTTGTTTATAATGAATAATGATCACAATACAGTAGATTGAGTATTTTACCAACAAAGTTAATCGTACGTTTACTGGAATATTTTAAGGTTTTCCGTAGTACGGGATTTTATTGTAACAAATATTACACCACAGCGAAAAAGTGTAAATAGTAACAATTCCAATTCCTCGAGTTGTAATCGAACCCACGACCAGTCGCGTTTACAGTCAGACTGTGCCTCTGCGCCACGACTGACCTCAATATTGTCTAATATATCAATAAATAAATAAATACATAACTTGTCCCAGGTATTTCGTGTGGTCCGTCATTTCGAGCGAATGATTCATTTGAACTGAGAGACGGCCTTTGTTGTCAGATCATTTAAATACGAGGCTGTGCAATAACTCTTTGCTTAATGTTAGGGTCATAGAACTTCAAACTTTGTGCAGCGAATGCGAATACTGATAGTTATTATAGGTAACCATATACATTGCTCACCTAATATATTAAATTTATGATTACTTTGAATATTTCGTTAAGAATTATATATTACTAGCGGCCCGCTCGCGGCTTCGCCGCGTGGACCGCCTAATTGTTACGCTATGTTGCTACCCTAGCCCATGTTAGAGCCATAGTTATTTACTACTTTCATTCTAAATTTCATCCAAATCGGACCGGTAGATTAGTCGTGAAAGCGTGACAGACAAACACACAGACTTTCGCATTTATAATATAAGTAAGTAAGTAAGTATGGTTGGAGTACTGTAAATCCGGAATCTTTACTGTAACTAACTGATATTGTACGATAGGTTAAAAACCCTCTATAGGCCTTGGCACACCGTCTGACTGTAATAGGGTTATAAGTTCTATTCCAACTTGAGGAATTATTTATATATATATTATACTAATTTCTCAACTCTCAAAATGCAACGTTGAGTTCTGCCACTAAAAACAAAATGTGTAAAATTCAGGACAACTCCTTTAATACTTGTTTAAATAAATAGACACATTGAATGAACGAACACCTATTTACTATTTGTTTAAATAAATAGACACATTGAATGAATTTAAAAATTAGCACAGTAAGTGATAAGTAATACTAACAAACATTCTTTGTTGCACAAATGTTTAACATGTTATCTCTAAAGTGATTGGGAATAACAAAGTAGTAGTAGGTACATTTTGTACGATTACCCTCCAGTTTGGAATCGAGGGAGGCTTATGCAAATGAAATGTAATCCTGTTTATATTTGTTTCATCCTTAGAACTGAATGAAGCCCTAATATTTAAAACATGCTAAAATTCTATTAGACGTTTATATATTACATGCTCACAAATATAACACAAATGGTTATAGAAAGATGTCACATAACATTTTTGCTTTCACGGGATAGGCGGAGAGAAGACTCTTTGTAAGTACCAAAGCAAGGAAATAATAATAATCCATACTAATATTATACATGTGTAAATCTGTCTGTCGGTCTGTTACGGGAGACGGGAGGGAAATCAGAACGAAAATAGTTGGAATGCACACGATACAGGATTGAAATAGGTGATGGAAGTTGTAGTAGTACGCAGGCGAAGCCACGAGCAGTCATTAGTTCAAATATAATTATTCCCTCAAGTGAAAATCGAACCCATAACCAATCACGTTTACAGTTAAGACCCTGTAGCACTGCGCCACGATGGCCTCAATGGTTTTATTACAAGTCATTATAATACATAACACTAAATAAAGAAATATTTAAATACTCATCACACAAACAAACAACATATCATTGAGTTCTGCATAAAGACTCAGTGGCATTCAGTCCTTCCACGAAAAATCATACCTGACTGCACTCGACGCAATAACGCGCGATTAGTTATTTCATGACGAGAATCAAGATTGCAAAACTGGTGTCATATAATATGTACCTATATTGCAAAAGGTTATTCTGGCAAGTTTGTTTTTTACGTTCACAAATCTACCGCATTTTATTGGTGATATCCAGTAACCGTAAAAAGAGAACCCGTTCATCACTATTATCGTGAATCAATCAAATCAATGAAATGTAAATTGCAATTTAAATATCTAAAAAACTGTACAATTTGTGTGTTAATTATGCTGTCTTATCTATGTTAAATGATAATTTATTTTGCATTTTTCTCTGGCCATTCGGCGCAAAGGCATAAAGACTGGTTGTGGGTTCATTTCCCGCTCGAGGAGTGGAAATATTTAATATTTCCATTTTCTTCGCTCTTTCTTCTGTACTGTAATTATATAATAGTAAACTACATAACTAAGTCTCCGCATTCCGACACACATAGTGTGAGAAATAATAGCTTGTGATGCCACTTTTGTTCTTTATAACAGAATGTGTCTTTTATATAAAAATTCTGTTGCGATTTTAATTCATAACCACAGGAAAAGAGATATCTATTTTTCTTTGATTGTGTGACAAGCCGTTGCGAAACAGTGTGACGCTGACTGTATACGCTATAGTTGTGGGTTCGTTTCCCACTCGAGGGATAAGGAGGGATATTGTACTATTGTTTTGGTTTAAAATTTTCTGCTATGCTAAGAAATAAGAGAGCATATAAATAATAAATGAACTTTGTTTATATCATAATGAAGCTCTTGTATGCCATTATCTTGTATTTTTGTACAATGTATTGAACGAGGTAACGTTCATATTTGAAATATAATTTCATTAATTGTTTTGATTAAAATACTTTTATGTTACATTCCGTTAAACAGCACAGTAACCAATTTAGCTGCAAAACGAATAAGGAGTGTGACACTTATTTACAAACACAATAAAATTTAAAGTTTCTTCATACAATTATCATAACTGTTTTACAAAACTAAACTAATTTAACAATTTTCAAATAATATAAACAATTATTTTTTAGCTTCACGTTGTATTCTGCACACAGCAGGGCAGGCAGAGGGAACCTAGTGTTGAGACACTCCATTTCCTGTTTTCCGCCGAATTATAGAGAGACATTGCGTGTTAATTGGCGGAACTTAACGCCGCGCTTTACCTCGACACTCTAGTGTTAGTTCGCTATAGCGAAGAAAATGGAAATATTAAATATTTACACTCCTCGAGTCGGAATCGAATCCACAATCAGTCGTGTTTACAGTCACAGTTAGTGCCCCTGTGCCACGACTGGCCTCATTTATTTGCAATTAAAAAAAACAACATCTTGTTGAGAAAATGTAGTGTTAAGACTCTTCGTTCTTCACTTCCCACACTAAATCAACACGCTTTGCCTTAGATACCTACTCGAGGGGATAAATGAAAATATTATTCCTTCGACTGGAAATCGAACCCATAACCATCACCTTCACACTCACACGCTGCCCCACTGTGCCTAAACAGTCACAATTAGCAATTAAATAATATATAAATAATACAACAATATAAGTTTAATTACACCAGTGATTGCGCCCATTCGTGTACGCCCGCACCCGCGCACCGCACCGTTATCATTACTCCTGCTGAGTGACTCGCGGAACAATTACACAGCTAATGTTGCACAATTGCATCTGCACTTTAATGCCATATTGAATAGAATGTTATAAAACAATAGATTGTTAGGAAATGAATTTAAACAATTTGTGTTGTATTTGGCAACTGGGTAGATTAATTTTAACCTTTTTTAAAGCGTTATTGAGTAAGTAAAGAATGAAAAATATATAAACACTCTACGCAAATGATTGAAAGCGTAATTCACATAAAGAAAATGTAATATTTAATAATAATTTAAACGAAAATATTTAACACTATTCTCTTTTGACAAATGATCATTATTAGAAATCCTATATCACTCTTATTCTATACTATAGAGATGCAGACAGCAATAATAAATTGCAACCAGTGTATAAGAATTTTGATATTGCTTAATAAGAATGGTCTATTAATGATCTTTTAACTATAAGCCCGAAATAAGCTTCAAAAATTTGCGCTCGGAAAAAAAATCGTAAAGGGGACAATACAATACGATTAAAAAATTCGGCAAGCGCAGTTCATTGTAGCCAAAACTTTTCGCACGAAATTTTTCCTCCATAGATGGGAATCAGATCAATGGGAAATTAGTTCTTTTTGGTTATAATTCCTTATAGACATCAAATATTTTCTTCTTTTTTTATGAACCGTCTGTATATTAACATTAGCGTAAGTGCAAAACATTATAAATTTCTGACGTATAGTTTTCAAGTCTATTTGTCATAAAGAGTGCTAAAAAGTCTCCAGTAGAGCGCTCCGCTCGCTTCGCTCAATAAGAATGGCAGTGTTGAAAAACGCTTGGATGGTCCCAAGAGGCGCGAGTTCGAGTCCTTTCCTACGTTCAAATCTTTATACGCTTATTGATTTTACTTTCCTTGTCTTTAATAAAAGTATACAAATCATACCAATAAAATAAAATAATGTACAAAAAACAATTTAAGTCTAATTAGTATGCTGATTAAACAAGTAATAATAAAAACATACAATGACATATTACAATATATTCTGATGAAGAAAATTATTTAGTACAAGAGTTTTAGAGACAAAATAAATCAATTCAATCAGTACATTTAAATGGTAAGTAATGAATTGTATTGTCAATTAATTTAAAGTTTTATTTAATTAGCTTTTTAATTTTTTTTTATTATTCTATTTATCGCTCTACGGACATAAGGTCTGTACCTTTTTTTAACATTATTCTTGTTTTATGATTTACAATTTTTTTTTTACGATTTTAGTACTTAAAACTAAGACTTAATACTCTAAGAGAGTCCAGTTACAAATTTAAGTTGCCTGTTCATTGTTCATTTTATATAATTTATGATATGAACATTAATTGTTACCTAACTTAATATATTATAATTGTATAACTTATTTTATTTTTTACATCTATTACATATATTTCTTACTACTACATACATGCATATTTTTTTTATTTATTTAAGGATGGGGTGTGGATGGCATTAACGCTACAGTAGTGGATATTATTTTATGAGTTATATATACAAAACCTTGAGACCATCGTGGCGCAGTAAGACAGATTGTAATTGCAAATGCGATGGTAGAGGGTTAGATCTGCACTAGAGGGCAATGATTATATTTCAATTATTTTATTTTCCCTGTTCTGCAAAAATTAAGCCATGTCCCGAAATGGAGAAGATAACAAAAAAAAAGTTTGTCACATCAGTAGGTTCTCTACGCCTCTATCGCTAAACAGGATAAGTTGTGGAGCTGATTTTAAAATCATACATATTACTTCAAGCTATATTTTTAAATTATTATGATTAATCAATTGAGGCTGATTAGGCATTAAATAAAAGAATCGATATAGTGATCTCATCATATTAAACAACGTTTGGAATGATTGGACCTATGTATACGAGACAAGTATGGCCGTTGTGAAACCAATTAAGTCACACACAAAACCGTTACACTTGACAACAGTTATAAATCGAGTTTTACTAGTAGTGCAAGAAACTTATAAATTAATATTAAATTTGTTTGTTGTTCTAGAAACTATTCTTAATTTTTCGCTCATTTTAACAATATTAATCTTTGGCTGCCTAAATTTAAGGGCAAATTTAATCGAATCGAAGCTTTCGATTGCTACAATATGCAAAAATGTTGAGAATAGATAAAAATACTTTAGATTGTTTACAAGTATAAATGTTTTTTTTTTTTATGGAATAAAGGAGGCAAACGAGCTGAAGGCCCACCTGGTGTTAAGTGGTTACCTTCGCCCATAGACATCCACAACATTCAAGTTATGGATGCGTTGCCAGCCTTGGAATGTAGGACAGAAGGAGGGAGGAAGGATGGGAATGGTGGGAATAGGGAGAGCTGGCTTACATGCCATCGAACCGGAACACATCATAAGATATTTGGCGGTTTGTCTTTGACATGATAGTGGTCGCGAGCCAGTCGGAGAACGAATCTCCTACCACCAAACTAAACTACTGGGTTACCCGCCTTTTACGGGACGCTACCCAGCGGCGGGGGGGAATTGTATTCTTAACCCGTCCCCCCACGGGAAAAAAAAGTTGTATAATTAAATAATTTATTTATATAAAACTTAAATTACTGAACGTCTGATAGACTAAGCATGACCAAAAGTAAGTAAGAGTTGATGTTTGCAATGGAAGCTATAATTAGTCATTGTAGTGGAACACTAAGAAACATTTTTCTCAAATTCAAACGAGATGGAAAAAACTGTGATTTTACATTTCACAGTCGCAAGTAAGTAAAGTAAAACAATATGCAAATCATAAAGTCCACGCAAACAAAAGTTGCGGGCAACAACTCGTAGCAAAATAAAAATATTTGATCGAGGCCGCCAAACAATTAACTGCAAATGTTAACATAACAATAGCTCTGACCTTATCGCATTTCCAAAGAAGTCTTAAAAAACAGTTGCATTATAGGTTATAAAATTAGTTAGTTAAGCAAAGCGTGGGGAACGTAGTGTCTTAACACTAGGTTCCCTCTGCCTACCCTGCTGTATGTGGGATACAGCGTGAAGCTAAGAAAAAAAAGGGTTTAGGTATCTGGCTTTATCTATGCATATTGCAATTATTATATACAATTAATTGATTTACATGTATAGAACTACTGCAATATACAATTAATTAGATAACAGAGTATCATTTAATTAATTATTATGTTGATACATACATACGTCGTTAAATATGCAAGTGCAATAAAATTTAACGCCATCGTGCTACAGTTAGAACGCATAAAATTATAGCGACTGTCGTTGTAGATTCACAATCTAAATATCTAAAGGGAATACATGTATGTTTATCCATTTACTCTTTATTTAATAAAGTAAATGTACAACATCTTGACTGTTTTTATTATTAATTAATCGAAGGCGGCGTTAAGTTCCGCCACAAGTTCCGCCGCTCCGAATTCGGCGGAAAGTGGGGAACGGAGTATCTTAATACTAGGTTCCCTCTGCCTACCCTGCTATGTGCGGAATACAGCGTGAAGCTAAAAAAAAAAATAATCGAAGAAAGACAAAGAGATTGTTACTTTTGATATAAAATGATTCGCATATATGCGTTTTTCTTCAGTAAAAAGTAGCTTACACCACTCTCTAACCTCCTGAGTACCTTCACTCAAAAAATTCAGCATACACGTAACTTCGTCGCGACATGCAAGAAAGACAAACAAACAAACATACTTTCCTTTTTGCAACATTAGTAAAGTGGCTTCACGCTAAACTTTTCTACTTATAATTACTTTAATTGACATAAATCAGTATCGATCAACATAAATTAAAATTAATATATACCCTACTTAGCTATTAACTCGACTCAACCATCGAGATTCAGTAGTAAACGAAGCAACGAATCAGGTTACCAATATATAACCGATGTTCATCTAATGAAGCTGTAAGACCGCCCATATAATAAGCTCGTTATTAGTGGACAATGATTGGCATGATCAGGCCTTTGCGGTAAATGTATGGACGTCCAAAGTAATTAAAGGATGTTGTGGTGAGATGAGTTACTGGGTTAGTTTTTTTATAAGTATGTGGGTCACGTGGATAATAGATATGGTAGGTATGGTTAGGTTGTAATAAATTGATTGTGTTCTTAAAGGCATTGTAAATAGATTTTATGAACTTATAAAGATTATGTTTCGAAATATTATATCTATAATATAAAAATGAGTGGCTGAATCTGTTGCTAAGCGCAAAACTTGACAGCGGTTGGACCGATTTCGCTAATTCTTTTTTTTAGAATATTCCTTGAAATACGAGAAAAGTTGTAAAATTTGTCTGAAAAAGTCTAAAAACAACACTTTTCTATCCTCTCATATAAGATTCGTAATAATACTTAAAAGTCAATTTGAACTTTAAGACCATACCATAAAGTTTGAGTATCAGTGGAGAGGTTCTGGGAAGGGTTCTGGAGTTGAAAAATATATGTACGTCTTTGAATATTAAGACATTGTGGCGCAGTGAGATAGCGTCTAAATTAAACGTTTTGATTATGGATTCGATTTCTCCTCGAAGATGTGGTTATTTTTAATTTCTTCCCAACAATACTAAATGGGGCAGTGAATTCCGGCATGCAATGCGCAGTATCGGAATCGTCAGTCTTAAAGAGAATCGCCAGGTTGGTATAATTTAGACTCCAAATTTCAATACAAGGTAGCAACAAAAGTAGTGTGTGTATCATAGTCATAAAGTCCACACAAACGAAGTTGCGGGCAGAAGCTAGTATTATATAAAAAAAAATTAATCAATATATGCTTTTCTTGAAAAGCAGGGAGAAGCTATTGTTAAGACACTGCGTTACCGCAACGTCGCTCTTACAATCAATCGGACATAACATCACTGGACCAACTCTTCAAATAATTGTTTGCTTTTAAATAAATAAAGTATAAAAAAATCGAACATATCAATATAATATAAAAATTCTAACCCTGCGCCTGTACTATAATGTAGAAAACTTAGTAAAAACACGACGTTCTATTAATAGTAGAAGCCTGAAATAATGTTATTCTATTGTATTATTATAAAAAATGCTTGATTTCTATACTTTATATTAATTAATTTTAGGTAAAAGAAGTCCCAATATTTTCCTTCACGCAATAAAATAATAATTTGAATGTATAACCCATCTTCTCTCATAATATATACTACATACTTCCAGCTACATCACTACAGCATAACTTAGCAATACTTAACACACGAAAAAAGAACATCTTAGTAAAAAAAAAACACAAACAAATAATCTACCATAGAAAACAACAAAATTCAAGACAGTCTCCGCCCACCAACGGCTACGAAACAACGAGTACAATAAAGTATAATTAATTATAATAGCTACGTTTCCTGTTCGGTAACATGTTTTATTCACTCGTACTAAGTTATAAAAGCTTTCATTATGCAAATCACTTCCTCGTCGAGCTCTAGCTAAAAAGATAATGAGACAGAAACTGTTGGGATGGTTTTAAAATTTAAATTACGGCGCATCGACAAATGCGTTCACGTAACATCAATAAGAGTTTTAGAGTTCTATGTGTGTTGACTTTTAAATGTTGAATATTAATTGCGGTTGTAATATAATGTGATTATAATGATTAAGTGATTTACTAAAAAAGACATTTAAAGAAATCGTATAAAAATTCGAACGCAGCGGGATTCGAACCCGCACTTCCTGAATACCGTCCAGGCGCTCTCACCACTGAGCAATGCGTGTGTTGTCAATTTGTGTGTATCAATCAATAGCAGTTCCCGCCATTATTTGCACGTGGAATTTTAAAAAAAGGTGTAACAGTAAAACAAAAATAGCCTAAGTTACTCCGTATTACATCATCAATCAGCCAGTTAAAGTCGCGTAAAAATGGTCCAGCCGTTTCAGAGATTAGCTGGAACAGACGTACAACAGACAGACAAAAACAGGCACTCCAAGGTATAGATAGATGTAGATGGGATAGATTTTTCTTTGCGTCAGTTACTAATATACACAAACTTATGAGTTTGATTCGTACTATTTAGTTAGCGAAAGCCCAAGTTGTCCTTACCCACAACGCATTAAAAAAGCTAAAAAATGAGAAAAGCCATTTTTACTTTGTCACTTCGTAAAATACGAAACACGTTCATCAATAAACAAATATAAACTTTTTATATATAACCTGTCACACGATCACAATATTATTTTATCCACCTCTTATACCTTATTTGAATACAGACAAGCGGCATACATTTAAAATATTAAATAGCAAATAGAACAAAATGTTTGAGATTAGCTTATCTTATTTATAAGTCCTGTAAATGCGTTAAACGTGTTATAATGATAGGAAACGCGAGATCCATAATACATAAGTCTATAAATTACACACCCACCGGCTGGTTTAGGCGGAGAACTTGTGAATCATAAGGAATTCAGAACATTAAATGCACTTGTACAACACGGTGTATGGAGTTTAGAGTTGCTGGAAGTGTCAGTAAGGTCAGTTGGTAAGCTAGTTGTAAGTTTAAACTGTTGTAGTAAACAACAATTATTGTGTTTTGTTGTTTGCTTTTGTGTCTTGATAATAAGTGTGAAATTAGGTTTCATGTTAAATGGTTAAGTCTTATTATTAGATTTTTGATATAGTCAATTAATTATTTTAAAATAGTATAACAATGGAAGGCCGTCGTGTCTCAGTGGTACAATAATTCACTGTAAACGTGATGGGTGTGGGTTCATTTCCCACTCGGAGAAATCATTTGTTTAAATTATTTTCCCATTTTCGCTCTGGTACTTAAGACATAGCGCAGCGTACACACTCAATATTGTATGTCTACGGTAGAAAGCGGAGGACGAAGTATTTAGACACTCTCTGAATTCCCCACTATGCAGGATAACGCATCAAGCTCTCATTTTTTATTACATATTCAATACGGTGAATCATTTTTTTAAAGACTTAAATTGACAATAGAAAAATATGGTCATCTGTCATAAATGTTGCCTAGATAGATTTATCTTGGTGTTGTTCTTCTTTATGTTATTACTTTTAAGATTGCAGTGTATTGAGCGTAGAATGAAGTAGACAGCATGGACATTAGTTAGTTAAATTTTGATATAATAACTCGTTAAAGACTACGTATAAATTAAAAATATAAGACAACTCTATTTATTATCACTTTTTCCTAAAAGGGAAACTTCTGAAGTCAAGGGCAATGACTAACATTAAAAATACATAACACCTGTTAGAGGATTAGTTAAGAAATAATTATTAATATATCATTTTGTATTATCTATAAACCCTATATCTATGTTTCAACCCCCATGCAATTTCACAGACGTATCTCAATAAAGATAGGGGAGTTACCCCAAAAAGCTATCAACCCTCTTCCCCACACCGTAACTTTCTACTTTTAGGTACAAAATATTGCATATTCATAGTGAAAGCTAATTAACTTGATAAAAGGAATAATTATGTGCTTTTTATAATAAAAGCTAAAAAAAACAGTTTATGCTTTCTTGCGTAGATCGAGGTAGTCAGAGAAACTTGAGCCGGGACACTCCTTTCTCCACTTTTTGAAGTCAAGACATTGCGTGGTAAATGGCGAAGATAAATGCAGTAAACAGAGCGGAGAAATCAAAAAAAATATTTAATTATTCCCATGAGTAGGAATCGAACCCACGACCAGCACGTTTACAGTCAGATTCTGTACCACTGCGACACGACGGACTCTAGAAAGTAAAGAAAGTAACACATATTATAATAAGATACAAGTGATGTAATTCACTACTACAGTATAATTTACATTAATTTAAAATTATAATATCATACTTTTTAACTTTAATAATTTAATTACTTGTTATTTCGAGTTATGTATATTAATTATAACATATATGGATAGGTATGTTAATACAAAAAATTCAAAAACTAATTGACATTTCTTAGGAAACAGACCATGTTAACAAAAATATATTATATTTACTAAAAGTATTTTATTTTAACAGGCTTTTTAAAGGTTTTTCACATACTTAGTGCATGAAAAACATTTTTAGAAAACGTATACAAATTTAAGGGTAGCAAGATACGTGCAATAACGATGCATATATTGGAGACCGTGTAAACTCTTAGAAACTTGGACGGTCCCATGAGGCTCGGATGCAAATCCAGCTGCATGTAAATTTATATACGATTCCAAAAATGCTTTTCAGAAAAAGAATAAATAAACATACATAAATAAACATTTCATACCTATACATAAATAAACAATTTCCTTAACCGTGTTAAATATGCAAATAAAAAAATTGAATTGAACTCACTCACTCGAGTGTCTTTGGTTTTATATTTGGTTATATAACCCACTGTGCTACAATGCCATTTCGTTTAATTTTAATAATTTCCAAAAACATCAAAATTATCAGAACATTTACAATTTCTTTTTGCTTCACGCATATCCCGCGCACAGCAGGGTAAGTAGAGGGAACCTAGTGTTAAGACACTCCATTCCCCATTTTCCGCTGAATTTTGGAGGCATTTAAGTGAGAAATGAGCAAGGCGAAGAAAATGGAAACATTAAATATTTTCACTCCTCGAGTGGGAATCGAACCCACAACCAGTCTTTTTTTTTTTTTATGGAATAAAGGAGGCAAACGAGCTGAAGGCCCACCTGGTGTTAAGTGGTTACCTTCGCCCATAGACATCCACAACATTCAAGTTATGGATGCGTTGCCAGCCTTGAGAATGTAGGACAGAAGGAGGGAGGAAGGATGGGAATGGTGGGAATAGGGAGAGCTGGCTTACATACCATCGAACCGGAACACATCATAAGATATTTGGCGGTTCGTCTTTGACATGATAGTGGTCGCGAGCCAGTCGGAGAACAAATCTCCTACCACCAAACTACTGGGTTACCCGCCTTTTACGGGACGCTACCCAGCGGCGGGGGGGAATTGTATTCTTAACCCGTCCCCCCACGGGAAAATACAATGTCGCTTTACAGTCGCACTTTGTGCCTCTGCACCACGGCTGGCCCAAATTAAACATAAATAATAATTTCATCAAATATTGATCTACACAAAAAATATATTAGAAGATGTCAAAAAATGTTTCAATATACTAAGAAAACTAACCCCTTATCGAAGTCAAACAAAGATACGTGGTTTTACTACGCGATAACTGTAATCACCTGTGTCAATAAAAAACGCAAAGTTATTATCTGCGAGACACGACTTTGGACTGTTTTTTGTCTACTTCGTAAGCCATTTATTTTAGTATGTATATCCTTCGTATATCGCATATGGAGGTACCAACTAAAACGACTTAATTATTAATCCAATAATATTAGAGGTTTAAATTTAGATATTACGTCTTATGATATCCATACCTATATTATAAATGCGAAAGTCTGTGTGCTTGTCTGTCACGCTTTCACGGCTAATCTACCGGTCCGATTTGGATTAAACTTACAATTTAAATAGTAAATAACCCTCGGTCTAACACAGGCTACTTGTTTTTTAAAAAATCAACCCCTAAAGGGTTCAAATAGGGAATGAAAGTTTTTATAAAAAAATCTAAACCGCTTGAATTTGGCGAAAAGTGGGGAACGGAGTGTCTTGACACTAGGTTCCATCTACCTACCCTGCTGTGTGTGGGACAAAGCGTGAAGCTAAAAAAAAGAAAAGATTCACTTCTCTACTTTAAAATTGACCTCAAACATACATACCGCTTACCCTCTTTGTAATAAGTACGTCAACAAGTAAATTTAGTGTAGAAAACATATTTCACGTCTAGCTGTTTCCTATACAAAAATATACAAGGATCTCTTAATATCTAATATTAAACGCAATATTTTACGAATATATCTTATAAGAAGGCATATTTACTTCACTGTAGGGGATGAAAGCTTATATTGAAAATTCTTGGCATGAGGTCTATTGTACGAAGTTTTATAACTACTTTGCTAGTCTTACTTACTAGCGGTTCTTTGGCTTATCCTTTGCTTGAATTCTATATAGATTACATCATATAAAATATTTTTTCATGATAATACAATATGAGGGCCAGCCATGGGGCAGTGGCACAAACGTGTGCCACAACCAGTCGTTCACAGTCGGTAAACGACTGGTTGTGGGTTCGATATCTACTCGAGGAGTGAAGTGTTAGTTCCCCCATTTAACACGCATTGCCTGCAAAATTCGGCGGTGCGTGGGGAAAGGAATGTCTTAACACTAGGTTCCCTCAGCCTACCTTGCTGCGTGCAGGATACAGGGTGAAGCTATAAAAAAAGAATATTTTATATTTCATATATTTGGCAATAAGACGTTTACTAAATAGACTTACATACATACATAAAAACATACGTTAAAACAACCTGGCTGTACAAATTACCAGTCGCTAAATATTCGGACCACATCCGCTGCTTAAGTCACATATTTATTTGTCAAAAACTGGTTCCAAACGGCTAAGTGTAGGTAACAAGGTAAAAGAAATTGCAAAAAACTATGTTCCTTAAAGATGGCGGTACCATTATTTTATTATTTTCTTATAAATAAGAATTTCCGTTATGTAGAAGAGTAAATTAATCTAAATAAAAATTAAGCAATATAAATAACTCAACAGTTTATCTTTACCGCACAATAAACAGTAAACATTACAAGTTTTATAGTGTTTAAATACATCCAATTATATGTAATTATATAAAAACAGTACTTAATCTGTTTTTATAATTATATTATATTAATATAATAGGTTTAAATGAGTCTAATTTGAAAAACTTATTTTTTATACATACTTATTGCATACAAACTGATTTGTTAATCCATACTTATATTATAAATGGGGATGTCTGTGTGTTTGTCTGTCATGCTCTCACGGCTAGTCTACCGGTCCGATTTAGATGAAATTTAGAATGAAAGTAATAATAATAACTGGGTCTAACATAGGCTACTTATTTTTTCAAAAATCAACCTCTAAAGGGTTGAAATAGGGGTGAAAGTTTGTATGAAAAATCTACACCGCTTGACCGATTGTAATGAAATTTGGCATAAATATAGTTGAAAATCCAAGATTAAACATAGGATACTTTATTTTTCAAAAATCCATCCCCTAGGGTTTCAATACACCGCAACAGCTATGTATGTAGTTAGGCGGCAAAGCCGAGAGTGGGCCGCTAGTTTGATATAAATGATTGCACTCTGAATTATAAAATGAATATGCTTAGGTAATATGAAGCCATAGTGGACATGGCTTCATTTATTCATATGAAGCATTGGGACAGCGTCTGATTGTAATTGCGATTGGTTGTGGGTTTGATTCCCACTAGGTGGAATGATCCTTAATTCCTTATGTTTATTTCTCTTATTTTAAGAACAAGATCCAATCTATCCATTAATCAGTTGTTAGTTTTCAGTTAGCAATAAATTCTAACTAGAATCTACCCTAGATCTGATTTTTTTTTTAGCTTCACGCTGTATCTCTCACACAGTAGAGTAGACAGAGGGAACCAAGTGTTAAGACACTCCGTTCCCCACTTTACGCCGACTACGGAGGCTTGCGTGTTAAGTGGCGGAACTTAACGCCGCGCTTTACCTCGGCACCAGAGCGAAGAAAATGGAAAAATTTAATATTTCCACTCCTCGAGTAGGAATCGAACCCACAACCAGTCGTTTACAGTCACACGCTTGTGCCACTGGGCCACGACTGGCCACAACCTGGCTTTTTTTTCATTTAAATATAATCATCTACTGGTCATGTACACCCAAACTGCGCCCCAATGCAGCCATTATGTTATTCAATGCAATCACTGCAATTATATATATTTTTTACGGAACTTCAGTTTCGTTTTCCTCAATTATAATAGCCCATTACAAACGTAGTTTTTTTTGGTAACAAGTTTAGGTGTATTAAAAATGATAGACATATGACCATCAATCAATAAAACTTGGTACTATTTACAGCATTATTATTTTTAAATTAGGAGTTGCTTAATTTTACCACCATGAACGTATTGTTAGTATATTCATCGCTGTCTGTACATTGTAGATATTCGAGACAAGTTATTATTGGGGGAATTTATTTATGTATATAACAGAACTTAAAATAAAGATATTTAATACTTTTTTCCGTTTACCTGTTTGTCTGTCGTGCATCCTCGCTAATCTCAGAAACAGCTACACCGATATAAATGTAGTTTTGCATATTATGGACGCTTACCAAAAGGTAAGCTTCTCTGAACATTTAGTATTTATTTTATGCCAATCGTATAATATATCATAAATAAAAATGTTACAACAAATTCAATTATAAATATAAGCAGTTTGTGATTTAAGCTAGAGCGCGGGCGGGCGGAATAATGAAGTACATAGTTAGTTATGGTGTAGTGTACGCAGGCATAGCCATTTAGTATATTAATATGTGAATAATGGCTCCGTCGTTGTGTAAATGTACAAAGAGTGATTGTAAACGCGACTGGTTATAGGTTCGATTCCCACCCAAGAAACGAAAATATTTCATGTTTATATTTTCTTATCTCTATTGTCGGGGCAAAAGCACCGCGTAAAGTTACCACTTAACTAGCAATACCTTTAGAATTTAGCAGAAAATTGGGAACGGAATGTCTCAAAACTAGGTACCCTCTGAATACCTTGCTATGTGGGGGATACAGCGTGAAATTACTCATTGCTTTAGCAACGTCTAAGTCCCTTAATACAAAAGTGTCGATCAAACACACGGTAGTATGTGTAATTTTTATTTTTTTTATATTTAATACACTATTAATGAATAATTTTATGATTTTAAATTACTTTGCCATTTAAAAAACAATATAACCATATGCAAAATGAAGAGTCACGCATTTAGTAGATAAAAACTAACTTCATTACAAGAGATATAACAATTCCATTAACACGCGCTTTCGTAATTGAATTGAATCAATAACATTTTATTGATACAGCCCGCTCGATAGCAAATTCAAATTAGTTGCGGAGATTTAGCAAGAAGTGAAGGACAACAATTATGATGAATGCTGCATTGTTATTTATTCAGTTCCATTCTACTAACAAAATATTGGAGGAGGGCTATTTCCATATTATGTTTATGGAATATATATTTTAGTATACTTTCTATCTAGAGAATGTAAACAGTATTCATATACTATTGAGTAAAGATACGAAGAGAAGAACTCAGAGAGTAGACGTAAGAATCAGTGCATTTTATAAGGGGGCCCCTTATAAAAAATTAAGCCTACTTGGGTATCAAGTCTTAGATATTGCTTCGATTTATAACACAATTAATATAGTAGCTGTATTTCGACAAAAATCAGATTTTTGTTGAAAAAGACATTTAGAATTCAATTTTCCTAAATGTGGAAAAACACTGTAAAAATATTTAAAATACCTTTGTTACAAGTATTTTTCACTGTATCGATCTTTTTGTACCATATTATAATTGTACCACATTATTGGATGAAAAAGTAACTTGACTCAAATAAGAGCTAAGTTAACCAGTTATTGACGTTCTTCTTATTGGTTGCAACTTCTACTCTTGACAGTATGTCACATTTACTATAAAACTTGCTTCATTATTTAACTAAATTAGGAAAAACCGAATAAATCAAATCATGCGCAATCCCACTGTTCAGAACTGTTCATACACACATACAATTATACATACTAAAGTAGTATACAGCAATCAGCAAACTTACGAAATTTCGTAATCGCAGCAGCACGTAAGCGAATAGTCAGAGCCGTACAAAAAATAAACCATCATTTATTAACACGTGCAAATTCTTTGAACAGTGTTACCAAATATGGCAGATAATCGTATAGCGTTCTTCTTAATCATTCATTATCGTTATGGCTGTTTGATCATTGCATTCCTATAATACTATAAGTAGTTGAGTATGACTTGAAGGTGAGCTGCTATGGATTTCACAAATTTTTGCAATACTTATACCAATTAAGTAAAGCTATGGACATTATGGCAACTAAAGGTTAAATCTTAACATATAAAATAATATTTTTAATTTAGAGGTCGTCGTAGCGCAGTGGGGAAAGCATCTGATTTCAATCGCGATTGGTTGTAGGTTAGGATTGCCACTCGGTGGAAGGATCATAATTTAATTATTTTCAGTTTTCCGCTCCACTAAATGCGGCTTTAAGGTCCGCGACTTAAAAAACAGTGTCTCAGGTTCTAACAAAAAATTGAGGAAAACGGAGTGCTTTAAATGCTTGTCTAGGTTTTCTCTGACGAGAAAAGTTGAAGTTATAAATTAAAATTTAATTATAAACGTATTTCCCTGTAATTTTCTACGCTACTCGTTTATTTATAAGCCTTTTTCTGCATAAAATCGAATCAAATCATAAGTGCATAAAAATATGTAATAAATCGCCAATAATTAACGATTGATTGTATCTTTGTATGAAAACGTCGATGATTTCAGATTCAGATATAATTGTACCTTTTAAAAGTTTATGATATCATAGGATGATAACAGTAATACCTCATATTCGCAAGCTATCAAGCTTATAAATCTATTAAGACTTGTTAGAAAAATATTATACAGAAATAATAGATGAAAGTAGAGTCCTTCCAATAAATGAGACATATAGTATGAGACTATATGACAAAAAAGTCCTTCACTGATATTCCAGTAGTAAGGGAAGTTGACTTCTGCTTGGAAGATATAATATTTCTGGTACGTAAAATAAATAGGTAAAATTAAGTAGTTTTAAGGTAGTTTCTAAAATGGAGGGTGATCTAGGATTGAGTAAATATGGGGATCACTCTGAATTATGTGAAAATAAAAGAAGTTTTGGTCTCGTATTGTGAAATTCTTAAAATAATATCGATAAGTTGGTACTTTACTTACAATTCAATCTTTTGGCAATCTCCATCAACATAAATATGTTTGTTAAGACGTGACGTGACGACCGACATGCGAGTCCACGAGCATATAATGTATTAATACACCAGTAGAAATATAGGTATATTAAGAGAAATTTACATTTGAATTTTTATTTAAATAGTAAAATTTATAAACAAACGAACGCAAAAGTGTTTTATACCCATTTTTATAGCTATGTTTGCTTAAAAATATAACTAAACGATAGTAAGAAACTAAAAAACCTTACTAAATAATATAAATGATGTACAAATAACTCTATGTATTAACAACGTTAAATCTAAAACATATACACGTAGAAACAGTGTTAGACGAACTTTAATTGCAATTAACAATAAAATATTAACAACTAATTATTTCTTTGTGATATAAACAGAGTTAGGTATTGTTAATTGTGGTGTAAAAATTAAAAAGTGGTTAATTTTCAACTTTTTATGGTTTTTATGTCACCTCACTAATAAACTTGTTATTTTTTAAATTTTGCTCAACACTGATTATATACGACTAGGCGAGATTTGAGTCCACAAGCATTGAATTCAATCAAGCAAGCACATATACTGTGTCACTAGCACCACTAATTCCGACTATACATTAATATTCATAAATCTCAGTCCACCGGTTATGTGATAAAAATCTAGACGTGAGTCAGGTCACCTGCACGACCACCATTAAATTCAGTCAAGTTTTTTGTTGAAATAAAAATAACGCTTTAATAGCGAATGTATTTTAAAGTCATTTAAGTTATATAGAACAAACACTGCACTAGCAAAGAAAAAATGTCGACGATTCGCACAAAAACTGTACGGAGACTTAAACAGAGTATTATGTATTTAAATAGAAGTCGGCCGAGCTTTTTGTTAGCAATTCAAGTAACATATAATTATTATAAGAGCTTAAAAGCGCATTAGTGAAGACAGAAAAAGTAGTTTGCTGGCTAAAACGTATGAGGAGCCCAAACCAGTATGACATCCATGCTTATATTATAAATGGGAATGTCTGTCTGTTTGTCCGTAATGCTTTCACGACTAACCTACCAGTTCGATTTGCATGAAATTTAAAATGAAAGTAGTAAAAATTACTAAGTTTAACATAGGCTACTTATTTGTCCAAAAGTCAACCTCCAAAGGGTTGACATTGGGGATGAAAGTTTATATGAAAAATCTACACCGCTTGACCGATTGTAATGAATTTTGGCATAAATATAGTTGATAATCCAAGGTAAATCAAAGGCTACTTTATTTTTCAAAAATCCACCCCCTAGTGTTGCAATATACCGATACAACTACGTTGTTCGCGGGGCCTCTAGTTATGATATAATAGAACAAATTCCACATAGCAAGGTAATCAGAGAGAACATAGTGTTCAGATACTTTGCTCTTCACTCTCGGTCCAAAATCGAAAGACTACTACGAATTATTATTGTATAATTGTAATAATTCATTTAACATAGGATAGCAATAATAATATAGTATCAATTATAGAAACCGCAGATCGATCGCCATTTTGACCCACTTCTTGCCGTCAGATTTGCTTGAAAATTTGCACACGTGTTTTCATAGTATAAATATAATGTATAAATCTAATATCTTTCCTAAGACGATCATGGCAAAAGGCAAAATTATATTAAACTTGTGTCTTTTAATTTTATTTTTAAACGATTTCCACTCAGTAGAATGATAATAATTTGATTATTTTAATCTCTCCGCTCTGTTGAATACAACCTGCTTTCGGCGTTGAATTTCGCTACTAGTCACGGAATATTTTTTTAGCTTCACCTGTATCCCGCACACAGCAGGGTAGGCAGAGGGAACCTAGTATTAAGATACTCCGTTCCCCACTTTCCGCCGAATTCGGAGGCATTGCGTGTTAAGTGGCGGAACTTGAGGCCGTGCTTTACCTCGATACCAGAGCGAAAAAAATGGAAATATTTTATAATTCCACTTCTCCTGGTGTGTGTAGTGGTAATCGAACCCACAACCAGTCGTTTACAGTCACACGCTTGTGCTTGTGTAATATTTTTGTGTAAATACAGTTAGAAAGTGGGCAACAGGGTCTCTTGACGCTAGCTTCTCTCTCAATACCCTGTTATACGGAAAAAAGCTGAATAAAATAAATAAAATAGAACATGAAATGATATAATAATCGTAATAAGACGAACTTGGTGTAATAGTAACATAATATTGTAGCTTAAAATAGTTTTTAACTTTAAATACATCACAAAAACTTCCTTTGTCCGACTCTTTTTCAACTTCGGGCACTGTTGTAATTGCTTTATTGCAAAAAGATTGCTTTATTTCAATAGAAATCGTGACACTCGTCTATTTTTTGTCAATATTTTAAAATATTTATTGTCAACTAGTAACCCCATTGGCGTGTAAAAAGCGTATTGCTTTAGCAATTTATACCTATACCTCATATAAAATGGTTCGTTAAGCATGTGGTAGCGTGTATAATATATTTTTTTTATTATTTTTAGTTTATTAATAATTCATTGCTATAAAATAAATATTATCAATCTAAAGTTCCTAAGAACCTAGAAAAGATAATCACGAAACCCTCTTGATGTTTTCTCGCCATTGTATATCACTAAAATTATATAACTTTGGATACAATATTTTTATTAACATTTTTTGTGATTATAAAGAGATTATTAGATTTTTTTAACGTTAAGTCTCTTATAAAGATTTACTAAACTAGGGGAGACTCCATAATGTAAATATTTGTATCATATATATTTTTATTATTTTTAGTTTATTAATAATTCATTGCTATAAAATAAATATTATCAATCTAAAGTTGTATCTCTTCAATTTGGTATAGTTTATTTAGATTGGATTTTCAGACATTACGTGTTGAGAAGTGGAACTCAAAGACGCGCTTTATTTTTTTGAAATAGAATAAAATCATAGAAAGCCAATACTTATAAAATAGTGCATTACACCAAAGCATTAAATTAATATGTGACATATACTACCATATGTTTGAGACATATCTGAATCTACGAATCGGCTTTAATGATTTTCATGAAACTTAATATGTAAGGGGTTTCGGGGGAGAAAAATCGATCTAGATAGGTTTTGTTTTTAGAAAATGTCTTTTTATCTTTATTTACAGGCAATAAAAACCTACTAAAATAAGATTAGTATACGACTGTCAATTTCACGTCAGTTGGCAACGTAGTGATGACTCAGCTGAGAAAACGGGTGATTTTATAAGTGGTTTTTTTTTAAAGTCCAGGTTCGTTCATGATATCCAGTCTATTTCAGTGATATTTTTATATAAAGTACATACATACAGGAGGTAGAAATAAGCAAAAGTTTATAATAAAAGATATACGACTTAAAAAGCTCATGTCATTGTACACACAAACTTGCCTCAAAACACAATCGTTGTTTATTGTTTACTTTAAGAAACAAAGTACGATTCACGTTCATCATGTTATTTTATCGAATACCGTTGAAATATTATTGACGTGTTACGTTTTACGACGTAGCTCCTACAAATATTTGTATACTTAGATACTACTAGGTGGTAATTTTCATGTTTATTATAATTTTACTAGTAAATTTTGATTCAGAAAACCAAAATTCAATGAATTCAGTGAATTGTGGCCAGTCGTGGCCCAGTGGCACAAGCGTGTGACTGTAAACGACTGGTTGTGGGTTCGATTCCCACTAGAGGAGTGGAAATATTTAAAATTTCCATTTTCTTCGCTCTGGTGCCGAGGTAAAGCGCGGCGTTAAGTTCCGCCGCTTAACACGCAATGCAACACTCCGAATTCGGCGGAAAGTGGGGAACGGAGTGTCTTAACACTAGGTTCCTGCTGTCTACCCTGCTGTGTGCGGGATACAGCGTGAAGCTAAAAAAAAAAAAAAATGATGATTTATTAAATTAGGTATCGTGTTTTTTTCACCAAATTTATCTTAAATTATTCAGATATGATATAAGTCACCTCAACCTCTCTCCATTCTACCTGAAGACGTAAATGTAAGAAAACATGAAGAGCAGAGAAACCCGACACTAAGAACTAGACATATGCGAAGATAAGACCAAATAAGATCTCGTTTGTACGTCACATTCAATATTTACCTTTACAGGTCTTATACAATCGTTGCTATCCACTTAACCCGCATCTCACAAAACATACTTATTTATACTTATCATTATCAAGTTCAAGAATTAAGCTACCGTACGTTAGCTTGGGTAAACGACCGTTACACAAATATTTGTATATACAGTGGCAATTTTATCACCTGTGAGTTGCGACTCACGCTCGAGTGTGGCTTTGATCGAGTGCGATGTCACGAGTCAATATTGATGTAAACTGCAGTGTTAGACGCTGTGGTTAGCTTTAATAGTAAACATTAATAGTGGAATTTGGTAATAGAATGTTTTATTACATAAGACTTTTTTATGATTAGTAAGAATAGATAAATTTCGTTATATTTACAAAATGACTGTCCTTGGTAAGGTCAATCGAGACTAACTGTAGAAAAAATTGCATTTAAAAGAACGGCAACGTATACTTCTTCGTTTTGATATTTCAATTCCTTCACATTTGCCTTCTACGTACCAGGACTTGATAAAGATTCTGACTTGTGATACATCTTTGATTCTTGGATGATTGTTTATGTATCAATCAACAGTACCATTTATTTATACTTTGTTTTCAAAGGCTTACAATCTAACTTACTGATCACTTTTCTGTATAAGCATATCAAGTGTACCATGCAGACCTCGTTGTTCACCAATTTCCTACCACAGTATCACCAACATGTCAATGACTCGTAACAATAACACTTCATCAATTTCATTGTTATCAAAGAAAAATTACTAAATTACCTAATTCAAGCACCAATTTGGGGTCATACAAAATAATGAAGCTGACGAGCAAACAAATTACGAGCCTTTGAAATGTATGAGCGTAATCATATTTTCGTCTGTCCACTGAACACAATCATAAATTTAACATCATAAACAGAAATAGCACAATGTAACATAAGATCGGCAAAAAAATCTTTATTTATATTTTGCAATTTGACAGAATTTGAATTTGAATTTTTTTTATTACAAGACTATTTTTTTCCTATTGCATAAGAAAAACCTTAACGTTTCTGAAATGAAAATATTTTGAAATGACTATGTTAAACCCGATTAATCGGATATATTTTTGGTATTCGAAAATACATGTTTAGAAAACACGACATTTCCAATACTAAACAGTTTCCGTGGTCACAGGTAGTCTACCTCACTTTAAGGTTTGCCTGAATAACCTAAATGTTGTGACGCTGTTCTGTCTCAT
Source organism: Dryas iulia moderata (assembly GCA_019049465.1). NCBI lineage: Eukaryota > Metazoa > Arthropoda > Insecta > Lepidoptera > Nymphalidae > Dryas > Dryas iulia. Next base: position 15,346,099 of record CM032423.1, on the reverse strand, counting down.
TTCTAACATCGAATATTTTAAAATTTGCACGCGTGTCCGGATCCGGATCCGATGGCAATACCACTTTCATAGCATGCACCAGAGGTTTTACGTAAAAGTGACTACGGCTAAAGGAAGACATTTTCTACGAACTCATTTAAGTTTGTCTTTTGTATCGTTGTTCCTACTTTATTTTAAGTTATAAGGGGATTAAGGACCAATCACACGGTAATTTTTCATAAACTACCAAAAAGGTAAGAAAAATGACGCCTTGTTAGTAATTTTAAGAAGTAATTAAAAGGTTAGAAATATTTCAAAATTAATAACTTTATACAATTTCAGAGGTGAATGAATAACACAAATTTTATTTATACCATTTCTAATTTAACATGCATGTATCGTATGATACTACCCATATCATTACGTAGGTGTAGATATAATTTTGGTTAATAACATAGCGTCCTTCACAGTCAGAGCAAACAACGCATGTAACAAAGCAGGCTTTTATGTATATGAGTATGTTTTATGTCACGTGCGCTTTTTGTGAGATAAATATCTTTTCTTTACTTATTTTATTACCATTAGTAATGGTTGTTACATTATTTAGTAAATAAAAAATAATTAATCTAACACAATAATTTTTTTACCAATCGATTTTTTCGATTCGTCGATTCGAATCGATTTTTTTTCTATGCGTAGCGTATGGGTTGTAAAGTGAGGATACTAAATAACACTCCCATATTCTGAGATATAGATGTTGTATAAAATATTTTTTATTTGAAGGCTTTTTAAAAAAATCTAGAAAAAATAATCACACAACCCAACATTGCTGATGTTTTCCTTGCTATTGAATATCTTATAATAATAAGTAATCATTAAAAATATCACACTTTGAATGTAATATTTTTAATTAACATTTTTTGACGTTATAAAGAGATTATTTGATATTTCTTTATACATCAGACTTTATAAATATTAGCTAAAATAGGGGGAATCCATAGTAATATTTGTTCAAGTAAATATTTGTCTTTTACAGACATGATTAGAGGAAATGAGTAAAGCGTAAAAAAATTTTTAATGAAGGCTCTACACAAGCTTAGCTTACTTTTGCTAAAATAAAGCAAATGTGTAAAAAAAAATTTTATTTTTTATCATTTTTTTTAACTTCACGCTGTATCCCGCACACAGCAGGCAGAGGGAACCTAGTGTTAAGACAAAGTAATCAAACTGGCCACTGGCTGTAAAAAAATTCTTTTAATTTTTTTTAATAGAAAAAATATTTAAAATAAAATGTATATTAAAAATGATATGTTATATTTATATAATGGTAACCCTAACCAAACTAACTGGAGCAACAAAAGTATTCATAAGTGCGTAATGGCAACTCGTTAACTGAGTTTAAAAAAGTTCTTTGTACTTTGGCCTCGCTACTATTGCTCAAATATTTATCTCGACGGTGATCGCTATTAAGTACTATTGAAAACACTGACTTGTATAGAAAAGGAATATTCATGTTTTTTAAAAGCCTAATTTTCTTGTCGCGTTCAAGTGTCTCTATTAGTTTAATGGCGTTAAGGAAATTATTTGGGATTTCTTGACATACTTCTATGTTCATTTTCTATTACTTTATACTTATGATTTGGTGGTGCCTGAATATATACATATATAATTATATATATGTCAAAGATCACAGTGGTATCATACTTTAGATACAATGATACTAACATAAGCAAAATAATGACATTTACTTTTTATACGTTTTCTTTAAATGTCTTTTTCAATTTTCCTAAGTGTGGAATAACACTTTAAAAATGTTTAAAAATAATTACATTTTCCGTATATCCAGTTGTAGGAAAAACATTTAAAGTACCTATGCAAAAACTAAGGCCAGTCGTGGATTATGGGCACAAAGTGTAACTGTAAATGCGTCTAGTTGTGGGATCGATTCCCACTCGAGGAGTAGAAATATTTAATATTTCCACTTAAAACGCAATGCCTCCAGAATTCGGCGAAAATTAGGGAATGGAGTGTTTTAACACTAAGTTCCCACCCTCTGCCTACCCTGCTGTGTCCAGAATACAGTATGCAGCTAAAACTAATAATAATAACGATACAGAATATAGAATAGAATTGTTCGTAAGTAATCATAATACTACAGGTAAGGTAATATTTTAAGCTAACAGTAATTATTTATTTACGGTAATACTAAATGCCATGTTTAGAATTATCTATTTTTTATGACACATAAAATAAATATAGTTAATAGTGACAAACATTGCTTCTAGCGTAATAAATACATCACGTAAAATGATAAAGTCACTACTATTAATCATTACTTAATCAATACTTCATCGCTACTAATATATTGTAATAATTTATAGCTTCACACATGTTGTGGGGTAAATATACGTAGAGTACTTGTAGACTGTCATATAAGAATAGAGAAATATAGTGTTGAAACACTACGTAGGGCGTGATCAATAAAAAAAAAGCCAACGAAGGCACTAAATACCTTATTGATAACTTAGTTAAAGTAATAATATCTTAAAAATGGTCTAATAAAATAATTGCGTGGTTATTCAAAGTATTCTTTTAATATAAAAAAAACACGCAAATTCATAACTTGCTATAATTCCATAGGTTCGGTTAGGTTCATTCTATGAAAACATTATATTGTCACCGGACCTAGACTAAAGTTGTGTGTAAATTTTAATTGCAAATAACGAGTCAATACGATAATATAAGGTTTTCTTTTAGAGTCTGATTAAAATAATCTAATAAAAGCATATTAAAAATCTCCTTATATATAAAAATGCTAGCTTCATACATAGCAGGGTAATTATCAAAGCCATTCTTTACGTTCCCGAGACATTACGTGTTAACTGGCGGATCTTAACGCCGGGTTTGGTATTATAAATATTAAAATAATAAAAAATGTATCATTTAATTTAACAGAACAACATATCGTCTTACTTAGCATCGACGATTCATCTATAAATGTTCGTAAACACAAAGTGTTCTCCACCTGTACTATGTTACCAGTAAACAACGACTATCGATGAATCTTTGGCACTATTTCAATTTAGTCACACTTCAGAGATTTTGAGCTGGGCTAATAATAAGTTAATTATTATTAAAGAATATCCAGATGTAACGTAACTACTGTAAAAATGTACTTATTCAACGTATTACTAGAAATCCATACTTATATTATAAATGTGAAAGTCTGTCTGTTTGTCTGTCACGCTTTCACGGCTAATCTACTGATGAAATTTAGAATGAAAGTAGTAACAAGTCCAGGGTCCATCATAGGCTACTTATTTTATCGAAAATCAACCTCTAAAGGGTTGAAATAGAGGATGAAAGTTCATATGAAAAATCTGAGCCTCTTGATCGATTGTAATGATTTTTTGGATAAATATATTTAATAATCCAAGGTTTTAACCCTAATAAAGTTGTCTATGTTAACATAGACAATTTTATTTTTTTTCAAAAATCCACTTCCGAGGGTTGCAATATAACGAAACAGTCATGTAGTTGACGGGGCGAAGCCGCGAGCGGACAGTTAGTATTCTATAAGTGAGAAAGGATTGCCCTAGTTGGGTATACGTTTATTATGAAAGTAAGAAGTGCTCCAATAATGTAATTTCATAGTTAAGTCTATAAAGTATAGGTTGTTTTGTGGTTTTCATATCGTTGGAGGCGGACGTATATTTTTTTTAAAATTAGTTATTTTTCTTTCAGCTTCACACGTTTACCGTAAGCAGGGTAGATAAGTAAAAATCTTTTGTTAAGACTGTCATTGGAGCGGGTATTTCTTTAAATATTTTTAACATTCAAAATTTATTATAATATCTAGTTTTTTACATAAAACCCGTTAAAATTGACGAAAGTACATAAAAATATATTTCGTAACTTACGCCAGTTGCACTAACTACTTGCAGCTCACTTGTGAACATTAACTTGCCAACATCACATTGCGAGATAAATTCTTAAACCATCAATCAAAACGTCACAGTAAATGCGTTAAATGTATAAAAAAAAGCAAAATGAAACGAGTCTAAGCCACATTGCAGAGGTCAGATTCAAAGGTCATTCTATAAACCATACGTATTTAAACAGAACTATAATATGTTTATAGAGTTAAAAAGACGCCGAAATATGAAGAAGTCAGTGCAGATACTAATCCATCACACTTATTTCATTTATTATTTATATTTAATAAACCAAAGTTGAATGGCCATCTTATAAATTAACATTCAAATAACTTAAAATATTATTTTCAAGATTCAGTTAGAGCGAACCTAGTGTCTAGACACTCCGTTCTCTATAAACAATAAAATCATTATTACACTATTTAAACGTATAAAGAAAATTGTTTGTTTAAACGGATTGACTATACAATTCAAATTTTGTATTAAATTGCTCTTAACAAGCGTGCTTCGTTTTTTGCTAAAAAAATCGTAACAGACGACAAATAAACTTTTCCAAAAGAAAAATTTCTAAAATAATTACATAATGAAAAACGCTGATACTCAGTATATTCTGATAGAGATACCTGTAGCAATAAGAGGTTGCATGCATTACCGTTATTAAATTATACAATGTACTTGTATTATGCCTTAATGCATGCTATAAATATGCATAAACACAGTAAGACATGTGCAAATGCAAAATAGATTTCATTTAATTAGTACTTATCTTTTTTCACGCTTCACGCTTTTTCCCGCGTAACAGGGTACGGAAAGAGAAACTTTCTGCCTCAAAACAAACACGTTGAGTGTTTAGTGGTGGACCTCAAGCGCTCCGTTTTGTCTTGTTACCAAAGCGGAGAATCCATACTTATATTATAAATGCGAATGTTTGTGTGTTTGTCTGTCACGCTTTCACGGCTAATCTACTGGTCCGATTTAGATGAAATTTAGAATGACAGTAGTAAAAATGACTGGGTCTAACATAGGCTACTTATTTTTTTTTTAATTAACCGCTAAATACAATATGAAAAAACGAAACCGTTTGACCGATCGTAATGAATTTTGGCATACATATAGGTATAGTGGATAACCCATGGTTAAACATAGGCTACTTTATTTTTCAAAAAACCACTACCGAGTGTTGCAATGTACCGAAACAGCCACGTAGAACACGCGGTGAAGCCGCGAGCGGGCCGCTAGTTGATAATAATTTAATTATAATCATTTCCTCATAACAATGTTCAAACACCAAAGAATGTATGCACGACACATTTAAATGATACAAATTATAACTTTGAATTAGGTATATAATATGAGATATTATTTATGTACTAAGAAAGTATAGTAGTAAGTATATGTATAGAATATTAAGATATAATTAACTAGTTTTTAATTTTAACTTATAAAATTTAAGGAATCTATAGTTTGGTTTTCTCATAAAAATCATAAAAAACGAGTTTCACAAATGAAAAGGTTTTCAAAATATTATACAAGGCTATACTTAGCATTATACTCAATGTGATGCAGAATGTTAAACTCTGTATGTACCTGAAAAAATAAAAACAACAATTAGTACTAATCCATACAATAATTTAAATGCATAATATTAAAAAAAAACTTTTTAGTTCTTCTTTAGCTTCACGCATTTTTCTGCACAACACACACACAAATTACAAGTCATATTACTTATAATAATAAAAAAAGATTCTATATGGGGAACGGAGTATCTTAATACTAGGTTCCCTCCGCCTACCCTGCTGTGTGCGCTATACACACTATATAAAAAAAAAGATTACATTACACCAAATTCTGAAATATCATATAACTTTTGTTCAAAAAATATATTACATAAACTATACAAAACTCATTCACCTAAAACATTTGTCCAAAAATACAATAAATCGATCAAAAGATTACATGACCAACTTTAAACATAGATTACGACATAATTCATCCATAACCAGTGTTAAGACGCAGTAGGTAGGTACATTACAACAACAGTTATTTGGCAACTACAAACAACAATTGTTGTTGATTCTGGGGCATTCCATCACGCGTTGACCCGGAGCGTTTCGTACGCGACTTTGACAGCCAAATGACGAAAACACCTCGATTCTAAGCCTTTGAAGTATTGGTTGGTTATTGTCAGCCCTTTGTTGGAGGAATTGGAAAATAAAGTATTTTCAAATGGCTTTTATGTTCTGCTTTTAAGTCACGCTTTTATTGCGGATAAGTGAGTGGTAATTTTGTTTTTTAAGGTAATATTAAGTATGTATTTCATATTTTTATATTGGAAATATCATTTATTGTATAGTTTTATTAGTACATTTAAATTGTAAATAATGTTTTATCTTTGTTTCGATTTATTCATAAATAATTTCCCTTTCCTAACAATTATATTCCTCGACAGAACAAATCATAATAAGATTATAATATCACGAAAATCTCATCTAGCTACAATTGAAATTGCTACAACGCAGCAAATGTATGTAGATTGTCCGGAAATTGCAGGGCATTTGAGCAAAACCTCTCAATTCTGCCAGGGACAGCTGAGCGGGAACACTCACCGGAGACAACAGCCCGCGGTTATGAAACCGTTGTTTCAAATAAGGTTACAAACCAAATATCCTATATAGAAAACAAAATGAGAGTGGAGCAGTCGTGGCACATCGGCATGAAATGTGACTGTGAAGCGACTGGTTGTGGGTTCGATTCCTACTCGAGGTGTGGAAATATTTATTATTTCCATGCGGTCTAGTTGAAGCAAATCTATTTAATTCCACCACTTAACACGCAATGCCTCCAGATTACGGTGGAAAGTGGAGAAAGGAATGTCTTGACACTAGGTTCCATCCCTCTGCCTACCCTATTGTATGCGGGGTACAGCGTAAAGCTAAAATGAAGGAAAACAATTTTAGTACTTATTATAAAATAAATAAAATAATATATACTCAACTTAGTAAATTAAAAAATAAATACAAGTAAACATAGCTAACTTTATAAGCATAATCTCTATGATACACTCTTAACAAATTTGTCATTCCCAAAGTGTTTTGAAAGACGCTGTCAATTAAGCAATGTGACAGACAAACTAAAACCAAATGTGATAACGGTACAGAACAGCCATTGCCTGAACGCAGAAAAAAACTGACGTATAATAAACGCCCGTAACAAATAGTCGTAAACGTCAGATTCACAATAAAACCAAAGCCAGCCATCAAGAGGCGATGCGACGCGCATTAATTATAATTTATAGAAAGAGCGTGTGGACAAAGCAAATAGAAGTAAATAAAATGTTATATTTTCATTTTTTCGCTCTAGTGTCGAGGCAAAGCGCGGCGTTAGGTTCCGCCACTTAACACACAATGCCTTCAGAATTCGTCGGTGCGTGGGGAACGGAGTGTCTTAACACTAGGTTCCTTCTGCCGACCCTGCTGTGTGCGGGATGCAGTGTGAAGCCAAAAGAAAAAGAAATAACTAGGTTATTATCAAAAAACATATATAGGCTTCAAGCAATTATATAACATTCGCAATTTCATCAGTGTTGACTATTTAACATTTGTAAACCAGGTAGGTATTTACGAAGATGACCTTTAGCGTATTTTTGTTGTACTTTTTATATAATTATAAGCATGTAAGCATTTTATATGTATAGGTTTTATACGAATTTAATTTGTAAATAAATTTTATTTAGTTATCTCCGTCTTTGAAAGATATGAATAAACTTAAGAATAAAATAACTTTTAACTAACATTGGACATTATCACAGAAAATTCAAAATAAGTTTAATAAAGTAATTTTATATATTTACAAAAAAATCATTCTTTAAATAATTTCTATAACATTACATTTTGTATTCATTTTGTATTATATTTTTGGTACTATACGAATTTCTCATTTAAAGTACTAAAACCATCAGTTAAACTTTACTAAAGAAAACGGATACATTGGTAAAAAATACAACCACAAACTAATTTCTATATATAAATAAATAGACTAACGAATAGAATTTCGTGAACCATTCGTAAAATTGTCATTAGCACAATAAAATAAAAGAAACAAACTGAACCGACGGAACGTGTATTTCTACGAAAACGCCACCTGTCAAATAGTCTGATGTCATTGCTCGGCTTTGAAGATCACTTGTAATTTAATTGTCAACTTTGAAAAAAATATTAAGTGGCCTCTGGCACTACACGTGGGAGGAACGGAAATAGTTGGCAGGCATTTGGACGTCTGAGTAGGTAAATATATGTCGGCCCGGTATCGATTTATTGGTTAAAGGTAGGTGAAAAATATGTATGTTTCACTTTTTTCTGACTGAACACGATGGTTATACAGCTTTACGCTTTTTCGAGTAATACAGTGTAGTCAGAAAGAATCTATTGTTGAGACACTTCATTCTCTATATTTTTGCTTTAAATTGAGACGTTACGTGTTAATTATCGGAACATCGTGATCCATACTTATATTATAAATGCGAATGTCTGTGCGTTGTCTGTCACGCTATCACATCTAATTTACTGATCTGATTTGGATGAAATTTAGAATGAAAGTAGTAAAATGCCTGGGTCCAACATTGGTTACATAGTTTTGCAAAAATCAACCTCTAAAAAGTTGAAATAGGGGATGAAAGTTAATATGAAAAATCTACACCGCTTGACCGATTGTAATAAATTTTGGCATATATATAGTTGACAATCCAAGGTTAAAAACATAGGCTACTTTATTTTTCAAAAATCCACCCCCAAGAGTTGCAATATACCGAAACAGCCAATTAGATCACGCGGCGAAGCCGCGAGCGGGCCGCTAGTATAATAGACAAAACATTGCTTTCCTCTTACCATCAGATTTTCGAAACATTGCGTAATGAGTGGTGGAACTGAACGCTGAATTATAATGAAAATTTGGATTTTATGAAATTTATGATGATCTATAACATTCGTGGCCTGAGTCATAAGTCCATGTTCGTATACTAACTGTTTAATATTTATAATTAAGGATTTGTAATAGTAAATTGGCTGCTATATAATTTATTCGTAAATTTCAAGTCACAAGTTTATCGCAATATCCGCTTTCATTCTTTCAATATCGGCCTTCATAATTGCGGATTTTAGAAATATACAATATTTACATTACATTCTGTTAAAAATTATACGTTTTAATATAAAAAGTAGGACAATTTCAATTGGGTTACAAAAAAAAACTAAATTTAGTAAAAAAGGTTAGTTAGAGGGCACTTAATATGTAATACTCCATTCTCAACTAGTCACCTGAATTCGAGCCTTTGCATGTTCAATGACGGTACTCAACGCCGCATTTTTTTTTATCTTAGACGAGTAAAAGAGCAGAAAATGAAAATATTTCAAATAAAACCATCTTCACAAATAAGAAACGAAACCAGAACCAGTCCCGCTTATCCGCCACAATGGCTCCTAATCTTAACCCATTCACATAACTTAAAAAGGTTTTTATATTAAAGTAACGAAAAATCAAGAAACGGATACATATATTATTGAATAAATTATTAATTAATAATACCACCATACCTGCAACTGTGTGGGCTGGAGTTAATTAAAGGATACGAAAGCAACCGTGAGAACTGTGCATATTCAAACTGTCCCTGACCTTGACTTGATACACCGTTTAAATCTGGTAGCTAGAGACGTGCTTGTAATATCGATATTATACTTATTATGGGTTATAAAACTGTAATTTGCAAATAATTAAAGCTTAAAAATAATAATTCAATAAAAAAAGGTTTTTATAATATAATAATACAATAATAAAATGTTTTTATAATATTCGTGCAGGAAAGCAGATCAAGGATTAAGTGACCTCGAATATTAATCGTCTTTTTTAAGCATCCCGCTATATCCCGCACACAGCAGGGTAGGCAGAGGGAACCTAGTGTTAAGACACTCCGTTCCCCACTTTCCACCGAATTCGGAGGCTTGCGTGTTAAGTGGCGGAACTTAACGCCGCGCTTTACCTCGACACCAGAGCGAAGAAAATGGAAATATAATTTCCACTCCTCGAGTGGGAAACGAACCCACAACCAGTCGTTTACAGTCACACTCTTGTGCCACGGGGCCACGACTGGCCACAACTTTTTAAGCATTTTGACAATTAAAAAAACAAATGACTAATACATGATAACATCAAAATTATTAATTCTTCTTTTATGATGTATTCGGTTAATTATGGCCATGTGGTCTCATGTATGTAAATTCAATTCTTATGAGAAATAAATAGTCTTTAACTTGATGTGTTACGTATTCCATTATTATTGTTGCTCTTATTATTTTTTCATATTACATCACTTAAACGCACACTCACTTATATAATAATAATACATATACATAGACATACGCCGTAAGTATCCTTAAGAGTCCAGATACATAAGGACACATACGGCGTATGTCTATGTATTATAATCATATAAGTAAGTCTGCGTTTAAGTGATGTAAATATCTATGTATATATCTGGATATAACATTTAATTAATTTTATAAAGTTACAAATACTTAAATAAAAGAAATGAAATCTACTAGTTTTAATATTTATACAGCATAAAATTAATTATATCTATGAAACCACCATAGTAAAAGAAATATATTATATTTTAACATATTTTATAATATAGTCTCTTCACTATACAAACAGGTAAAATTTAAACATAAATTATCAAAACTGGATCAAAAATTTGAGTCAAAATAAATAAAATAAAAAGAAAACGCAGCCTGGAATTGTGTAAGGCTTCAAGCGAATTCAACGGGAAAGTTACCCTGCGGTTGGTTCCACACTTTTATAAGGTCGTTGACACGACATTAATTAGTCATACTTTTCTCCTCCTTCAACTTTCGCAGTAGTATCGTTGTTTTTTTATCTCCAGGCATTTATTACGTCTGCATAAAAAGATAAGGGACAAAGGGCGCTTATATAACATATATCACATGCGAGGTAATGAACTGATAGTTTCGGTCAAAAACCTTACCTAATATCATAAGTTTATTTTTTGTTTAGTATTTTATTTGATATTTAATTACACAATCAGGCTAAATCTGTAAATATTTCGTATTTGCTATCTACAGGTAAACAATAAATGAATTGAATTTCATGAATTTAAATATACTTCATTATTTATTTTGGTATTAAAATTTTGTAATTATTTAATCGTTGTATAATTTATTCTTTACGAATAACACACAATAATAAGGTGACGACGGCAAATCCATTTGATTTCATGTTTTGGATTTAATTTAGAGCTTCTGTTGTTTGATCATATTATGGTTAAAGAACCATCAGAGACCATGAAAACATGAACCAAATCCAGGAAATCAAACTTTGCCTCTACTATATTCTACTAATAAATCAAAAATAAAATAACAAGAAAATAGAAATTCATTAAAGTAATTTACTTCAAACCTTTATTCAAAATTAAATAATAATATATTATTTTCATTTCTACTGGTACCTAAGGCAGCACGGCGTTAAGCTCTGCCTACTTAACACGGACTGTAGATTTCGAACAAAAAGTGGAGAACGGAGCATTTCTTTTTTTAGCTTCACGCTGTATCCCACATACAGAAGTGTAGGCAGAGGGAACCTATTGTTGAGACACTCCGTTCCCCATTTTCCGCCGAATTGGGAGGCATTGCGTGTTAAGTGGCGGAACTTAACACCGCGCTTTGCCTCGACATCAGCGCGAAGAAAACGGAAATATACAATATTTCCACTCCTCAAGTCGAACTCACAACCAGTCGCTGGCCCCAAACGGAAAACGGAGTATCATAACAGTAAATTCTTTCTGAAAAAGTGGAAAAAGTCTCAAAAGTGGTACTTCAAAGTTTTATTCAAAATAAAATTCATTAGCACAACGCTACGCATACTAATAACATTTTTATACGGACCTCACGTATTCGACATTTACATACAACCATTAATTATTGTTAATTTTAAAACAATCAATTGTTAATGTGTTTTTTATTTATAACCTTTAGGGATTATGTTTATTTAAGTACATATTTTAAAGTAGTATTTTTTATTTCTTTATGATAGTACAGTAATATAAGTTATATATGCAGACCAAGTCATATTATAGCAGTTTGGTGGCTTAATAAAATGTTTATTACTTCAATCGAATGTACTTGTATTTTAATTCACAGATAAAATATATTAATTAAAATACAAGTATTAAGGTCTACTTTATCCCGCACACAGCAGGGTAGGCAGACGGAACCTAGCGTTAAGACACTCCGTCCCCACTTTCCGCCGAGTTCGGAGGCTTGCGTGATAAATGGCGGAACTTAACGCCGCACTTTGCCTCGGTACCAGAGCGAATAAAATGGAAATGTTAAATATTTCCATTCCTCTAGTGGGAATCGAACCTAAAACCAGTCGTTTGAAGTCACACGTCTGTGCCATTGCGCCACGACTGGCCCCTGGAAGGTCTACTTTATATATCTAAATTTTATTTAATTTCAAGTGATTTAGAAAAAACAATATCTTACCTCATTTAAGATAAAAAAATAAAAGATTTAATAACTACCGTCAGAACTTAGCATTCATATAAAAAAATAATAAAAACATCAATTATAAAACATGGAAGTTTCATAGAGCAATTATCGGTGCATGAAAACAATGTTAGTACACAACCGGATTGGAACGGCCGAACATTCGATTTGTTGTCCCATTGTGACGTCAATTGGCAAAGGTTCTCGTGTTGCGTAAAGTTTAGCTAAAAAAGGAATGATAGAAGATAACACGCTGAAAGATTTAATGGTTACAATCAATTATTTTAAGTATGTTAAAACAGATGAGGAAAACGAAAGCTAACATAATACAGATTGCCACGATTGAAAACAAGCCGTCCAAGACACGACAAAACCAAGAAGTCTTTTTCAGGGAATTTTGTAACAAATAATAAACAAAATGTCGGTTTTCTAAGCTTAATTTAAGGTGACGACAGCAAATCCATTTGATTTTATAAAAAAAACAAATTGTGGAATTAAACAAAAAAGCTATAATTCTATAAACGTTATAAGTAGCCTGAGATCCAGCCGTGCCAGAGATTAGCCGGAACACACAAACAGACCGATAGAAAATAATTGCATAAAAATATTTTGATATGTGAACCGTTTATACATACATATGTATTTATACGCATTTAATAAATATAAATAAAATAAAAATAATTTATTTCGGATGATTGATCCATAGAAAGTATTAGTGTGTTACAATATTTCCTTATAAGTTTAATTTAGAAAAATGCATTAATATTACCCGACAGTCCAATGATTTTATATGTAAAGATTATGGACGAATTCCTCTTAAGCCGTACTTGTATCTGCATTACCATAATAACTGTGTTATACAGAGAAGTACATGTATTACCAATACTAATTAAAGTTATTACACCACTTCAATTAATTTTGGGCAATACGTTTATTGCAAAATTATTTTACAAATTAAAAATCTTTGTAATATAATGCAATACGAGTACATTAGCTTGACAACGTAACGGCACATGATTTGTAGTACTAAAAATTTTGATAATTTTAACATGGATTCTTAATTACTTATTTTAAAAAAGTGAAAAAAGTATATGTACAAAATTAAAATGTAAAAAAATAAATTAAATAATATCTTAATAATAATCAAAACTTAAGATAAAGCGCGGCGTTGAGTTCCGCTACATAACACGCAATATATCGATTTCGAGCGAAAGGAGCAGAACGGAGTGTCTTGACACTAGATTTCCTTTGACTATCCTTCAATGCGGTTAAAGTGTGAAGCTGCCTAATAATATTGTCGTCTTCACAACTATTGTTTACATTAACTCTGTTTATATGAACTCTTTCAAACGTTTTCAATCTGCAGTTATAAAAATAACTCAAAGAACACAACGATAATAAAATAAACAGACTAATGCTCATTCACATTTTAAACTTCTTTCAAAAACATTATAATTAATGATTATTACACTTCTCGCAATCGCGTAACGCGATATACTTGCTTCAGCTCTATATCGATTACAAATTGAATTTCTTGTAAATGTTATTTTTTGTGTTAAACATTGAATCTCCATATTAAATATATTTGAAAGGTCGTGTGCTTACGTGCTAAATTTATTTATTTGGCGTGCCGATCTTGACTTTGACCTACCAGATTTATAACGATAAAATCTTAATAGACACCCGCGCTGTATCTTTCTATATATAACAGTCAATGAAAACCAAAATCAGATAAAAGTTAGCCTTTAAGCAAAAATAAAACCTGGTTTAAAATTTGTGATATTAATAGTTTATTGAAATGCATTAATAAAAACAAAAAAAGGCGGAGTAAATCGTTTTCAAACCAAGCAGAAAGTTCATGAATATACCTATAGTAATATAGTAAAGTAGTATAGTATATATAATTTTAAAATTACGTAATATGCTGCCCTTTTCTTCAAAATGTCAACTATTTAAATATGAAAAAAACATATTTTTTTTTCTTTATTAGTGACCCTTATGAAAATAAATTAATTCCGTCGTAATACTTACCTGAATAAATTCTGTAGAGCGAGTCGAGCAATCCCTGCATCATTTTCGTAGCTTTTTGTCTCGCTGAACCACACTAAGTAACACTGTAATTTAAGCCTAGTAACCTATTTTATGATCAAAATGAACATCATAACTTCATTATATTATTCATAATGCGAAGTGTTCATCAATCAAGTTACATTTAACGCCTGTTAAAATTTATGTACTAATGCATTCAAATTTATGTGTACTGAAACAGGTTTTGTAAAATAGAATATCAAAGCAGTAAACATTTATAGAATATCAGATCAAAAATTACAAATATTATGGGAAAAAATATATATACAAATGTCTTCTTTTATAATATTTGAAGGTTGAATGACCTTCGATTGGACCAGACGGTGGCCAAATTGAAGTAACGGTATCAGCAGCTGGATCGTTATCATCAATCAGATTTGCGTAACTATCTGTTAGCAATTACCTTGTACACTTTTACAAACCACTGGTTATGAAGAATGCGTTGTAAGACAGTTAGAATAAATCGTGAAAAAAGATGACAACAAAAAAAACACATTGCAACTTGACTAAGATAAATGAATAGGAGTTCTTATACATTTTAGTAAATGTGTTGGTATTTGAAGATAATGATATAGTGTAAATCTATCTAGAATAACCTTATTAAACAAGAAAATAAACCCAAAAGGAACTATATTGTGCCTTGAAATGCTTTAGAAGAAAAAGAAATATAAATGGGCATTACTAATGATTTCAAAAGCAGGCATAGATTGAGTAATATTTTAATTAAATTAATGATAACCAAAAAAGGCTAGTTGGCTAGACAAAGTTTTCGCAATAAAATTTTAATAAAGGTTCACTTATGAAATAGATAAAAGAAAACTTTTAAAAGTGGGGAACGGAGTGTCTTAACACTAGGTTCCCTCTGTCTACCCTACTGTGAGCGGGATACAGCGAGAAGCTATAAAAAAGAAACTTTTAACCTTGCAAAGTACAAATACTAATATTAGTCCATGCAAAACCAGAAGTCATACGTATTGACAGTAGATCTACATTTTTTACAAATTCGACACGAGAAACGAAACATCTGTTTGAATGTAAATTTATATAATAGATATACGTATACAGCACGGAAGACAGCATTAGTGACATACTTGACCGTCTCGATGTATTTATGGATATGCCTTAACGTCTTTTAAGTTAGAAACAAAGTTAAATATAAAGAGACACAAATATAAATGTATAATTGTTGAAAAATAATTACTCTTTTGAAATCGCTTGGTCATTACGAGAGGATCGTGACAGCCATTCATTTGTTACTGGGAAAGAATTTTACAAATAGAAATTTATTATAAGGTTCTCTTATATATCGAGGAAACAAACAAGGATACGTGTAACAAGGGAGTGACAATCATCAAATTGCTTAATATCCAGTCACCTACTAGACAATCATATATGTAAAAAAAATTACAACCAACATATATATCATAAAAAAAATCACTACACATTAACACTAACACAGCACTTAAACGTTTTTATTAAAAAAGAAAAGTTTTACTTAAGTAAAATCGTAAAGACTTTGCATTAACAAGCGCGAAATGTTAGAATATAGACCATTGTAGTATATCCCGGGCAGCGCGCCCGCGCCGTCCGCGGCTCGCTACACCGCCGCCGCCACTGGCGGTACCGGGATTATTTATAAATTCACACAGACAGGGGGTCGTAGAATTCGCTATACGTGCGGCATGCCAATGTACATGACTGCATCAGGTCGCACCGGAAACAAAAATTAACGCTATCCCATGTGTGATGAATCACATCGTCAAATGTTGATAAATATCTTATTTTAACACTTTGTGTGTGTGTTTGTTGTATGTATGTGGATATTATGTATGAATGACAATAACTGGTTAAGTTATAATAATGCTAATTGTATGGGAAATAAATAAAAGAGAAAGAATAGTTTTGGTTTGATTCTTCAATGTATTTTTTTTTGGAAAACAAAAAGCAAATGTTTTTTTATTTTACGTATCAATATGACACAATATACAGTAATCTAAATAAAAAGTTAAAAAAAATATTAATCTATAATAATATAATAAAGAGGTAAAGTTTGTAACTTTGTTTGTCAGGGTTAATCTTTGGAAATACTGAATCGATCATGGAAATTCTTTCACAATTACAAATCTACACTATTTAGAAGTGCTATAGGCTATGTTTCATTATGATTGAATAAAAAGTTCAGAGAACCCTAAAAGGGCTAGAATGGGGGATAATAGACGCAGATCACGAGAACCAAGCCGCGAGCGGGTCGCTAATCTAGTATAAAGTTTCAAAAATAACCAGAAGTACCACTCGTTTAACAGTCATTAATAAAGAAACATTTTATATGGAGATATAAGAATGTCGCTCATCGTGCCACCTACATAACAGGTGTTTGATATTAGTTCCTAAACACCACTCATCGACATCAGCCACGTCACCAACTTAATATGTGGGCGTAGGTTCAATAACGCTACCGATGACATTTGAGATATAAAATGTCTAAATTATGTTACAAATTACGTATAATGTGATAAAATAAAAAGCAAGACATAATAATTTATTTTTGAAAGAGAGCTTGATCAAAGCCTGTAATGAAATAAATGTTAGGCATCTAGCTCAATATTTAAAATTATTATATTTCAAATATATTAAAAGACACATCGAGTTTATTAAAATCCAAGAAAAGCATTTAGGGGCCAGGAATGGCGCAGTGGCACAAGCGTGTGACTGTAAACGACTAGTTGTGGGTTCAATTCCTACTCGAGGAGTGGAAATATTTAATATTTCCATTTTCTTCGCTCCGTCACTTAACACGCCATGCCTCCGAATTCGGCGGAAAGTGGAGAACAGAGTATCTTAACGCTAGATTCCCTCTGCCTACCCTGCTGTATGCGGGATACAGCGTAAAGCCAAAGTAAATCTTTGCGCTCTCTTTCCTTATGAATTGTATGAGGCCTCTAATAAGCCACTCTGTTCCCCATTAAAGAAATATAATTTTAATAAATTTGTTTTAAAGCAATATGTTGCATGTACGTACAAGTAATTACACTAGATAACAATTAGTTTTTGAATCATCTTTCAACAACAATAGATTTGGCACTTGGCGCCGGTCGCTTGTAATTTATAGCTCCTTTACAATCACCGTCCAAAAGTAAGCAATGAGTAGAAACTATTTATTAATAACATAACTAAATAAATTAAAGTACGAGTTTATTAGATCATATGGATTGATTGAGGCCAGTAGTGAGAAGCGGGGGCACAAAGTGTGACTGTGCTGTAAACGGAGCAAGTTGTGGGTTCAATTCCCAACGAGAAATTCAAATATTTAATATTTCCACTTCTTTAGCTCCGGTGTCCAGTCAAAGCGCGGCGTTAAGTTCCGCCACTTAAGGGGCAATGCCTCTACAATCCGGTGAAAATAGGGAATTTATGAATAATTTTTCAGTCTAAAAATTGTGGAAACGACATTCCTTCATGCCAAATGCTCACATTACAATGACTTAGTTTTAAAAACAGATTTTTATATGAAACTGTAGTGTTATTTTTGTTTGTAATAATTATTATAATATTATTCTTATTAATTATACTTAAAAGTATATAAATACACACTGTTCTAGGCACATATCTCATTAAAATGTAAACGATCTTATTAAATACATTAGAAAGAGTTGTAACAACTTTTTGGCACAAACCTTGATCGACGTTATGTAAAAAAAAACACGAACCAGACATTTTTTTTATCTCACAGTCGACATACGAAATACTTTTCCTCTGCCTTAGTTCCTATCATTTGTACGCCTATACGTCTAAGTATAGGCCAGTTGTGTATTCTGACGTTGTTCCTTTGTAAATTTTATTACTCATAAAGCATTCTAAAATCCTCGTCTGTCGGTATGGAATCTTGTATTTTAAGATTACTGTTAACGTTTAGAGATTATAAAATATTTTTGATCTTGATGTTTTTTTTTTCATTCAGTGTTTAGATATTCGAAAAAATCTTATGTTTGTACGTGAATCTCTGAGGCACAATCTATTCTCCTAACAAAATTTAATTTAGGTCGTTTTTTAGCCTCAGGCTATATCCCGCACACATGACAGGTAGGCAGAAGGAACCTAATGTTAACTCTATTATCCTAATGATTCTTGAGGACGCGCTTTGTCTCGACATCAGAACGAAGAAAATGTAAATGTTAAATATTTCCA
Source organism: Dryas iulia moderata (assembly GCA_019049465.1). Lineage (NCBI taxonomy): Eukaryota > Metazoa > Arthropoda > Insecta > Lepidoptera > Nymphalidae > Dryas > Dryas iulia. The sequence continues at coordinate 15,327,357 of CM032423.1, read as the reverse complement.
CTCCTCGAGTTGGAATCGAACCCACAACCAGTCGACAACCGTTTGTGCCTCTGCGCCACAACTGACCCGAACTGGTTTTATTTAGTCGTTTTACTATTGTACCAGTAATACACAGGTGAGGTAATTTACAGCAGTTTTATTATGTGTATGTGGTGTACATCGTCTTACTTTGTTAGATGCATGTGTTTTTATAAATTGTTTACTGAAGCTACAAAGGGAAAGCATTAAACGGACGTCCTATTATAAACAGTTGATCATATTTAATTTTACCTACATCGAAGAATGTATAAAAGACACTTCTAATAAATTATACGTTAATACGCGTTGTTTGAATTGAATGTAGATTATATTGTATTATATTATATTGAATAATACAATATAATAAAAAAATATGGAATAGAATACAACATACAATAATATTCTTTACAATAAAAAAAAGTAAAAAAATAAAAATAAAATAGCTTCACGCTATATCCCGCACACAGCAGGGTAGGCAGAGGGAACCTAGTGTTAAGACACTCCGTTCCGCACTTTCCGCCGAATTCGGAGGCTTGCGTGTTAAGTGGCGGAACTTAACGCCGCGCTTTACCTCGACACCAGAGCGAAGAAAGTGGAAATATAATTTCCACTCCTCGAGTGGGAATCGAACCCACAACCAGTCGTTTACAGTGCCACTCTTGTGACACTGGGCCACGACTGGCCACAAATCTCACTCTCTGGCTCACAGATCTTTACAATAATTTTAGTTTAATTATATTTTTCACTTTATTTTTTTCCCCGCATTGCAAGATAGTCTGAAAGAAACAATCATCAAGACACTGTTCGCTATTTTCCCAAGACTGCATGTTGAAATCTCATTGATACTCTCAACATTGATTTTTGAAAGAAAGTTCATACAAAAATTTTTTTACTTGTCAACTGGCGGAACGTAACACCGCGCTTTGCCTTGACAGCAAAGCGAAGGAAATAGAAATAGGTATTAAATATTTCTACTCCCCGAGTGGGAATCGACCTACAACCAATCGTTACATACACACTTTGTGCCACTGCGCCACGACTGGCCCCAATATACGCTAAGCACTGCACAATATTAAAATATAATTTAAGAAAAAATATAACACCACTAGTATGTTTATCTATCTACAGTATCAAAACCACAATAACAATATTATATACAAAATTTTAATGGGGAAAAACGTCCATTTATCATCATCACGTATCAAATAGGGCATTTGGAAACAACGCAAAGTCCAAGGCTGTATTACATTAAATAATGGAATAATCGCGTTTGCCATTTCCTGCATTACTTCACACAGTTCTCAAATATTTCTAGTTTCCATTAACTACTAGTTTTAGAATATTAGGGTCATATCAATTTTGCCATCAGGATGTGTTCAGTTAACACAATATATTGCAATCTTCCAGTGAAGTGTGAAATTTTTGTAAAGGAAAGCTGGCGTTTAAAACATATATTTTATCCACCTGTCCCGCTACTTCTTCCGCAGAACTTACAAAAATAATTATAACAGTAAAATCAAAGGAGCCTATTTACTTGATATTTTCGACAATTCACAAAATATCTTTATAAATGGTAGCCTATGTCTTGTTCTAATCTATAAGCTATATTATTGCAAAGCTTCATTAAAATCTATTCAGTAGTTTTACAAGAAAGAGTAACAAATTTAATAGGAGATAGGGTTAAACTAGACGAATTACTTACAAAAGGTATAATAAAAGTACGGTGGGACTCTTACGGCGTTATATGGACACTTCGCCATTGCAATATTCACACGGTATTAGCAAATACGAGTACAGTATATTTACTACTCTATCTCTAATCTCGTACTAATTAAAACTCCACATTAAACTGACTCATGTGTAAACACACTGAAAAAAAAATGCTATTGATAATTGTATTTTTGTATAAGCAACGATTGCTGAATGCTTATATTTTATTAGAGATCTCGACCGCCAGCAACTTTGTTTGTTGGACTTTTACCAGGCGTACTATTTCCATTTTTATCTTCCTATCTTTTTACTGCTAAACGTAAAGTCCTGTTCTTTCTCATTTCCATAGGAATTTAGAAGTAGGAATTCTCATTTGCTTAAATAATTACACATCAGTCAATACTATATTTACAATATAGAATATTTATAGTTTTTACTAGAATAGTAAAAAAAATCAGGCCTTTCGTTCCCCATTCTCATGCTCCTAACTAACCAAAATATAAAAACGATTAAATTCTCCGGAAAACACTATCCATATTTCACTTGCAATATTATAAGAATAGAACATGTAGCCGACGATGTAATTATGTTTAGAAGCAAAGCATAAGGGCATTCCTCTCGGCTATGAGTGTTATGCGGTCACAATGGGTGCTAGGCGACTCTTTATTGCCCATGAATGAGTCGTAAACAATTCTAAATAAACGCTCCTTTGCCCCGCCGGGAAAGGAGTTATAACATTATCTGATACAATTCGCTTGGTAAAATATATTTCATCCAAATAAAAATCTATCTTTCGTCCTTGTCAAGCTAGTTACTTGTGATTGGAAGACGAAAGAGATGGCGACAAACAGATAGCGCACTAAAACTTGTTTGCGGACTGTTATCTCAGTGGGTCAGAGATAAAAAGGGCGAGGTAAATATTACACTTATGAAGGTAGTTCATATTATATTGATTTTTAAACATTCTCGAATAATTTTGGATTCTGTAATGTGTGACCTAAAAATAATTCTCAACTGTAAAATGATTGCATGTACAGAGGATGTAGTATCAGTATGTTTTATAACTTAATTAGGAATAAGTGGGAAAAAGTATTCGCTGACCTATCTTGACTTGTTGTATGTTATATATAATAACAAGAAGATTAATCTAAAACTGGCAACAGCAATGAAACGAGTAATCATTATTTTGTGTACTCTACCACAAAAATAGACTTTAAACGAAACTTTACTTTTGTAATAATTCACCGTAAAACTTTCTTTTACAATAATAAATAATTACACTTAATAAAGTTCCTTCCGTGCTATCGTAATCTAAAAACCTTAGCATTCTAGGGGTTCACATAGCAGATGTCAGTAAATACATTTTTAAAAATATCCTAATAATTTTTACACATTTCTCTTATACGCAAAGCTATACTATTGTGCATTTGATGTTAAAATTCACAAATTCAATCATTTACAGACAATTATCATAAGAGCGTTAGAAGTTACTCTATAACAATAAAAACAGTCAAATTGCCGTTATTAAAAATAAACAAAAAAGAAAAGAAATCTCAAGGGTGTCTCTATTACAGAAATCTTAATATTTTCACATATTTGTCTTAAACGCAAAGCTATATATTATACATTTGATGTTAAAATTCACACATATCATTTACAGACAATTATTATCAAAAGAGCGTTACGAGTTACTCTATAACAATAAAAACAGTCATATTACCGTTATTAAAAAAAAGTTAAAAAACCTCAAGCGTCTCTACTAAAGAAAACTTTTCAACTATATCAAAGATAAATTAAAAACCTCCTTGAATTAAAAATTTAACGCTGTTTCAATTTTAAGTACAGGCGTGTAAATATTTTTATGGTGCTCATTATTCTGTTCGTGTCACGTATAAGTGCTTTTTGATTTTAATCAATATAAATTTACATTAATTAAATAAAATGAACATTCACTCTTTATGTTATAAAACAATATTTTATACCAATACCTACGTTTATTACTTTGTTTTATTTAGGTCAAGACTTGCAATGCGTTATTACTGCATTTAACTTACGTCTTATACATATACTGACAAACAAAACTTGCATTTAATTTATAGACGTAAATGTTTGTAGATCTCATCTTGTTTTAGTTCAAGTGTTATTAATAAATAGTGGCCAGTCGTGGCGTAGTGGCACAAAGTGTGACTGTAAAGCGACTGGTTGTGGGTTCGATTTCCACTCGGAGGAGTGGAATTATTTATTTCCATTTTCTTCGCTCTGGTGTCGAGGCTAAGCGCGGCGTTAAGTTCCACCAGTTAACACATAATGCCTCCGAAAGTGGAGGACGGAGTGTCTTAGCACTAGGTACCCTCTGCATACCCTGCTGTGTGCAGGATACAGTGTGAAGCTAAAAAAAAGAGTGAAAAAAAAATGTATTTAATCATAACACGTCACGTTTGATATGTTTTAATGATAAAAAAATAATAGTAATATTCCATATTATGCGTATATTTGCGTAGAGTAGGAAATGAGTTAGTATTAAAAGTAAATACGCAATAGGTTACGTCGTGGAACAAAAATATATGATTAAATGTGTGTTATCTAAAAAATTAAATAGCTTCACGCTATATCCCGCACACAACAGAGTAGGCAGAGGGAACCTAGTGTTAAGCCGCTCCGCACTTTCTGCATTGCGTGTTAAGTGGCGGAACTTAACACTGCGCTTTTGCCTCTGTTACCAGAGCATAGAAAATGGAAATATTAAATATTTCCACTCCTCGAGTGGGAATCGAACCCACAACCAGTATCTACTACTCAATATTTACTAGTATTTAATATTTCTTGTAATGAAAGAAAAAATAACAAATTATTCTACTATATAAATAATATTTTAACGTTACATTACATTTAAATGAACAAAATACGAACTACGAATTTGTCATTAGAAAAAAAGTATTTAGATTTTTTTATACAAGTTCCACATCTTTCTTTCATAGTCGTATCATATTAATCAATTGCAATTAAAACATTTATCCATAATAAGATCTTTTGTTTTACCGATTATTACAAATTGTGAAATGCTATTTTTAACCAGGTAAGTCTACTTGTGAATACGGACTACTATAAAATGTTCGAAACTTCGGGTTTTTCAAAAATTACTTTCTATAATAGTATTACAGTCTTTTCGAATACCACTATTTTTTCTTTTTAAGCTTCACGCTGTATCCCGCACACAACAGGGTAGGCAGAGGGAACGTAGTGTTAAGACATTCCGTTCCCCACTTTCCGCCGAATTCGGAGGCTTGCGTGTTAAGTGGCGAAACTTAACGCCGCGCTTTACCTCGACACCAGAGCGAAGAAAATGGAAATATTAAATATTTCCACTCCTCGAGTGGGAATCGAACCCACAACCAGTCGTTTACAGTCACACGCTTGTGCCACTGCGCCACGACTGGCCCCAATACCACTAATGTACGCGATTAATCCGGTTTAAAATAGTTTTAATATAAAATTTCTCCATAAGATCTACATATAATAACCTTTTGTTTAAAGCATTTCTATACACCAAAACTACTAAACTCGAAAAGCTAATTTTTCTAACTTAACCCAATAACTGCCAAATACTAACAATCAGTAAAGTAAGCGGCATTCACATATCATTTAACATTCCGAAGATCAATGCTACTCCTACAATTATAATAGACTGACCCCGATATTTGAAGTATAGTTTTGTTCTTAGAAACACAAGGAAGTTGTTACATTTACTTGAAAGCCTATTATTAAAGCAGTGTTGTTAGACACGTTTATATTACAAAAGGTTATTTCGGCTTATTAAATAGATACTGCAAGGTCGGAACTCGGAACGTACTTCGTTTAATGACGCACGGCGTTGAGTTTCGTTAATCTATTCAATATGACAATTTTTTTTAGCTTCACGCTGTATCCCGCACACAGCAGGGTAGGCAGAGGGAACCTAGTGTTAAGATACTCCATTCCCCACTTTCCGCCAAATTCGGAGGCAATGCGTGTTAAGTGGGGGAACTTAACGCCACGCTTTGCCTCGGATACCAAAGCGAAGGAAATGGAAATATTAAATATTTCCTCTCCTCGAGTGGGAATCGAACCCATAACCAGTCGTTTACAATCACACGTTTAAATTATAACTGGAAAGTGGAGAATAGAGTGTCTTGACACTAAGTTTAGTCTAGCTAGGCTGTTTTGTATTTATTACCCCTGTACAAGTTAAATAGTAATTTGTATAGCGATCGTACCATTTTCTTATATCACTAGCTGTAAAACACTATAATTTTAAAGATACAGTAAATAAGAGCTACTTTGTATAACTAAGTATATTGTACAATATATATAGAACGCGTAGGAACTGACTTCCGACCACAACGTGCCCCACGGACATTATATCCCTTGAAATTCAATAACTTCCTAATAGAATGTCGTATGTTATTACAACTCTAAATGACGCTTTGCTTTTTACCACAAATACAAGCAACGCATTATTTAAATTCAATTTAAATTGTATCCACACTAATGGTATAAATGCAAAAATCTGTCTATCTGTTACGTTTTCATGGCTAAACCATAAGTCCGTTTTGGATGGAATTAAAAATCAAAATAGTTGAAGACCAAGGATCAGAAAGTAGCTTACATTTCTAAAAAAATAAACCTCTAAGGAGATAAAAAATTGTATGAAAAATCTGAACTCCTTGACTGATTTTTATGAATTTTGTCAGGAGGACAGTTGACGACGCAGGGTCAAACTAAGTGTATCTTTTTTTCAAAAAGGAAATAGAAAATTAAAATTTATGTACAAAATATAAACCGCTTAAACTAAGCGGGAACGCGGGCCGTTGAAAAATCGAAACAGCTATTGTATAGTTCACGCGCTCATCACTAATATAATATAAATGTATATGAAGAATGCCTAAATATAATATGAAAAGTATGAGAAATGATAATTATTCATATTGTTTATGTAAAACACGTAGAGCATCCGCAAATGGCACTAAAGAATGTTATTGTTCCAACATTAATGAAAAATTTTCACTTTCACCGCATACATTTAAATAATGGAATCTTGAAGATATGACCACCGTAGTGATATATAAAGCTAACCAACCAGACCTTCCATAGCGCGATAAAATTAGACTGCAATATTTATTCTTATTAATTACTGTATTATATAGTATATGTACCAAATTTATAACTAATGATGTGTAATTAGTCTAATTACTTTGTGTATTAGGGTCACAGTATTCACTGTAGCCATTAAAATATTGAAAAATCTGTCAAGAATCAAATAACTATGTTAACCATTTCGCCAATAATTCGTTCTTTGGGGTGTTAGACGACAGCAGTTCAGGTGTGCCATAAATATTTTTTTAGTTACATAAAAAAAAGCAGCTATATGTTTTTTCCCGCATCGCAGGGTAGTCTGAGAAAATCAAGAGTCACTCCGTTCTCCACTTTCCGCCAGAAATAGAAACATTGCATGTCGAGTGGCAGAACACAACACCACGCTTTTGAAGTTATATCATTATATATTATGCATACAGCATAGAACGATGGACAATCAACCTAACTCCATATGGCGTAAAGGTCACACATCGCTGGTCCGGCGACGCGAACTTCCATTTCTCTCCATTTACGGACCGGCTGCAACTTTTTATCACAAATACCACTTTTAAATGACTTTGTGTGACAAACAAAGTGACAGCGATAAACGCCCTTCGCAGTTATCTCTTACCGCTCCTCTCTCCTCACGACTTGTAAGAAATGCCAAAAGAATTCGATAAGAAAATTTTAAGCGTTTTCGTTCATGTGTCAATTATATCTTTAAATGGATTGGCATGTATCATTACGAAATTAGCCACATATCGCGTTGGCATCATTGAAAGGCAGGATAAGTGGAATAACTCTCAATTGGAACCAGTTGAATGCATTTCCTTTGGCCCCATTGCAAATCAATGACTGTAAAATAGGGTTGATTCCGTTGCGACAGCCGTAAGTCGAGCATGGCGAAAACTCAAGTTAAACACTTTTGGTTTTCATTAAAATGTTTTTTGTTAAACGCTTATATAAAATACACGTTTCTCATGCACATTTTTTAAAATTTTATCAACACAACATCGTTGATGACGAAACTAATGTAGCCTGAGAACGTGGAATCTTCAAGTCCATCAAAAATTAAGCAATTTACAGTAAATAATTTTGAAAAAGTACAGTGGCAAGAAAAGTCATCGATAAAAAGTAATGAGGCGCCTTTAAACGGGCCACGGACGCGGCGGTAGATCGCTTCTGAATACAAATAACTCCCAAAAACTGGTATTTATAAAGTGAAATGTAGCTGCCGTAGTGTACTCACTGTTATTAACTTGTACGCCTACTTTGAAGTAACGTCGCAAGAACGTCGCGAGTTAAAAAGAATCTGAGTAATAAAATCTAGTATTGCGAATTACGTAAACAGAACGGATATTACAAAGAAGCGGGAATGATGTTATAATAAGGCGGTTCTATGAAACTGCGAATTGAGCAACAGTTTTAAGTAAATTATTTCTGCTAATTTCGGAGAACAAAGCGAGTATTGTTGCCTTAGCTGCGTTACACTTACAGTAGCAGACAGTCAGCCTTTTAAGTCATATATCGTAATGAATGGTTGCATAATTACAAAAATTGCCAAATTAAATGTGTCATATAGTAAAAATAAAATAAAATTTAATTATTGTGGCCAGCCGCGACCCAGTGGCACAAGCGTGTGACTGTAAACGACTGGTGGGTTCGATTCCCACTCGAGGAGTGGAAATTATATTTCCATTTTCTTCGCTCTGGTGTCGAGGTAAAGCGCGGCGTTAAGTCCGCCACTTAACACGCAAGCCTCCGAATTCGGCGGAAAGTGGGGAACGGAGTGTCTTAACACTAGGTTCCCTCTGCCTACCCTGCTGTGTGCGGGATACAGCGTGAAGCTAAAAATAATTAAATGTTTTACATTTGAGCAATCAAAATCGTACTATATGAGAATATAGAGACATTTCTTAAGGCTTTTGAAACCAAAAATACATATATCTATTTACGTAGGCCTTTAAGTATACATTAACAAGAAAACTTGATATCATGTGCCCAAAAACGTGGTCGACGTGAAACCACGAATCCTTGAAATTGATCTAACCGCATGGTCGGTTGTTGACAACCTACTTTGGTGATACGTATTATTTTCCTTCTGAAATCTAAAGCAGTTTAATCGAAAAATATATATTGGCTTTGCTTACAAAGTCGACCTTAGTCGAACCTTTAATTTTCAAAAAGGTAACTTGTAAAGTATTTTTGTATACGACTATTTATACACTACAGAAGAAATCCACTATTTTCTATAGTAATAAATAAATCAAGTTAATAAAACTAATAGCAAATAAGTTAAATTAATAAAGTAAATGTACTATCATATATTTGACATATACTTTCATAAGTAACATAAACGTTGTTATGGCAACGCGTATGTTATCGCTTCAATGGGGACATTAACTAAATTAAACCTTCATAAATTTATTAAGAATTATATTTTTTACTTCACTATAGTACTCGACGAGTATATTTATAAGCCAGTAGCAAAGTTAAAAAAAAATTTTTTTTCATCCACGTTTCGCAACAATCCACGTTTATAATAACCATGTAATTTTTAAATAAACACATTGAAAGGAAAATAAAATTAATCAAACAGTAAGGTAACTAGTGTATACAAGGTGTATTATTCAATAAATTTTTAATCTCATTATTCAATAGTAACTGTGTGTTGTGTGTGTACGTGTGTGTGTGTGTGTGTGTGTGTGTGTGTGTGTGTGTGTGTGTGTATGTGTCTGTCTGAAAATTAACATAAAATTTAGATTTCTAAATAAAAGTAGATATTTAAGTTAATCCTTATTACATCTACTATTTACCAGTAAAAGTTACATCAATATCAGCCCAGTCATTCCAGAGTCAGAACAAACAGACAGAGACAAATATGTAAAAAGCCAAACGTAAAAATCAGTTATTTTGAGGCACACCAATTTTATATATTTATATAAATTTAATTTTCCATATAAATATCATTAGATAATATTAATTTAAGATTTTTATTGAATTTCCAGTAAATATATATACTGAATACACAAGCCAACTAAATTAGTATACAGGACGAAAGCTACCTTTCGTGTCGTGGTATACCGGGTTATCTATCCACTTAATTTGTATTGATTCCGATGCGATAGCAACGCGGTCGCATTCCTATGCACCGATGAATAGTGAATTCGAAAACGAAAGTACTATACTACTTCTAATTTCTACTCTATAGTTTATACTTTATAGTAGAAATTATATAACTTTTATAAGTTAATGTGCATTTAATTATTTTAAAGCCACTTTATTTTTTAAAGATAAACCTTTTGATATCTTTAATCTAATTTAAAATTCTTATTCAAATCACATTGAATACCGCTACCATTATATCTTTTCATACAATAAACTTATTAAAAGCTAAAGGAAATTCTAATCTAATGTGACGGATTGAGAATCTATATTTGTTAAACGTTTAAAATTCATATATTGTATATGCTTAGATAAGTAGATTAGTATAGAAGATATAAGTTTACCTATGTATATGTTTAACAATGACTTAATTTCTTGTTAATTATAGATATACAATAAATTTTTACTTTTCTTCAGGCAAAGAAACTTAGTGTCGAAACACTCTGTTGTCCACTTTCCGCCCGAATCCAAGACATTGTGGGTAAGGGGGCATATCGTGTTTTATAATATTACCAGAGCTGATAAATGAAAATTAATATAACTCGAACTCTAAATACTCGGAGTGGGAATCGAACCCAAAACTATCACATATACCGTCAGAATTATAGTTTTTAGCGTTTATTTATATACTTTAAATTCATAAAAAGAACCTAAACACAGACCATACATAAAAATCAATAGAAATACTCTAAATTCCTTACAATATTCAAAAAAAAAACATACAAGAAAAGCCAATGACCCTTAAACATTCAAATACCCTCGTTCATAATATGAACTCTTAAATTGTATTGATGGATCAATTCACGCCGCAGCATTCACGTCTCCATAGTGATATCATCTGCCCTTGTGATATCGGAAAAATAAATTGAGGAACGCATTAGGCGATAGCATTCATATTGCTTTCAATAGATGGACCGTAATAAACGCAACGAATTCGACTTTTAGATTTTTCTAAAGGTTTTACCATTATACGGGCTTGGTGTGTATTAATTTTATAGGAAATATAAAGTTATTATAATAAAAATGGTAAAGAAATTATAGGTACACCGTAGTAGTACAGTGGGTAACATATTAATATGCAAGTGAAAAGTCCTACATTGTCATAATTGCGTATTCAAGATTTGTGTACGGTTTTCTAGTCTTTACATTTCTACCTAGGATAAAATTAATTTTAATTTTTGCGTAATTTGATATCAATGTCAATATGTAAGTAAGTGGGGAACGGAGTGTCTTAACACTAGGTTCCCTCTACCTACACTGCTGTGTGCGGGATACAGCGTGAAGCTAAAAAAAAACATGTCAATATAAAAAAATCGTATTGCATTAAGCTTTTGTAGTTAAAAAAAACTAAAATGAATATTTTATGTTGAACGTAACTATCTTCGTAGTACGATCAACAAACTAATTATAGTGGAAAGATAGTTAAATATATGTACTGGGACTACTAGTATTGGCAAAATCGTAATTAGAGCTAGAATTTTGCCAGAACTTATTTCATAATGAATAAATTATACTACTTTTAAATTAATTTTGTTAAAATAGAATAATTCAGTATTGATGAAATTAGAAATAAAACGAGTGTGGTCGACTGCACAACGTGTAATATATTTTACAAGAGAGGGAACAGAACCACAGACAAACATAACACAGAGTAAATGTAGCATAGATTATAATTATAACAATAATATTCTGGTTTATGTCTATATTCCAACAAGTATGTTTAATAATGGTGAATATCATAATAATAAAACGGGCACAATATTCCTTAGTAAGATATCCAGATGACATTACTGACCTACTTTCCGACACACTAAGTGAAACACATTTTTGAGCGCCACCAAAGGTCAATTATAAGGTCAATTAACGTAATTTATAAAATCGAATGTAAAATGTTGTTTGTTAAAGCCACTGTCACATTTAAACTGTTGAGTATACAATATTTAAATACATAATTTATTGTACACTTCCTCTTGTTAATCATAACTTGATACCAATAGATGCTAATATATGTATATATTTTTTTAGCTTCACCCTGTATCCCGCACACAGCAGGGTAGGCAGAGGGAACCTAGTGTTAAGACACTCCATTCCCCACTTACTACCGAATTCGGAGGCATTGCGTATTAAGTGGCGGAACTTAATGCTCATATATGCATTGAAAATATGCTAAAAACGTATATAAATTAAATGTTAAAAATATTAAAACAGTACATAAAATATATTTATTAAAAATAAATGATGTAAAGGGAACAATTGTGAATTAAATTTACAATTCACAATTTTCAACACTTTTGTTTTAGTTGGCATTACGAAGCTGTTAACATAGTAGAACGCAACTAACTACGCAGAAAGATTATGAGTTTAAGTATATCGGTCATGCAATCAATTCAATATCCAAATAAACGGAAATACACTGAAAGTGGGAAATATTCTTTAGTCATGACAAATCGTGACAATACAAAGATTTTAAACAGTCTTATAAGGCTCCACTAAAAATATATAGGACAACGACTTTATGAGAAAAAAATATCTTTTTTTATTTAGTATTTTTTATAATTTTCTAGAGTTTTTGCAGGAGGTTGTTGTAAACTATGTTTAATAAAAAAAAGCATAAGTATTATTAGATTTCATCACAATTTGCAATGATTAAGAAGTACATAATATTTTCTACTTAAAATTGGTATAAGTTTTTCTGAATAACAACTAAAATAAAATTACGTAATTGTTTTATCGAATGAGCGATATATAATAATACATACGGGTATAGGTGTTTTTGCTTGTCTGTCATTACATATGACTGCAATTCGTTTTGTTACATGAACAGATATGTAAAAGTGCATTTACTCTTTTTCACCTTAAATCGAATATCAAAATTATAAGTCATTATTTAACGCAACTACTATGCAAATGTTTATAAGCTTCATTAAACATATAATTTTCCTATTTACTTTTATAAAACATAGCATAGGTATATATTTTATCTGACCGCAGTAGGAGGAAACCGAAGGCTAACGATAACATTCCACGTGATGTCAGTATATGTCATGAAATGACAATTGAAAAAGGAATATCTCTATTAATTTAATAATAAAAGTATTTTTGTTTGTTAAAAATGCATGAGAACCGAAAGCAAATTGAGCTATCAATTGGGAGTTTATTTTTAATTGTTAGAATTCTTAGGAAGAATAGGCTTCATAAATTTGAAAGATAGTTGGAACAATTTTGCAAACTGAATATTTCTATAAGACTTCTGCAAACTTTTTAATGAGATAAGGCGAAAGAGAAATCAAAGAAATCATTGAAATAAGTAATTTAGACATGTGAAAAACATTTGACCTGTCTCTTGTTTTTATATGAAATACAATAGTAGCAGGTACATAACTGCTAAATAATGTCCATAATACAGTAAAAACATGACAGTTATTTAAGCGATATTTTTTTACTTATTAATATTATTTTTCAAAAAATCAACATACACTTCATCTAGCCTTCTATTAAAACTGTACCTCCTTAATCATTTCAAATTTAGTATAAAGTATTACAAATAAAAACAAAATATAAAGACGTGTGATTAGGCATGTCCAGCTTCATACTACAGTGCGGAACATGTGTTATCTGAGTCCAAATGTAGGTATGTGACCGGCTAGATTCACGATAACCGGCAAGCGGAACTATCAGCATGCCTAAAGCGGTCGGTTGCATTGAGCAAAACATAAAACAATGCATGCTTATAATTATAGAAACTAAATTTAGTTTATTTAATATGGAAAGTTATATAAACATTAAATAGAAACTGAAAATTCTTATAAATATATTGTAATTTGTCTTTGGAGTACAACTTTGTTTGTATTCATGTTACCAGTAGAAACGGTACACAGAAATTTAACATATAAACAGTATATTAAAAATATTTTAAAATAGCCAGAGGCAGGATAGTAATAAACCCTTTCTAATTATGTCATTCGTGGTGTATCGTCTGCAAAATCTCACAACATGAACATTTGAAGGTTCTAAACATTATCATTTGATCATTATTCAAAGGAAATCATTTTTTTTATACATAAATATTTTAAGTAATGTTTTTGCACTGGTATCGTAGGTACCTATATAACTCAAAACTCTTGCACTCAAAACCGATCTAAACTACACATCGATTACGAAAATTACCTACACAATCAAGGATGACTCAAGCCCCGATACTATTATAGCTTCATAGTCACATGCGATGCATCAAATCATTGTACAGAAACAGTACTCGGTGCATTGCAGACGCATTATCAGCCAAGGTCACGTCAGTGATGTTAATACATTGCTCTACATCTCGTTCAGGTTGTCATATAGATATTTGACCTTGATGTTTTAAGATAAGTGCAATTTATCAAAAAATACTGATATTCTAAGATATGAAATAGTAGATTTAAAAACACAATGTATAAACATACTGAAGCGGTATAATTCAACTTATTTTGAAGTAGAGACAGCATCGTCGCCCAGTGGCAGTATCTGGCTGTAAACTCGATAGTTGTGAGTTCGCTCCCCTTTCGAGAGAATCCATACTTATTTTACAAATGCAAATGTCTGCGTGTTTGTCTGTCACGCTTTCACGGTTAATCTACTTGTCCTGTTTGGATGAAATTTAGAATGAAAGTAGTAAAAATGACTGGGTATAACATAGGCTATTTAGGTTTTCAAAAATTAACCTCTAAAGGGTTGAAATAGGTGATAAAAGTTTATATGAAAAATCTACACCGCTTGACCGATTGTAATGAATTTTGGCATATATATAGTTGAAAATCCAAGGTAAAACATAGGGTACTTCATTTTTGAAAAATCCACCACCGAGGGTTGCAATATACCGAAAGAGCCACGTAGATCACGCGGCGAAGCTGCGAGCGGGCCGCTAGTACTTATATATTATTCCGATCTGGTACATCAGACATAGCGCGGTATTTATAACAGCCACTTAACACGATTTCGGAAAGTAGAGAACGAAGTGTCATGACACTAGGCTCTGTCAGACTGGCTTTCCTATGTCAGGGGGCCCAGTGCGGAAAAAAGCATAAAGCTTAAATAAAAAAGTGTAATGCTAAAAAATGTTTTATTTTTTACAAACTTTCGCTGAAAAATCCCTCTATTATGAAAACGGTTTTGTTCTTTTATTTAAATAGTCTAATCATCATCATGTCCAAACCTTGATAATACTTGACTTTATAACACTTGCAATGACATGAGTATTGCAAATAATTTTATAATTTTTCAATATTTATAACAAACATACATACTAACAAGTTGTAGAAACAAATAATATAATAACAGTTGATATCAATACACATTTATCTTTCAATATCTTTGCACTTATGCTGGAACTTTCTCTACATTATATCTATAGGCATAAAATAATATCAAATATGTAAAAACCACAAACAATCTTAAATGGTGTAATTACTGTGTAAATATATTTATAATAAAGTAATAAAGTTGCAGTAACTTTAAATTTGACGTGAAATTTATCGGTTTTCACTCTAATAATATTCCTATACCTTTTTTTTTGCAGTTTCAAGATTACCGCACAGCGTAGTAATCAAAGAGGACTTAATGTCAAGACACTCCGCTCTCCACTTTCCGTCTGAAATAGAGATATTGCATTTTGAGTTTTGGAATTCAATGTTGCGCTTTGTCTTAGGTACCAAAGTGGATAAATAAAAACTATTAAAATATAAACATTTCTAATTAAACTAGCAAACAAACACTTTTAAAATCAGACACTGGCCCACTGGGCACGATGGCCTCAAATATTAATCAATACTTTCAATTATTTTTTTCATTTACTCAATTAAAAATCTACAAATATCAATAACAACTACTACTAACTTCTACATAATAACAACAACTATATACTATAAAACACATCAGTACAAACTTACCATGTTCAAACATGGTTATTAAAAGTAAACTGTTTTAAACAGGTTTCACGGCTAACTTAAAAACAAGTCTCTATATAAACCGTACCGTTGATCAGCATAAAATGGCGGTGACGTCAACCGTTGCATTTTGCTCCATTTATCGTGAATCTCCGTTGATTCTTGACCCCGAGTGTTCTGGGCGCCAATAGATTTATATCTGAAGATCTGACCCGGCTCACGTTGGAATATTGATTAGATTGCATTAATGTGAACGATGCGACCTTAATTTGTGTTACTGTATTCGTAAACACGTCTTGCGAGAATACACTGTTATGTTATGTTATTTTTTAATGTATAAGCGATTTTAGTAAGAATTTAAATTTAAATGTTTTATATTAATAAATAAAAATAAACTTTAAATGCGTTTAAAATTATCAGCGTTAGCTTCACGTATGTAATAAAGTGTTAGCTTCACGCTGTATCCCGCACACAGCAGGGTAGGCAGAGGGAACCTAGTGTTAAGACACTCCGTTCCCCACTTTCCGCCGAATTCGGAGGCTTGCGTGTTAAGTGGCGGAACTTAACGCCGCACTTTACCTCGACACCAGAGCGAAGAAAATGGAAATATAATTTCCACTCCTCGAGTGGGGATCGAACCCACAACCAGTCGTTTACAGTCACACTCTTGTGCCACTGGGCCACGACTGGCCACTATTATTTATTAATAATCCACGATAAACTTTAAATGCGTTTAAAATATCAGCGTTAGCTTCACATATATAATAAAGTGTTAGCTTCACGCTGCATCCCGCACACAGCAGGGTAGGCAGAGGGAACCTAGTGTTTGTACCGCCGAATTCTTGAGGCATTGTGTGTTAAGTGGAGGAACTTAACGCCGCGCTTTGCTTCGGTACCAGAACGAAGAAATTGAAATATTAAATATTTCTAATTCTCGAGTGAGAATCGAACCCACACCCAGTCGTTTACAGTCACAAGTATGTGCCACTGTGTCACGACTGGCTCCTAAATTATCAGCGATCACATTTATTTCCAAATGTCATTTACAGATAAACATGGCATAGGTTACTTGTGTACTTCATTACGGCTGGTTGAGATGTCAAGATTTTAACAAAGATACTACTAATACTCAAGTATTCTAATTGTTATTACTTTAATGATATATTTTGTTGATCGTCGTGGCGTGGCGAATGTAAACGCGATGGTTGTGGATTTTATTATCATAGTC
Organism: Dryas iulia moderata; assembly: GCA_019049465.1. Taxonomy (NCBI): domain Eukaryota; kingdom Metazoa; phylum Arthropoda; class Insecta; order Lepidoptera; family Nymphalidae; genus Dryas; species Dryas iulia. The sequence goes on along the minus strand of CM032423.1, from coordinate 15,310,203 downwards.
GGGGTAATGATTATATTTCAATGTTCATTTCTCCGGCAATGCGTGGGTTGAGTTCCGCCTTTCGACACGGAATGTCTCGATTTCGGGCGGAGAGTCGAGAGTGGAGTATCTTGACTCCAGGTTTCCTGGGACTACCCCGCTTTACGGGAAAATGCGTGACACCGCTATAAAAAACAATTCCATTATCTTCGCTCTAGTGTCAAAGTAAAGTGCGGCGTTAAGTTCCGCCACTTAACACGCAATGCCTCCTAATTCGGCGGAATATCGCGAACGGAGTGTCTTAACACTAAGTTCCCTTTCCCTACCCTGCTGTGTGCGAGATACAGCATGAAGCTAAAAAAAAAACAATTATAAATATAATATAAACACAGTTTTCCATTACCAAGCGCATACATTTCGTAAGAACACAACCACTCTCCGCGAGATATTATGAAAGTAATTGGCCAGTAAATTCGAATACTGTCATCAGTAATTACTAGCAAATATAATAAATTGCTTCGTTGACACGAACTCGGTCTTAGAGTATCGCAATGTGAGTCTATATAGTGTGTCATAGTTAACGGGAAAACATTTACTTGGCGAGCCTTTTATAGGAGCTTGTCGCGTCACAGAACACTCCTTAATGATCATCTTGTTAAACATCTTACTTACAGCGGTTGCACAAGCCAGACTTTCGTTGCAACGTTCCAATTTGAATACCCTTAGTAGGGATATATCTGTTAAGGCACTATTTAACTCTCGAGCTATGCCATTGTATTTAAAATACATTCACCTAGAAGTGACTACAAGAATGTGTATTATATAAAGTAGCTTGAGCTTTTTCCCGTATAGGAGGGTAATCAAAAAGAACCTAGTGTTTAGACACTCTGTGCTCCACTTTTTGCATGAAATTGAGGTATTGCATGTCAAGTGATATAACTCACTTTCCCGTTTTGTATTAGGTCTCAAAGCAGAGAAAATAATCTATAATCATTCCCACTAATGGAAGAACCCACGACCATTGCGTTTACAGACGCTATCATATTGCTATCTATGACGGTTGCAGTTATTCATATTATACAAAAAATTAAATCACGAACCAATAATATACATTGATATAAAAAATAAAAAAAATAACTCAAATATCACAATAAAAACTTAATTGCTACCAAGCAAAAAGCAACAATCGTATGAGCGTTCCCAGTATCGACTGTAGAGTGTGAATCATCAGAAAAATCGATTTGATCGATGATATCGTTTTACCGGATTCGTTTTACAAAAACCCTCACAAAAGGTTTCAATGGTAGTTGTGTAAAAATGATACAGCAATCACTTGATGGGTATCACGTCCGTGGGCTTCTTGAGGTAACTTTGTAATCAGAATTAACTGTACATGTAATCTGGTGTTAAGTCGCTTTTTTTAAATAAAAAACAAAATCACAATGTTTTGTTGCAAGGTTTTTATATAAGTTAGTTAGTAGTTCTTGACAAAATCAATATTGAGACACACTTATCCGACACAATTACATCTATTCTTAAATTTACACACTTAGGAAATTAGAAAAAGTATCATTAGAAAAGGTATAAAAAATTTAAGCGGTGGTATTTGAACTCGTGCCTCTCAGAAACCGCCCAAGCACTATGACCTCTAAGCCATGCGTTCTGGTGAACGCACGGGATTGAATGCATTCTTTTTTTTTAATTTACAACTATTTTTTTAATAAAATTAATAGTAGTAGAAATATATATACCTTAAGCTTAGCATTGGGATACATAGTAACAAAATGAAAATAGCAAAAATTCTACACAATAAGCAAGACGTCTAGTATCATATATCAAATGTCAGTGTATTTACATATCAATTTGCACTGATTGCAAAATTGGCATATTAATAATTTAATATTGTCGTATGCATTAAGTAATCTGGCGCCATTTAGGTCTAATAAAGACTTGTTATGTTAAATTTTACTGGTGCATTGCACTGCAACGGTGTGGGGTAATTAAAGGTCGGCGACCTGTGCAATTCTCATATGTGGAGCTAGGAATTTAAGTATTTATAGTAAATGTAAATACTATTTTATACACCTTTAGCCATATCTCGTATATATAGGATAGACAGAGGTAAGTGTGAGTCACTATATTTTTCAATTTACGGCCATTTTGTAACGTTGCGTGTTGAGCGGAACGCAAAGGCAAAATTTTGTATCCCATTTAAGAATATTATGTGAACGTAAGAATACGAATTTAGGCACAGTTAGTTTATATAGGAAAGAATCGCATTAAGCTTATTATTTCTTTAAATAACACATTAGAAATATATTTAACTGATAAAATAAGTAATACACAACCTAACATTCGTGACATATTTATGTATTAAGTTACAAACATATTGCTAAGACAACGCAAATTTTACCCTTCGTATAGCTTAATAATACATATAAAAATATTTGTCCAAAACAGATTAAAAATCGCAACCATTATCCTAACATTTAAAGTGAATGTATATATTATTAAAAGAACCCTCGTTTGGAGCTTTATAGCGTTCTACTTGACAACTGCGCTAAGGTCACAGGTATACAAATCAAGGTCGACGATAAATGAATATTAACATCAATTAATTATTTATTCAAAAATACTTATACCGTGAGAAACGTCGGGAAAAAATTAGAAACTAAACGTATTATGTTTATGTCTTCCCCCATTTACACATACACACATATAAGAACATCCTGTAACAACATGAAAGATTTACCTCGTTCTGCCTTGCCTTTTAAAAAAGCTATCGTGATCTAAAAAGCCTACATTCCTTAAAAAGTCTTAGAAGGGCTTCGCGATGGTAAACGCATCGGCATTCAAGTGTCAGGCGGGGTATTGTCCAAAACGAGTCTACCTTGTTCCCGGCTCGCTTTTTGTTCAGATACGTGAGACTCCATGGCGCGTCTTAACAAGCATCAAACCTGTTCTACATTTCTCCGCGTCACGCCAAACGTGGTAGTAAATTCTACTTACCACTGAATCTAACAACGCCCAAGTTGGGCAACCTAACGAAACCTTGTTGGTTTGTTTTGTTTGAGCAGCAAAAATTCTTAATATATAAAAAGCTGAAATTTAACATCTTATACATAATATAGTAAAATAGTAAGAACAGAATATGCACAAGTTTTCGGAACTACTGGACAGATTTGAATGATATTTTTTTTGTTTTACAACGTTAAAATTAGCCGTATTTCAGGATGCAATTCATTTTGAAGAGTGGTACACTTAGTATACACCCATAATAGACCAAATATACTATAAGACAAAAGGAAATTGCGTCTTAACAAAAGTTGTTCAGCGTGACAGGCATTTTGGTGGGAAGAGTCATTAAGTTCACACAAACAAAGTTGCCAGCAGCTTCTAACTTCACAATAATTTCGTTATTACATACTTTCACATGTAATTTAATGAGCAACTCCATAGTAATTGGCTTCAGACAATAAAAAGCTATTGAGCCGGTAAGCGACAATAATTATTCATATTATAATACCAAAGGTTAACAAAAAAAGAAGATCAGGCAAAACTTTCCTTTCACCTTCTTGGAACGTAACCCGCTAATTACAGAGTTCATCGGTCTCAAGTTACATGTAACCTGATTTAGAAGAACTCGTGATACCTATACTATCTATAGCTTGCACGTGTTTTTGTTATTATATACGAATTGCTGTAACTTAGTGCCCAGTCGTGGCCCAGTGGCACAAGCGTGTGACTGTAAACGACTGGTTGTGGGTTCGATTCCCACTCGAGGAGTGGAAATTATATTCCATGTTCTTCGCTCTGGTGTCCAGGTAAAGCGCGGCGTTAAGTTCCGCCACTTAACACGCAATCTCCGAATTCGACGGAAATTGGGGGAACAGAGTGTCTTAAAACTAGGTTCCCTCTGCCTACCCTGCTGTGCGCGGGATACAGCGTGAAGCTGTAACTTATTTCACAAACATTGAAACTACTGGTCAGATGTTTGCTTTGTATATCAATTTTATAGCTGGAACTATCAATTTACACTTTAAAATATGCAAAAAATGTTAAAATTCTCTTAACGATTGACTAACAATAGAATATTTATCGAGTGGTTGGAGTTAAGTGAGTGGTAAGTGAGATGCAAACAATACACTTAAAGTAACATTTCAATTGAATTAAGCATAATAAATCTACATGCCATCGGGGCACAGTTGGACAACCGCGTCTGACTGCAACCGCGTTGGTTGTAGGTTCGATTCTCTATCCGTAAAATTATCATAATTTAATTGTTTTCATTTCATTGCCGTGTGATCCCGGCTTAGAATAGGATCACCCTGGTATTGGAGGTGTCGTAAGAGGCGACTAAAATACGAGTGGTAGAGTCTAGTTGCCAGTAATGGTAACTCGCATGGGCCGACTCGACCGGACTACCACCACCCCCGGCATCTGAAACCGGCGTTAAGCAGTGGCGCTATGCCACTGCGTTTCGCACCAGGTGATGCCGGGCACCGGAGCCCAACTCCCCCCCCCCCCCATCATGACAGCGGTACTGAAAGAGGATCTACCCCAGGAGGGTACCAACATCACCGATGCTGGAGAATCCCTCCCTGAGTCTTTAAACTCAGGCCGCCCGTCGAATTCTGGGGAGGGCACAGAACCGCGCTACGAACACATACAAGGCAAACGAGGCGTACGCTCCACGGCAACCCCCACCACGCTCAATGTGGATTTTTGTAACATCAGGGGCCTACATTCCAACCTGAATGCCGTTCACCACCACCTTGAGACGGCACGGCCGGCCTTGTTATTTTTGACGGAAACTCAGATTACCCGACCGAGCGATACAGCTTACCTCCACTACCCTGGCTACAAAATAGAACATCATTTTCTACCTCACGCCGGGGTCGCTGTATTCGTAAGTGAGGATTTGTGTTTGCATCGCCTTGCTACCTTTGAAGGTCGGGACCTGTCTACCATCTGGCTTCGCCTGGACTTCGACGATCGTGTCCGCATCTACGGATGCCTATACAGGTCCCACAGTGGTAACGCGGAAACGGATCGACTCATGGAGCATATGCAATCGGCCATTGATGATATGCTCTCACAGATCCCCTCCGCTGAGGTCGTGATACTTGGTGATTTTAACGCCCATAATGCCGATTGGCTAGGATCACGCACCACCGACCACGCGGGGAGGGCTGCATTTGACTTTGCTATAGCAAATGGACTGTCCCAATTGGTTGATTCACCTACACGAATCCCGGACGTGGACAGCCACAATGCCTCCTTATTGGACCTTCTGCTGACTTCAAATCCGGAACAGTACCAGGTATCAGTCGAGGCCCCTTTAGGGTCCTCTGATCACTGCCTGGTACGGAGCGTGGTGCCAATTAAACGCAGCAGTTGCAGAACACCCGCGACTCGCCGTGTCTGGCACTACAAGTCTGCAGATTGGGATGAGATGCGTACATTTTACTCATCTTATCCCTGGGGGGCGGTGTGCTTCTCTTCTGATGATCCCAGTGTCTGTGCCGCCGCTGTCGCCGACGTGGTTCTGCAGGGCATGGAACTTTATATTCCTAGCTCTGTAGTGCCCATCGGTGGCAAATCACGGCCTTGGTTTGGTAAGTCCTGCAAACAAGCTGCCTTTGGCAAGCGCGAAGCTTATCAAGCCTGGGCCGCGGCACTAGTCGCTAAGGATCCGAAGGCGAAAGCCTTAAAAGGAAAGTACAACCGATCCTCTAGGTACTTTAAGCGGCAAATTGCTAGAGCAAAGTCACAGCATATCACCAAAATCGGTGAGAAACTTGAGAGGTGCCCGTCGGGAACGCGGCAGTTTTGGGCCCTCTCCAAGGCTGTGCTTGGCAACTTTAGCCAGCCTTCGTTTCCACCGTTACGCACAGAGAATGACATCCTGGTCCACACGGCGAAGGAGAAAGCCGATCTCCTGGGTGCTCTCTTCGCCTCGAACTCGACTTTGGATGACCAAGGAACTACACCGCCGACCATCCCGCGGTGCCAGAGCTCAATGCCTGACGTTAAGTTTAGCCAAAAGGCTGTTCGTCGAGCTCTGTTTTCCTTGGATATCCAAAAGGCGAGTGGACCGGATGGCATTTCTCCTATTGTGCTCCGAACATGTGCTCCTGAGTTGACGCCGGTGCTAACGCGTTTGTTTCGGCTCTCTTACTCAACCGGCGTAGTCCCAGATTCGTGGAAAAGCGCTCTTATTCACCCGATCCCGAAGAAAGGCGACGGCTCAGATCCGACTAACTACAGGCCTATCGCCATCACCTCCCTGCTTTCCAAAGTAATGGAGAGCATCATAAACAGCCAGCTTCTGGGTTACCTAGAAGATCACCAGTTGATCAACGACCGTCAATATGGCTTCCGCCATGGTCGCTCAACCGGTGATCTTCTAGTTTACCTAACGCACCGCTGGGCTGCTGCTATTGAAAGCAAGGGAGAGGGCCTGGCAGTTAGTTTGGACATGGCGAAAGCCTTCGATCGTGTGTGGCATAGGGCGCTCCTAGCGAAACTACCATCTTTTGGGCTTCCCGAGAACTTATGCAAGTGGGTCGCCAGTTTTCTCACTGGGCGTAGCATCAAGGTCGCTGTCGACGGTTTTTGCTCTGACTTTATGCCCGTGAACGCTGGCGTCCCGCTGGGCTGTGTGCTGTCCCCCACGCTATTTCTTCTGCATATCAATGACATGTTAGAAGACCCTAGCATTCATTGCTATGCGGACGACAGCACGGTGGACGCCGTATACACCGGCCGTGCAGGTCTTTCTCGGGGAAACGTCGACGAGAGCCGAACTAAACTTGTGTCTTCTGTTGAGGCATCCCTCGTGAATGTCTCCTTATGGGCTGAAAGGAACCTGGTTCAATTCAACCCCCAGAAGACACAAGTTTGCGCGTTGACCACTAAGAAAACCCCATTTGTCCTATCACCACTTTTCCAGAACACTCCCCTCCATGCCGCGCCCAGTATCAGCATATTGGGCCTGAAAGTTTCGGGTGAGTGCCAGTATCGCGATCATTTGGAAAGTAAGGCCAAGTTGGCCTCGAGGAAGCTGGGTGTCATCGGTAGAGCTAGACAGTACTTCACGCCCAAACACCGATTGTCCCTTTACAGGGCCCAGGTGCGGCCTTATATGGAGTACTGTTCTCATCTCTGGGCCGGTGCCCCCCAGTATCAGCTCGATCCATTTGATCGCATACAGCGCAGAGCCACTCGAATTATCAGGGACCCAAGAATCTGTGCTGGGCTTGACACTTTGGCGTTGCGTAGAGACGTGTCCTCGTTATGCGTTCTCTATCGCATGTATCACGGGGAGTGTTCTGGAGAACTGTTTGACCTGATACCTGCCGCTGAATTCTCCAACCGCACAGTACGTGCCAGGTTGAAATATCATCCTCACCACCTGGATACCTGGCACTCCAGTACTGTGCGGTTTCGACGTCATTTCCTTCCACACGCCACTCAACTGTGGAATGGCTTACCAGCGGCGGTGTTTCCAGGTCGATACGACATGGGTACCTTCAAAAGGCGCGCTTACCTCCACCTCAAAGGCCGGCAACGTCCCTGTAGCTCCTCTGGTGTTGCACGGGGCCGTGGGCGACGGTGTTCACCTATCATCAAGTGACCCGAACGCTCGTTTGCCTTGTCCTTTTTTATAAAAAAAAAAAAAAAAAAAATTTATTCGTATCTGATGAACAAGGCAAAACATGGTATTAATCTCTGCCACTCAACGCACAATTTCTTAATTTCTGCAGAAAAATGGAGAACAGAGTGTCGTAACACTAGATCCTGTCTAACTGCCCTGCAAATGTGGAAAAAGTATAAACCTAAATGTACGCTAATAACTACATGCTGTCAAATACAAAATATAACACCGATTTATAGGTACCACCTATAAATCGGTGTTATATGGCTATTTATAGGTACCACCTATAAATCGGTGTTATCGGCTAGGTTGTGACCAGTCATAAAACACTTATCCCGGTCTATCTAGTTAAAACGGAAACCGGGAGAGGCTTAATTAGTTTCATCCTTACATGTCTACTGGCAACAGCAAGAAGTCCTCGTTTAGGCAAAACCAACCTCGTTTGCTGCCACATTTATTCTATAATCACTTCTAATTCTGGTTACATTAGTTTTATAGTATCGTGGGAATTTAATCAGCAATGTAAACATATACTTAATTTGGATGCAATTAAATATAATGTGATATTAATGTGCGGATTCGCATCGTACAACTTCACAAATATATCGTTTAATCGTTCGTGCATTAAGCAATGTTTATTTTAGTTGTAATTATCCAATTAGCAAAAGTAGTCAAAAGTAAGACTTTTGACACAACAAGATTTTTTTATTTATTAAAAAAAAAGCATATTAAAAATATGTTTTCTTAATAACGAGTATTTGTTAAGTGTGTGAATTTTTTTGTAGTACGTGCGTCCGGTAGTGCATTTCAAATACGTCCGATGTCGGGTTAAAAATAGGTATCAAAGGTGAAAATAAAATGATATTAATTATAAATAATATTTAATGATGTGGCCAGTCGTGGCCCAGTGGCACAAGCGTGTGACTGTAAACGACTGGTTGTGGGTTCGATTCCCACTCGGGGAGTGGAAATATTTCATATTTCCATTTTCTTCGCTCTGGTGTCGAGATAAAGCGCGGCGTTAAGTTTCGCAACTTAACACGCAATGCCTCCGAATTCGGCGGAAAGTGGGGAACGGAGTGTCTTAACACTAGGTTCCCTCTGCCTACCCTGCTGTGTGCGGGATATAGCGTGAAGCTATTTATTTTAATTTTTTTTAATATTTAATGATATTATTAAAAGCTTTTGAAGATTAAAATTAACATAGTTCTTTACAATAGTAAAATTATAATTCAAAACTTAAGAAAAAGATAAAAAGCTCTTGTGAAGACTAAAGAATATTTTCCTTCATCAAATAAACAACTTCAATTTTTAATTCAACGACATTTTACTTAACATTACGTTAAATTTCACTATTTCCTTTTATTTTCAAAAGAAATCCATTCACATTATCTAACATTTTACAACATCTGCTTAACAAGCTTTATTAGGCCCATGTCGTACCAACAAGGCGCAGGCAGTTCACCTCGCCGTACCAGAGCCTAGTTAGAAACAGGCGACCTTTGTCAATCACGTCGCACAGAGTCGTGATTAATACCCGGCGACTAAATAGATTGCTTAGGAAATAATTATCGAGATCTTAAAGGGGAAATTGCATGAATGATCATTGGCAAGTATTTATTTGTGCAGTTTCATAATGCATTTTGTCGAATTTGACGTAAATGTCAATAATATAATTATACATTTATTTTAAGAGACTAAGATAGCGCCGTGGGACCGTGTAAATGTAATGACTGTTGATTGTGGGTTGATTTCCATACGTGGAAGTAATTATAATATGTATAGAGAATAATAAAGAAAAAAAATATGTTATATCGGCTCTGGTAACAAGAAAAAGCACTTCACGCGCAACGTCTCGAATTCAGACCGAAAATAGAAAACGGAGTGTCTTGTCCTTAGGTTCTTTCTGCCTTCCCTGCTATATGGAAAAAATCATGAAGCTGAATGTTTATTTTACCTTTTTTAATTAATGAAGTCAGCTGTGAAAAAAAAAACAAAACGTTGGTTTTCATAAAAAAACCACACTTTCATTGTAATCATGCTACAAAAACATTTACTAATGATAACGATATATTGTTTTGCGTGATCTAGCCAGTAAATGCTATCTTAACTTTTCAATTTTTTTAACCATTTTACCAATCGACAGTACAATAAATCAATATATTGTTTCAATACCTATGTTTTTCTTTACAATTTCACTGTTCAGCATAAATGAATACTCAATTGTATCGTGGAATAAAAGAAAAAAATCATATATCATGTAATAAGAACTTTTGTTTTCGCGATTATTATACATTTTGAAATGAAACTGTTTTTAACCGAATGAATCGCGTAGGCATATGTTTGGTATTCGGAGATACACACAGGTAGACTGTGATCACGGATTATTGTAAAGAATTCGAAACATCGAGTCTTCTAAAAATGTGTTTTCGAATACCAAAAAGTCGGGCCAGTGGTGGTGCAGAGGCACAAAGTGTGACTGTAAAGCGACTGATTGTGGATTCGATTCCCACTCGAGGAGTGTAAAAGCGTTTCGTTAAGTTTCGCTACCTAACACGCAATGCCTCCAGAATTCGGCGGAAAGTGGGGAACGGAGTGTCTTAACATTAGGTTTCCTCTGCCTACCCTGCTGTCTGCGGAATACAGCGTGAAGCTAAAATAAGAACCAAAAATATACGCGATTAATTCGTTTAAAAATACGTTTATTTCAAAATCATATATCACGTTTTTCTTACTAAAATCTGTATTTAATATTTGAATCTCAACGTCATGATTAAAGCAATATACACCCACCCCAAACGGCAATCTAAAGTGGCTTTTATAGGCCACGATAACACCAATGGAAAACGCTGGTTTCAATGCCGCAAAATCTGATAGGATTTGTATTACCACTTTCTAGAAAGCCTGCTTATTGCTAGTTAGCTCGGACTTAGCTGTTTAATTGATATAAAATATTGGAAATTACTTTAAGATGTTCATAAAATTTCTTGCTAATTATATCTAATTGAGTAACATTTTTGGGCTATCATACCGGACAACGTTTCACATGAATCACGATTGGTTGTGGGTTCGATTCCCATTGGGTTAATTTATTAAGATTTTATAATTTTCATATCTCCGCTTTGGTGAGCTAGACAAAGTGTGACCTTAAGCTTTGCTAATTCACATGCAATGTTTGAAATTGGGACAAAAAGTAGAACACTAAGTGTCTTGTTCCTAACTCCGCTCTAACTGCCCTGATTATTTTTAAAATGTATATTATTAGATAAACATTTTGTCACTAGAGTCATTATTGTTATACCTTATTTACGATATTTGCCAATTAATCTTTAGTAAATACATATTTTTCAAAGGGAAACTTATATACATTTTTTTTGCAGCTTCATCCATTTCCCACATACTCAGAGAAAATTTAGTATCAAGAATCACCACTTTCCGCCCAAAATCGAAACAATGCGTGTTGATGGGCAGAATTAAATGTAATTATTTCACTATATTTATTCAAATTAAGGCACACATAATACATTTAGGCCATACATATCAATATCTTATCGAAAACATGGATTTTGTACGCGGTTGGGAAGTTGTTTAATGGCATTACATGCAACTGCATTTTTCTCGTTCGCATCACATGCAATGATTCATGCAGCGCACTTTCAAATCCACCATTGTCTTGCGTATAACCATTTAAGATGTAAATAATTTTGATCGTATGTTTTGAAAGAGTTGATTTAGCATAATTTGTTTATTTAACAAAGTTTTTATGTATGTATGTATGTATTTAATGTGTATGTTATGTGGGCGAGGTTAATTTAATAGTAGGTACTTTTTACAGGACAGCCAAGACAGCAATTTATGCTGATTCTAAAAAGAATAACGTAACATTCTCAATCTATATATCAATGCATGTATGAAAATCTTTGAGATTTTTTTACATTAATACGCAGTTGCAGTTTAAATGTAGCAGAAGTGAAGAAACCCAATATTTTTGTACAAACCTGAAATCATATGTATTAAATGAATAAAATAAATATTACCATGTGTAGGACATATACTATTACATGAATTAACATATATTTTGATAAGACGACTTATATATTCCTTGCCAACGAAGATCTCATTAAAGGCATATATATATATATATACAAAGAATTAGGATTTGCAACCATCATCACGTACTAGTTGTATCACAATATCCCTATACTTGAATAATACAAAATAAAGAACACCAATTATCACATCAATTCCACAAAAAACAAGCAATTAAAAATCCAAAAATTAACAAATACCCCATTAACTGTCAAATTCAGATACATTCAAGACATCAGCCGCTAACCAAACAGAGAACACAAACGAAGAAGTGTTACAAGGACCGATATTTACATGCGATTCGAGTTAGCATTTGAATAACTGCTCACCTCAGGGAATGGGTAGGTAAACCGCACTTAGTGTTTATTTTTATTTTAGCTTCACGCTGTATGGGACATACACAGCAGGCAGAGGGAAGCGTTAAGACACTCCGTTCCCCACTTTCCGCAGAATTTGGCAGCATTGCGTGTTAAGTGGCGGAACTTAACGCCGCCCTTTGCCTCTACACCAGAACGAAGAAAATGGAAATATTAAACATTACCACTCCTCGAATGGGAATCGAACCCACAACCAGTAGCTTTACAGTCACACTTTGCGCTACTGCACTGCACACAGGCCCCTGCGAATCAAGTTAACATTTGAATAACCGCTCACCTCAGGGAATGGGCAGGTAAAACGCACTCGAATGTTTATTTATAGAAATGCAATATGGCTTTAGCCATACGAAGGCAGGATGTTTGACGTAATACACGAAACGGTGTAATTTCGCTCGCAAAATGCACTTACGGCCAACTCTTTGCTACATTTACGGCTTACGCAATAAATCTGAAACACTTTCGATGCGCTGTTATATTTGTGTAGGTATTTTTAATTGTATTTTATAACAATGGAGGAATTCAGATTAAAATTTATACATTTAGTTTAATGAGACCGTAATATATTTTAATAATATTATAAAGTTTCATATCATTATGTATTATCTGATATACAACAACTGCAAGTGTTCTAAATAGTAGATATATAAGTATATATATATGTATTTTTAATAAAATATTCTTTTATATGTTATCGAGGATTAACAAGCTATAAATCAATATAAAGCTGGCAAACAGAAGCCGTATTAGCAAAGTATACGTCACAATACACTGAATCGTATTCAGTATACAGGAAAGGAAGACTTACGTTTAAATAATTAGTATGTACAAGTGTTACCGCTATATGACGTAAACCAAGGCACGTGGGCGATGAACTGCCGTTTAGTATTTTAAGTAACATGTTATAGAATCAGAAAACCAAGTTATATAATAGTAAAAATTAAGAAAAAAGTGAATTATTTATTACTTACTGAATATCTCGATTACCTTACTCTTTTTTCGGTTAACAATAAGCATTGGCAAGCAAAACATTTGTAATGCCTCTCCAATTTCAAATTTGATAAAGACTTATACATTGGTGCTATAAGAATGTCTGATATACACATTTTTATGTATTCCTAACATGATATAACATAGTAAATAAATAAAATTACAGATAAGATATAATAGTTTAACAAACAGAGAAGAAACTCCTTAGCATTCCATGGATCCATTGGACGGTGCAGAAAGAGAAGTGTAGTACTTGGGACTTGCGGCCAAGTGTAGGCTTAAGGAGACCCCTTTAAAATGTATTAAGGCTCGCCTCCACTATCCGAGGTCCTTTCTCTACCTAACCGAATTTGAAAACCTACTTATAAGGCTCCAGTTCCGAACACCGAATCAATAACTACTAGAGGTTAGTCTAGTACGTACCAGAACACCCCATTATCTATAGTCTGGCCCATAAGAGGCTAATTTACAATCAATATATAGTACAAATCAATTTATTACTATTTACCTTATGTTAAGTTATTTAAGCGTAAATGTTTTGAAAGGACAGCCATCCCGTTAACTGTAACGCTGGTAGCGAGTTAGATTGTACAAAAACTATTTGGTTAGCAGAGACGCGTCGTCGGGAAGCTTGTTTTAGTTAAGTCCCTTTTTACGTCCCGCAGTGAGGTTGCATTCCCGCCGTGCACCTTCGAGCGCTTAGCCTTAGTCAACCGACAGTTGAGCAACTCTTTAAGACTTATTACTATTGAAATTAATTTAAAATTGATAACTAATAAATAATTATATTAAGAAAACGCTTATTTTTTGATTTGACAAATAATAAATTGCTCGTAATAACTGTTTTTAAAATAACTGTTATGACATGTTGATGAACGAAATGAATGTATACCGGCTGTGGACATATATTGAATAACGAATATAATCGAATAAATAGAGCATTGATAAACACTTAGCGTTATCAGAAGGACACAGATAAAATAATTAAACGTCTCACTAACCTGATGGCTCGGCGCAGTCGCTCAAAATCCAAGCTGCATTTTAACCTCAAAAAGCACCTTAAGCACGGTCACGAAAACGAAGGTCACTGTTATGTTAACTTGCATAATATCACTCACTTTTTTTACCAGTTGCGAATAAAAACAAAACGCGATTGACGGTTAGAGTTAATGCTGTTATCATAAACACACGAATGCACAGTTCGTTGCACGTTTATTTTTCAACAAGCGACACGAGTATCCATTCGAAACTCCATCGTATCGCATATTTTCAGAGTCTCCTGTATAAAATGAGCACCAGAGAAGACTCTATGTCATTAATTGTGTGAGATTTTCGATAAAACATGACACGGTCGTGCACTGCACTTCGTCTGACACGACGAATATGGCGGATGAATTTGAACTACGCTTGCGTTGCCGTACAAGCCTCGCTGTCAGTTGAAAACATTATTGGTTGTGGCGCCATCTGTGATTAACATAAAGAACTTGCTCTTATAATATGCTTGTTGTAGTACTAGGTACTAAGGTACTTAGAAGTGTTGAAATTATTTAACAGATGTCGCTACTGTGCTTTTGTGTTAGTTCATAAATTTGTTAGTAGATGTCGTTTCTGTAATAATTTAAAGCTAAACGATATGTCTGGATTTAATATATTTATTATAACATAGTTTTATGTGAAAAAAACAAAAAATGAATAAGATTTCCTTTGCCTGTTCGTCTTTTTATTTTGTTTTCAATTTTTATCTACCAAATTACTACCAAATGATAGTCAACGTAGGAGAGATAAAAAATGGAATTAAATGTGACATATGAAATAATTGATACGAATATAGATTGTTAATTTATTCCGGATATTGGATTGATAATGATGCTTCATTTAAATAACCATCTAAATAAGAATAAAGGTGTTAAAAATATTATCAAAAAAATATCAGAGTGCGTACATAAAATATGTGTTTTTATCAATTAATTTTTGAATCAACTAATTACATTAATTAAAAAAAGTAATTGCAATTAAACGTATGTTAAATGCAAGTTACAATTAACATACGATAATTTTAGTTCGAATGTGCAATTAAATTATTCGGATCAAAATCGTATGTTAATTGCAATTTAAAAAGTGCAACTTAACTTTTAAAATTTTTTTTGACAAACAATTGAAACATACAATTAAAATACATTTGTATCTATATTGTGAATGCAAATCGACTTTTAAATTGTTTTGACAACATATTATAATTAGCTGTCATTGATTGATTGATTAGATTGTAATATTACAGTGTACAACTCTTTATAACAAATTTCAAGAGACTAAGCATTTTTTACGTTACACGGCGTAGTTGAAGATCGTCTGACTGTAAAAACGATGGTTATGGGTTTGATTCTCGAGATTATGTATTTTCATTTCTCCGCTCTGTTACTGAAAATAAAACGCGGCGTTAAGTTTTGTCACTTTACAAGTAAAGTGACAAAACTGTCTCGATTTCGGGCGGAAAGTGGGCAACAGAGTGTCTTGACACTATGTTATCTGTGACTAATCCGTCATGCGGAAAAAAAAATGAAGCTGCAAAATATGTTGCGCTTCAAAGCTCTAGGCTTGTTTAGGTACTTACAATACAAATTTTCGGTTATTTTTTATTATAATTAATAGAACAATTGACATTATTTATTTGTTAACTGCTACTACTACAATTAACAGTTATTTATTGTTAATTGCTACTTGTACAATTATGTTTATGTTATACATATACGCATACATTTTTTCTAACTAAAGGAATCAGATTTAAGTTTCTTTCCGTTAAGCTTCAGTTTCAGCTTTCACATACTCCACCAAATACACATGTATGTAGGATTGTGTAGATTCTATTAAACAATATTTTTTGATCATTTAAGCTCTTGTTTGAAAAAAATTTGTTAAACTAATCAAAAAAAGGAAAAATTAACCAGGAAATAAAATTTAAAAAAAAAACAAATATTATTATTTAAAACTATTTATTTAGTAAAATCAAAGTACATATATTCAGTTTAATACGACACATTAAATAACAGCAACATTATATTTTCTTATTTAACACACAATACAAATAAGGCTAGATTATTTTCTCCTAGTACGGTAACGGAGGGCCACTAAGGCGAGGAGATGGAAGGAGAGATATAAGGCTACTAAAGCCGTGATGTCGACCCAAAATTTATTGGATTCGAAGTCGTATACCTCGAGGACCTCGTCGCCATTGCTCAAACACGGTGCCTGGCCAGCTGGGTCTTGTGAGCACGCTGGAATAAAATTGAAATTACAAATAAAACAGTATTTTGAAATTTGCTATATAATATTTTTACGGATTTATCGCGTATATATACATTTGATATTTGATAATACGTTTTTAGAAAACCCGACGTTTCGAACATTGTACAGTAGACAGACGGACTACGGAATATCCATACTTATATTATACGTGCGAATGTATGTGTGTTTGTCTGTCACGCTTTCACGGCTAATCTACTAGTCCGATTTGGGTGAAATTTAAAATTAAAGTAGTTAAAATGTCTGGGACTAACATAGGGACTACTTAGTTTTTCAAAAATCAACCTCTAAAGGGTTGAAATAGGGGATGAAAGTTTATATGAAAAATCTACACCGCTTGACCGATTATAATGAATTTTGGTATATATATGGTTGATAATCCAAGGTTAAACATAGGCTACTTAGTTTTTCAAAAATCCACCACCGAGGGTTGCAATATATCGAAACAACAACGTAGATAACGCGGCGAAGCCGCGAGCGGGGGCCGCTGGTCAAAAATATACGCGATTAATCCGGTTAAAACAGTTTTATTTTAAAATATGTAAAATTACGAATGTAAAAGGTCTTATTATATTAAAACAGGGTAATTAATCAGTATTTTAGAAATTTTTAGAGATCCTAGTTACAAGACACTCTGATTTTTCGCACAATTCGAGACGGAAGTGATAGAACTTGACGCCAAACTTTATCTTATCTTACAATTAAAATAAATTAAATGTAATCATTCCCCGAGAGAACCAATTTCCACTAACATCTCGTTTACAATCAGACGCTGTCTCACTGCGCTACGATTATATTAAGTTTATTATTATTTATAGCCGATAAATGTTACTTTATTAAAATATATACTATTTACGATAAACAAATCATCAAATTAATTATGCACTATGACATTTTAAGTAAATAAATAAGCTACAGTTTGCCATTAAATGGAAATGACCAAACTTCCGTATATATTTTATTTACGCTTTATATTAGTAAGCTATTAAAAAGTTTATTGTATTACCTAAAAAGATTTAAATTAACCTTTTCATTTTAATATTGACTTTACAATATATTCTATGACCAGAATCAATGTCAAAGAACTTTATTCAAAATCAGGAGATCAATAAACAAATTAAACACGTATAAAAATAAATAGGGATATTATAAAAAAAAACTTTTTCATTCGTTCAGCCTATTTAAGGTTTACGTGTTGACAAGTGTTGTAACAAAGTTTTTGTTGGGAGAGCCCATCTTACAAATTTATACCTGGATTCTGTGAAATGTTTACAAACAACCCAAAAAGCTTTATATCATTGATTGTTCAGTTTCAATTCCTAGAACATAAATATATTTGTTTACAAAGAACTATACAGAACTTTATATTTGTTTACAAAGTCTTGTAAAGTACTTTTAACATTTTAACGAGTTATTCACACTTCGGAAATTGAAAAAGGCAGAAAATGTATAAAAACTTAAACATATAACAACATAAATAAGTGGTAATAAGCGTATAAGAATTTTGACGTAGCTGGTGGTAGAACACAAGGCTTAGCGCTTAGGCACAACGCCTGGAAGGTTATCAGGAGACGCGGGTTCGAATCCCGCTACGTTCAAATTTTTATACGTTTTCTAAACGTCCATTTCAAGTCTTTTATTTAAGCAAAATGACGTGATTATTACCTCCCATTTAAATTCAAATTTGCCTAATTTTGAAAGGTCAAAACAATACAAATAAATAAAGGTAAATAAAGATAAATAATGTTCAAATATTGTAAATTTTGACTTTAAAATAACACCAGAAACAATAATCTCTGATATTATGATAAAAAATCATTCATATAAAAATAGTTTAACCAGATTAACAGCTTATAATCTATTTGACATTTAGAAATAAATGTTTGATAACCCAACGCTACGAACAATTTACGCCACTTTATATGTTTTCTAAAAAGGTATCTTTCAATATCCTGTGTCTAAGTGTCTGAATACACTTTACACTTTAAAAAAATAACAAAGACTTTACAGCAAAATGTCACAAACTAAATCCAGTTAATTTTTATTACCTAGTTAAGTTAAACTACCTAGTTAGATTTTTTTTTAAATAATGTGACCAGTCCTAGCGTAGTGGCACAAATTCGATTCCCACTCGAGGGGTGGAAATATTTAATATTTCCATTTTCTTCGCTCTGGTCAGGGAGAGCGCGGCGTTAAGTTCCGCCACTTAATACGCTGTGCCTCAGAATTCAACGGAAAGTGGGGAACGGAGTGTCTTAACACTAGGTTCCTAAACCACAATGGCCTACCTAAATGTCATATATCATTATCATTTAAATGTCATTTCGGATCGAGTACGGATCTAGGAAGAGCAATATATCGGTTTTAGTTATATATAATATTTTAAGCTTCACGCTGTACAGCGAACACAGCAGAGTAGGCAAAGGGGAACATAGTATTAAGAGGCGAATTCTGGAGGCATTGCGCGTTGAATGGCGGCACTTAGCTTCGCGCTTTATCTTGGGTCAAATTCACTACCATTGAGTTTACAGTCATATGCTGTCCATCTGCGCCACGATGGCATCAAATTTGCATAGATTCGGTTACAGATATGACTTATGAGGAATCCAATTAAATTCCGGCCATTAATTTACTAATGAGGCCAGTCGTGGCACAAGGGCACGTAATCGTGACTATAAACGCGCCTGGTTGTAGGTTCGATTCCCATTCGAGTAGTAAAAATATTTATTATTTCCATTTTCTTTGCTCTGGTGTCCAGACAAAGGGCGGCGTTAAGTTCCGCCACTTAACACGCGATACCTCCAGAACTAGGCGGTAAATGGAGAACGGAGTGTCTTAATACTAGGTGTTTCTACCAGCTGTATGCGTGAAGCTAACATATAATTTTAAAAAATATGTTAATTTCTTTTCGCTTGTCGTTTCAATTCCAGATAAACACTGTGTTAGATTACAAATTGAGACATAATTAGCATAACTATAATATATTCCCAGAATATCCAGTTACTATTCTTATTTACATAAATTTGTAACATATAAAATATAATAACCGTTTTAAGTTCAATATAATCAAAATTATTTGCTCATTAGTATAGTTTTTTTGCTTTTAATCACAAAATGCAAATGCAACTTTAAATATTTAAAAAAAAAAACTGTATATTTTATAATGAACTGTCTGAAAAAAACTTGTCAATGAACTTAATATATATGTAAATATTTGTAAATAAATTAAATTAAATATAATCATATTTATATCCTTAATATTATAAATGCGAAAGTAACTGTTTGTCTGTATGTTAATTCACGCCTAATCTACTGAACCGATATAAATGAAATTTGGCACAGAAATACTTTAGAGAAAGAGACACAGGACAATGAATTCGTTTTGATCCGGAAAACGAGCTGTAAGGGGTTAAAATATAGGATTAAAGTTTAATAGAAATGAAAATAAATAGGACATTCAAAATTTTTAAAAACTGACCTAAATGGGCAAGGATCGGGGATGAAAGTTATCATATGATGATGTATAAAATTTACAGCTCAGAAAATAAAAATAAAGAAGAAAAATAGAGAATTATGGAGTCATTACGAAATGTGAATGTGAAATTAAGACAAGTAAGAAATCAAGCGTCGCGCGACTGGCCACACAGTCAACGCTGCACGCCATAGGATAATAGAGGATAAACATTTGTAGAGAAATTTCGTCATTTTTAAAGCTCTCTGTGTAACTCTTGAGCACGGGCGAAGCCGCGTGCGGGTTTTAAATGTAATTTGGTGCAATAGAAACTTACTTATATTTTGTACTCCATCCCACTGTAAAATGCTTATCGCTTCGTTGGAGTACATCAGCCAGGATAAGTGGCGTATCCACGATATGTATTTCGGTATTGAGCTGAAATAAAATATAAAGTTATTTCTTTTAATTTTTCATCCATACTGGTATTACAAATGCAAAATATATATCCATACTTATATTATAAATGCGAAAGTCTGTGTGTTTGTCTGTCATGCTTTCACGGCTAATCTACCGGTCCGATTTGGATGAAATTTAGAATGAAAGTAGTAAAAGTGACTGGGTCTAACATAGGCTACTTATTTTTTCAAAAATCAATCTCTAAAGGATTGAAATAGGGGATGAAAGTTTATATGAAAAATCTAAACCGCTTGACCAATTGTAATGAATTTTGGCATAAATATAGTGCTTTTAAACATTTTTAAAGTGTTATTCCACACTTAGGAAAATTGAAAAAGACATTTTAAAGAAAACGTACAAAAATCCCGGTGCGATCAAATTTTTATACGTTTTCTTTAAAATGTCTTTTTCATAAATATAGTGGATAATCTAAGCTTAAACAGAGGCTACGTTATTTTTTAAAAATGCGCCCCCGAAGGTAGCAATATAACCAAATAGATGTCGCGGCGAAGCCGCGAGCGGGCCGCTAGTAAGTTATATGTCTGTCTGTCAGTCTGTTACGCTTTCATGGCTAATCGATCGGTCGAATTTGGATGAAATTTGGAATGAAAATAGTAGAAGACCCAAACATATCCTTTTTTTTTTCAAAAATCAATCTCTAAATGTTCAACATAGGGATGATCGTTTATATGACAAACCTAATCCGCTTGACTAATTTCCATTAATTTTCTCAGGAAAATAGTTCATAAAAAAGTCAAATATAGGCCATATTCAATAATAGATTCATCATCATCAAATATAGGGTATCGTTTTTTAAAAAAAATCCCTAATTGGCAGAAGTAAGAGGAATAAACCACTTAGATTCACGCGCACGGAGCTGTGAATGGATTTCTAGTGTGTAAATAAAATACAATATTCATATAAAAAATTTAATTTAATTTATAAAAATAAATGTTAAATTTTAAATTTTTTAAAGCTAACGTCAGTATCCATACTTATATTATAAATGGGAAAGTCTGTGTAAACACACAGTCTGTCATGCTTTCACGGTTAATCTATCGGTTCGATTTGGATGAAATTTAGAATGAAAGTAGTAAAAGTGACTGGGTCTAACATAGGCTACTTATTTTTTCAAAAATCAACCTCTAAAGGGTTGAAATAGGGGATGAAAGTTTATATGAAAAATCTAAACCGCTTGACCAATTGTAATGAATTTTGGCATAAATATAGTTGATAATCTAAGCATAAACATAGGCTACTTTATTTTTTAAAAATGCGCTCCCGAGGGTTGCAATATAACGAAACAGTTCACGCGGCGAAGCCGCGAGCGGGCCGCTAGTAAAGAATAAGAAGAAGAAAAAATTATATGTATGTTTTGATGAAATTGATTTAAAACGTTATTAAAGTAATATAACTTAGTAATCTTTTTTCTACTTTGTGGTTGTGTCAGAATATAAAGTAGATATGTGTGAACAAGTTTCATTTTAAATTATGTCTGTATAAGAAGTTTTTGATATATTAATTCTCTTAGATTTGCAGGTGCTATAATTAATACATTAAAAACTATATATACTTATTTTTCAAAATATAGTATTATTAACCAAAAAAATATACTAAAGTCTTTAATATATTATTTTTATATATTATATTATATTCTATTCTCATATTTGCATTTGAATTACAAATAAAAATATTAACAAAAATAATACCTTAGTTTGATGAAGAGCCCTGAAGTCATCATTAGAGAGTAATCAAAAGGCACGAGGTACGCTATTGCCAGCGGCATCGACCCAAATGCGCAAGAGAAGAATGATCCTATAACAATAGATGTTGCACATATATTTATGTATTATTTTATTATATATTTTTAACGATTTAATTAATAATTAAAATATAAAGTATAACAGTTTTACATAAAATGTGACATTTAAGAAAAAACGTCTAAATATATGAACGCAGCGAGATTCGAACCCGCGCTTTTTAGAAACCGTCCAGGCGGTCTGACCGCTAAGCTACGCGTTCTACTACCAGCTGCATCGAATATCTTATACGCTTTATTACAACTTATTTTGTTGTCCAACAAGCGTAGGTTCAAACCCCACCGCATTCAATTTTTTATACGTTTTCTAAAAACGTGTTTTTTTCAATTTTTCTAAATGTACGAATAATACTTTACATGTTAAAAGTAATGTTAAAACAATTTGAATATATTTCGTTCCCCCAAGTGCTAACCGAATTCTCAATCAATCGCTACTTAAACATTAATAGTCAGCGCCATTCTACTGCGCCACGATGGTTTATAACATAAGTTAAATAGCTGAAAATTTTCCCTTAACATGATCAATTTTTGAAAAATTTACATGTTAAAATACTTTAATAGATGAAATAAAATACGAAAAGAATAGATTTTTTTAAGAGAAATCATATAATTAACTTACCACACGCAATTGCAACGTTCAGTACAAGAATGGACACAAATACAGTGAATCCAAAAGCGTAGAACGTCCCCCGAAGCCCCGCTATCCAGTACACGACTAGAGTAAACAACGTCGGTTCTATTACGAGACCAGGGAACTAGGGGAAAAAAAATACATTATTTTTATCTTTTTTGTTAACGGATACTAATTACATCTTATATTTATTTTAAAGTATTAATTTTTAAAAAAGGAAAGATTAAATTTTGGAATATTAGTCCTTTGCACTGAAAAAATATATATAAAAAGAACTTTGTATAATTTTAAATGTTTATTTATTGTTTTGTAATTTATATTAAAAGGGAATTATTAATTCAAAATCACTTCATCTAAATGTGCTCCATTTTTTTATGACACAACTGTAAACGACGACTAAAATTTTCTATCACTGCACGTCAAGTACGCTTTGAAATGCTTGTCATTTCTCGCCGGATATTTTTTTTTAGTTCGTCAACTAACGTCGGACTTATTTCGTAGATTTTAGACTTAAGGTAACCCCACAAGAAAAAGTCCATTGTTATTTTAACAGCTTCACATTTTTTCCCAGTTCAGCATTTGATGTTACGACACTCCGTTCTCCAACTTCCTCCCAAAACCAAAACGTTAAGTTTTCAGAGAGAAAACTCAATATAGTGTCGATGTGTTAAGCATCAGACCTCTTATAAAGAAACAGGAATCGAACCCAAGACCAATCTCACCCAAGACCAATCTCACCCAAGACCAATCGCGTTTAATATAATAAAAGTTAAATTCAATAAATCATTGTTTCAAACAATCAACCCAAGTCCACCGAGATAAAGTAACATTTAAATTATCGTTATTTAAATACTTACCAATGCAATCATCCTGGACACATAGTACATAGGCGTTGTATACAAGCCGGCCCTCAGCTCTCTGTGTAGCATCGGAAACTCTTCAGGTAGCATATGAAGTACTGAATACATGGGTATGAATGTGTTTTCTGCGATAATGATGAAGACTGCTCCTTGAACATCTTGTATACCGGCTTGGGTAAGACGCGCTGTTCCGATGAAACATAACCCTGCTGTAAGGGCGATAGCCTAGAAGAATGGAAATTAATTAATAAATATATGTATTTTTTGCAATATTATATTTTTTCTCGCATAGCGGGGTAGTCAGACCTAGTGTCAAGACACTCTGCCCTCCTCTTTCTACACGAAATCGAGATAATGGGTGTTGAGTGGCGAAACTCGACGACGTCTTTGGTACCAAAGCGAAAAAAATAAAATTTAGATATAATCATTCCCAAGGGTGGGAATCGAACACACAACCATCGTGTTTACAGTTAGATGCTGTCAAACTGCGCTGAGATGGTCCTATATAGGTATAGTAGCTTCACGCTGTATCCCGCACACATCAGGGTAAGCAGGGTAAACGGAGTGTCTAATCCGTTTCCACTTTCCGTCGAATTCGGAGGCATTGCGTGTTAAGTGGCGCAACTTAACGCCGCGCTTTGCCTCGATACCAGAGCGAAGAAAATGGAAATATTAAATATTTCCACTCCTCGAGTGGGAATGGAACCTACAACCAGTCGTTCGAAGTCACACGTCTGTGCCACTGCGTCACTACTGGCCCCTTATATAAAAAAAATAATTAAAAAAGACTAGGCTTAGACAGGTAGCCTTCTATTACATTGATGTTTCGAAATTATATTAACATTCATCTAATATATATCTTAGATGTCTCTTAATAAAAAATAATGCTTGTTTAAAGTTGAAGGTTGCCTTTATTATTTTATGGAAATCAACAAATTGTTTGTTTAATTTTATTTATTAATTCTACTATGATTCCACGATAGTCATTATGAATGACCTTTTTAGTAAATGTAAACATTTTTTTTAGCTTCACGCTTTTTTAAGTATTAATAAGGTGTCTACCGTGAGAATTTGGTGTCAAAACCCTCTGATCTTTGGTTTTCGTCCGTATTTGGGACTTAACTAATTGTTTAATTTTTTTTTATATCTTCACGCTGTATCCCGCACACAGCAGGATAGCCAGAGGGGACCTAGTGTTAAGACACTCCGTTCCCCACTTTCCGCCGAATTCGAAGGCATTGCGTGTTAAGTGGCGGAACTTAACGCCGCGCTTTGCCTCGATACCAGACTGAAGAAAATAGAAATAATAAATATTTCCACTCCTCGAGTGGGAATCGAACCCACAACCAGTCGTTTGCAGTCACAGTTAAAATTATTTAATAACGACATTTCTCTTGTAAGCACATGTTTTGTTATGAAATCTTATCTGATAACAACTTGGAAAACTATTGTCGATTTTCAAAGAATTGCATTAAATACTAGTTCCACATTAGATTATATCATAGAATTGAAACTTAACAACTGACAAAACGCTTTTTTCTATTCTGCGTGAGAAGTGAACAGTTAATCTCTGGCCTAGTAATGTTAGTTATTCGCCAATCTAACCTCCAGTCTAAATTTTATTTTGTATTAAGATGAGAAAAAAGAAAATAGTGTTAAGACACTCCGTTCCCCACTTTCCGCCGAATACGAAGGCTTGCGTGTTAAGTGGCGGAACTTAACGCCGCGCTTTACCTCGACACCAGAGCGAAGAAAATGGAAATATAATTTCCACTCCTCGAGTGAGAATCGAACCCACAACCATTCGTTTACAGTCACACGCTTGTACCACTGGGCCACGACTAGCCACTATTAAGTACAAGCTCAATACAAGCTCAATTTTAACTTTAATTTATTAAATATAAGCTCAAATTTAACTTTTTGTGCCTAAAAGTTTCGTATGTATACTCCTAACACTTTTTTGTTTCACGCCTTTTCCCGCTTAGCGCGGTAATCACAGAGGACCTAGTAACTAGACACGTTTTCTTCCACTTTTCACCCGAAATCAAGACGTTGCGTGTTAAGGGGCGGAACTCAACGCTGCGCTTTGTCTTAGGTACCAGAGGAAACAAATGAAAATTTAAATATAACAACTCACAATGGTCGCTTTAGAGTCAGACGCTGCTCAATTGCCCCATGACGGCCTCATTAATTACTTAATTACTCTTTTTTTTTTTAGCGTCCCGCTGTATCCCGCACACAGCAGGATAGGCAGAGGGAACCTAGTGTTAAGACACTCCGTTCCCCACTTTCCGCCGAATTCGGAGGCTTGCGTGTTAAGTGGCGGAACTTAACGCCGCGCTTTACCTCGACACCAGAGCGAAGAAAATGGAAATATAATTTCCACTCCTCGAGTGGGAATCGAACCCACAACCAGTCGTTTACAGTCACACGCTTGTGCCACTGGGCCACGACTGGCCACTTAATTACTCTTTATTTATTATCTATACATTAAAATCAATGCTTACCAATTTCTGTAATATTCGTACCAGCTGCACTCGAGGATCCCGCAATATGATAAGTAAGTATCTGTATACAAGCCAAATGATCTTCGTATGAAGTAAAGGTGATTTATAATTGGTATTGAACTTTGATCGCTTTGTTTCCTGTAAAAGAGTAAAAAAATAAATATATTATTTTAATATTAATTTAACTTTTTCAGCAGAGAGTAAAATTTTGACCATTCCTCCGAGTTGGAATCGAACCCACAACCAGTTGTGATTATAGACAGATGCTACGTGGTGTGTAGATAGGTTACAAAATGCAGGAAATAAAGAGAGAGAAGAAGTATTTTTTTTGTACATGAGTTGCGGGTTACAAACCACAACATAATTTTGTTCTTAATTATAACTACGATTTTAATATTTTTTAAAGGGTTATGCACATACTTAAGAAATTATAATTTTTTTTAGAAAAGCGTATAAAAATTGGACACAGCGAGATTCGAATCTATGCCTCTCAAAAGCTATCCAGGCGTAGTGACTGCTAAGCCATGTTCTGTGTACGCAAAATGTATTAAAAAAAATTCAAACTGATCATTTTCTTTGAAAAACACTTTCGAAACTGTAACCCTATAAGCGTTTCGCGACAATCGAAAAGCTATACAACATTTAAATATTTAAATCTTCCAATTATATAATTGAAATAGCTCAGTTCAGAATTTTAGATACCTTTAGATCTTAGGAGATATGCCTTTCATTAATGAGACGTTAGAGCCTTGAACTTCTCTAAACTTTGTAGAATATTATTTTTCATATAAACAATAATAAATATCTTTTTTTTTGTCTGATGACCACAAACTTGACAATAAACATTCATAATATGACATTTATTAATACAGAACCACAATATTTATATTCTTAATTAGTTTTTTTTTATTTAGCTCTTTTTTTTAATTTACTCCGTTCCGCTTTAATTGAATTTTACTACACATTTTATTTGGAAAACAAATAAAAAGTCTTGATTAAATATTTAACATTATTTGATCAAAATTTAAAAATTAACAAGCAAATTATTTATTTCAAAGAAGTCATAATATTTCTGTATTTTTAATTATTTATACGAAATGTCCAACGTCATTAACAACATACAGTTTAATTAAAATATCAAGACATACCTTTCAAATTAGTGTTTTAAATTTTATGTGATTAAATGCAGTAGGTATTTCGCAGGAATGTTAAATTGTAAGTTTTTTAACCTTTTCTTTAAAATATTCGAAGTTGAAAATATGTCTGTAGTATATATCAGTAATTCCATATGAGACGGATTTACAATACAGTATAAAACAATATAACAATATTGACTTTGTTAAATTATTCCATGTTATAAATTATAGTGCAAAATGGAGGACGTTAAAAAATTTAAAAACATATATGAAGTATTTTTTGTAATCAACGGACAACGGTTTCCAGGAGGTTCAGCTTTAGATCAGAACGTCACCAATTACAAAAAATAGCACAAAATCTTATCTATCCATAAAATTAGAAATATGAAAAAGATATTTAGAAAATGGACAAAAAATTTAACGTATCGGAATTCGAACACGCGCCTTTTGTACACCGTCCAAGCACTCTGGACGCTACGCGATGCGTTCAACTACCAACTGCGCTACCCAAAGCTATTTTTCTACTAACAATTGTTTGAAAAGAGAGAATACTATTCATTAAATACCTTTTACATTTTAAAGTGTTACTTACACACTTAGGAAATTTAAAAATACATCTATATTTTTTTAGAGTATCTATTAGAATTTCGGCCGCAGCTGATAGTAGAACGCATAGTTTAGCGGTCAGAGCGCTTGGACGGTTTACAAGAAGTGCGAGTTCGAATCTCACTAAGTACAAACTTTTATACATTTTGCAAATGTCTTATTCAATTTAAGTGTATGAATAACACTTTAAAATTTTAAAAGTAAATAAGAAATGTATCAAAATGACAGTAAATGTCAACATTAAACAACTTCCTTTCAAATTCCCGTCTACACAAATCATACCTCATCCTCGTGATCCATGAGATGGAACTCCAGTTGTATCTCCATATCCAGTTCTTTAGCGGCATCACTGACAGCAAATCTATCGCAAACACTCTTGATAGCCTGCCGGGATGCACCCTCAGACCCAGGAGTAAGGGCCAGAACCTTTATGAAGTAGTCCGTCGGGTTGTATGTTATGGGGCATTGGTAACCTAAGCTGTAAAAAAATTATTATAGAATTAGTAATTTGCTTGGTTATTCTCGAATACATTTACAATAAGACCTAGATCATTGATTTATTAGGTACCACAATAGAACGATGAAACTAATTAAAACGGTCTATCCCGCACCTAGCAAGGTAGGCAGAGGGAACCTAGTGTTAAGACACTCCGTTCCCCACTTTCCGCCAAATTCGGAGGCATTGCGTGTTAAGTGGCGGAACTTAAAGCCGCGCTTTACCACTACACTAGGGCGAAGGAAATGGAAATATTAATATTTCCACTCCTACAGTAATCGAACCCACAACCAATCGCTTTATAGTCACAATTTGTGATTATGTTTTGTTAATTTTCATAATACAAAACTACAATTAACAACTATGCAAATTTAACTGCTACTAGTTTTTTTTTAAATACAAGATATTTAATTTAAATATTTTCACAGTTAAAGTTCAAAATAATTAACATTGAAAAAGGTTTGACTATAGAATTTATTGCTACAACAAGTTGTTGGGTAACATCTTTGAAGATTCATATTATACGTAAGATAAAAAATATTTAATACAGGTTTATAATTATTAATACCGGACCGCTCGCGGCTTCGCCGCGTGGACTGCCTAATTGTTTCGTTATGTTGCAACCCTCGGGGGTGGATTTTTGAAAAATAAAGAAGCCTATCCTTGACCCTCGATTATCAACTATATTTATTCCAAAATTCATTACAATCGGTCAAGCGGTTTAGTTTTTTCATATAAACTTTCATCCCCTATTTCAACCCTTTAGCGGTTAATTTTTTAATACTTATTATACGTCTTCTAAATGTCTTTTTCAAATTTCCTAAGTGTGGAATAACACTTTAAAAATGTTTAAAAGTATGATTCATTCATTCATATCATTGTTTTGATAATCTATGATTCGGTCATTTTGAGGGTATACAATGCCAGACTTTGGTTAATTGAATCGGTGAAACTAGTTTGATATTAAACTACGTCAATTTATTGTTTTTAATTGTATTGATTCAGACAATCAGGTCTCGCCTTTATTATTTTTATCTAAAATCACCGGACAGAAACAATAACAGTAACCGTAACTAACATAATTTATAAAAAAATATCTCTTGCATGTTAGTATGCTGTAGTAGCATGTTAGTATGCTAATATTCTTCTTTAGTACTAATGGAAAACAGTTATAGATTATTTTATATTTTAATAAATATAATATTTATTTAATACTGGTATTATATTACCATGACCATCAGGAAGCAGAAAGAAACGTATCACGATGGTTGTGGGTTTTATTCACTCTAAGGGGAATGATTCTATTGAAATTATTTTCATTCCTTCCCCCTTCACGTCGTTAAGTTTCGCTACTCAATTCTAAACTTCAGTTAAAGTGGAGAACGGAGTGTCTTGGCACTGAAAAAGCTGGGCACTAGGTTCCCTAACTATCGCAATGCGGGAAAAAGCTAAAACTGCTAATTAATTTTTACTGATATGTAAACAATAAATAACCCACAAGCCCTTGAACGACGCCGCTAGGGAATAATATCGGAAAGTCTTATTAAGGCCAATGAACGTCATTTAGATCATAGGACAATTGCCGATCCCATAAACAAGTCTAGACAGTAAGGTCTTCTGAATTAGAATCTGATTTGAATGTATAATAAAAGAAGCAATGGGGCCAGTCTTGGCACAGAGGCACATAGATATTACTGTAAAGCAACTGGTTGTGGGTTCGATTCCCACTCAAGGAACGTAAATATTTAATATTTCCATTTTCTTCGCTCTGGTGTCGATGCAAAGCACGGCGTTACGTTCCGCCACTTACCACGCAGTTTCTGTAGTGCGTGGGGAACGGAGTGTCTTAACACTAGGCTCCCTCTGCCTACCCTGCTGTGTGCGGGATACAGCGTGAAGCTAAAAAAAAGAGCATTAAATCTTTAAACCGGTCGGCACCGACAGTTTTTTTTCCTTGCAATTTGTATACACGTGTCTGGTTAGTAAAATATGTATGCATTATCAAAAAAAAACTATTATTAGTAGTTAGTAATATATTGAACAAAAAAACCACCTTCGCGCTTTTTTCAATACGCTCGTTAATCTATACATATAATAAAACTGTAATCGCTGTTTTGTGTTCCAAATAAATGCTATAAAATATCTGTTTTATTGTTATATTTAAGTAGTTGTCAGAATTTAAATTAGATTTGGATAAACTGGACTCTCTTAAGATATATCTAGCTTATAACTCTTAATTTTCAATACTGAAATTGTTGTAAAATGGAATTTATAAAAAAAATATATTTTTGAGGCAAACTTAACGCTGCGCGTTGCCTCGACACCAGAGCGAAGAAAGTGTAAATATAATAAATATTTCCACTCCTCGAGCGGGAATCGAACCCACAACCAGTCGCTTTACAGTCACACTTTGTGCCTCTACCCCATAACTGGCCCCCAAGAGGGCGCCTATTCATGCACGGAAAATCGCGAAACTTTTTTAGTAATAAATCCGCATACGTCTTTTTCTAACTAACTAATAAATATATTTAAAAAGATATAAACTCATGTTATATTTAAATATTCTTGTCATATGTACTTGTATGCAGATACCACTTTAGATTGAAACGATATAACTAATTAAAATTACAATTTATTCATTTTAATGCTTTGAATATCATAAATTATTATCAAATAAATTGTAGATAAGTAGTTACATTTCATTTTTTGCATTAAGTCATTAAAAAACGTGTCTCAAATTTAACATTAGAAAATGAATGTCCTGTCACAATATTTTATATAGAGATAATAGAGTTTTTTGTATATATTTTTATATTTATGGTTAGATAAATGCAATTAATATCAATTAAATTGTAATATTAACGCTTGAATGTCTTAATTGGGGCCAGTCGTGGCGCAGTGGCACAAGCGTGTGGCTGTAAACGACTGGATGTGGATTCGATTCTCACTCGAGGAGTGGAAATATTTAATATTTCCATTTTCTTCGCTCTGCTGCCGAGGCAAAGCGCGGCGTTAAGTTCTGCCAATTACCTCCGTTCACGCAATGCCTCCGAATTCGGCGGAAAGTGGAGAACGGAGTTTCATAACACTAGGTTCCCTCTGTCGACCCTGCTGTGTGCGGGATACAGCGTGTAGTTAAAAAAATATTTTAATTTACAGTTGTTAATGTCCTTTGGAAAGATAGGATCCAGTTTTATCATAATTTAAAATATATTTTTCATATCTTTCTTATTAATAAGTAACGAGAATCAATTGCGCACATACTTCCCCTAAATTCTAAACACGGCACTTTATCTTTATCTTACCAGGGCATGAAAATAAAAATAATTTAAATAATTTCTCCGATCCTAAAAGTACTTGATTGCACATAAAAATTACAGGTGTTCGTATCAGAATATACGGTACACGTTATGTGCAATGGCGGCCTTATCACTACAAGTGATCTCTTACAGGCAAGCATTTGCGAACAATACTTAATGTAGGGATAGGATCGTACCCATAACCGTCATGTGTCAGAATAGTGTTATATTTAAAGTAATTTAAATTAGCTTAACCTAATAGAAGTTATTTACCATAATAAATGCTACATATTTACCGGCTAAAATCTACGATCATGATTTATCATATAATAAGCATAATCATAAGTACTTAATTTAAGAATATTATTATTTACCTTGTCGCCATTTGTGGCACAGAGGCACAAAATGTGGCGTATAAAGCGACTGGCTATGGGTTCAATTCCCACTCGAGGGGCGGAAATATTTAGTATTTTCATTTTTTTTCGCTGCGGTGTCGAGGCAAAGCGCGGCGTTAAGGTCCGCCACTTAATGCCTTCAGAATTCGGCAGAAAATGGGAAATGGGAACAGCAGATGCTGTGTACGGGATACGGCGTGAAGCTAAAAAAAAAAAGAATTACCTTTCAAAGAAGCTTAAAGCTGCAGATGCGTTTCCGGCAAAAGCGACTCTACCCTCAGCTAATAATACGAGCTTATCAAACAATGCCATCAATTCGGAGGACGGCTGGTGTATAGTGCATATTACAGTTTTTCCTTGCACCGCACTTGCTCTGAGTAGAGTCATCAATTTTTGAGCAGAAGACGAATCCAGGCCTGTAGTTGGCTCATCGCAGAACAAAAGACCGGGGTCGATCAATAACTGAAAGAAAAAAGTTATGTTATTATAGTTTATATTTTTTACAGTGTTACTAGTGGTCCGCTCGCGGCTTCGCCTGCGTGAACTCCACTGCTATTTCGCTATAGGCACGAGCCGCCGCGCCAAAATCATATTAGAAATCTCTAAAGCTATCAGTTTTTCTTTATTATTTTATGCATATATAATACGTATAAACCTTCCTTTTGACTCATTCTATCTAATATCTATTAAAAGAAACCGCATCAAAATTTGAATATTTAAACATACATACATACAAACAGACGTGAGAAGCGGTTTTGCTTTATACTACGAGTATGTAAAAATTCACAAAATTAGGAAATTGAAAAGTAATTGTTAAAAGAAGTTTTTGGGTACATTTCAAGAGGTGCGAGTTCGAATCTCGATGTTGTAAATATTTTTATACATTGTCTAAAATGTTTTTCAAGTTGCGATTAGTTTGTTTTGGCTTTTCGCCTTTTCTCATACGTATTTTCATTCTCTACTTTGCGTCCGAATTTGGGGCAATGCGTGTTCAGTAGAGAAACTTAACTCTGTGCTTTGACTTACCAGAGTGGATTAATAAAAATAATATAAAGAGTTTATATATTTAAATATAATATTATAATTACAATGTTATGAATGTCTTAGTAAAATTAAGGAAATTTGGCTAGTGCCTTAGTTATGACACATTCATATAAAAATATAGGACTATATATAAACTCGTTATAAACTATGGCGACATATTGGAAAGAACATACATTAGTTAGAACAACATATATTAGTTCATATTAAAATATAAATTTCTTTAATTGTAATTTTTTTATCAATATGTAAAAAAACATCTTTACTAAACATAAAAATTAAAAAAACAATTTATTTTGTTAAGTAGCCATTTATTTGTTTATAATTAAAAGAAATATAGGAAATAAATTTAACATCAATAATTTCATATAACAGTGAATTTGTTGTTTTATAAAAGCTACCACAATTTTTTATTTTAAATAACACGAAATCAATTAAATATTTATGTTTATTAGCGTTAATTGTATAGAAATGAAGTTATTAAGTTGTCCAATTTTTGTTAGTTGTCTCAATATTTATCGATTTTTAGTGTCTCCTAATTTTTTGCTCTAGAACATCTCGCCTACACAACCGTATCGAGGCGTAACGTGCGACACATCAAGTGAATAATTTATTATTTTGTTTGCCATCAATTTTGAATGGCTTGACATAACAGGTTTGGTTCAGATGGCTAATGTGGCGTGATCATACTACCTGTAATTATAAATTAAGTTGTCCTGATTCACTGATTAACTGATTCATCATTGACAAGCGTATAATATTTCTTATAATTGATGATCGATCATCATTACATTTACAGTGTCTACGTCTACGCAAACAGTAAGAGGGTGAAATTGTTTTTATAAGAAGAAGAGATGGCTAAAGGAGCTTGTGGTAATTTTATTCTTAAATATCTCGAACGTTCGTTCGTCACTTATTAAACTGGCTAGCTAGCCTCTAAAGCCAGATTAGACTCTAAAGCTTTACTTGATTTTTTTCTGTGAACACATGGGAGATGTTCAAAAAATACCTATAGCTTAAAAACCAGCTCTGAAATGCATAATCTAATACCCCACGTCATCTAATTAAATAGGAGATTGACTAATAAATGTATGGTTAGTAACCATTATCCGCAATCGTATAAGCAATACGTAACAACAACGATAAGTTTTTTCTTCCTTTTATCTATACAAATAAATATCAAACTTATAATATATTAAGAAACCACAAAACAAATGGCTCTCATTTATAATCGAACCACCGAAATTATCACATTATCATTATCTCTTATCGAAAAAGACATTTAGAAAATGTAAACGTAAGAAAAACTTGAACGCAGCGGGATTCGAACCGAATACCTTCCAGGCCCTCTCACCACTGAGTCATGCGTTCTACTACCAACTGCGTCGAAATTCTTATACGCTTCATTACAACTTAGTTTTGTTGGTAGAATGTCTGTAGAGAGATTTTGAAGATATCTGCTACCCAAAGATTATTCAATTTTTTATACATTTTCTAAATGTCTTTTTCAATTATCCTAATTGTGGAATAACATTTTAAAAATGTTTAAAACTATCATATCTTATCTTTACTT
The DNA here is from genome assembly GCA_019049465.1 of Dryas iulia moderata. Classification (NCBI taxonomy): domain Eukaryota; kingdom Metazoa; phylum Arthropoda; class Insecta; order Lepidoptera; family Nymphalidae; genus Dryas; species Dryas iulia. Next base: position 15,275,538 of record CM032423.1, on the reverse strand, counting down.
ATATATTTTTTTCTTCGAGTCTCCACCTAAGGCATATCCCACATGCTTCATGATTAATTAATATTTACGATATATCCAATAACCAATTAAATGAAAAATTTACCAACACATAAAAGACAGGAATAAATAGCGTTTTAAATTAAATAAATTGCAAATAAAACTTGACAATCATCAATAACGTAACGTTTTAAACTTTTTCGACTACTAAGATAACGGGGATCACAATAAGTGCAACAGTACTTACTTATAAAGGAGCTTTTATAGTATTTTTTATCCACTAAATGTTTACACATGGTAAGGTCAGGAAAGTCAGCGGTTTATTTTATTTAAAATGGCCATTGTATACATTTCCGTGAACAGATCGGTTCGGTTAAGGAGACTTGAAATTATAATACTCTTTTTGTTTTGCGAATTACTAATATTTTGAGTCATATTAGTATTGGAAAATAACGTATTCATATATACTTTACTTTGTGGCCAGTCGAGTCGAACGTGTGACTGTAAACGACTGGTTGTGGGTTCGATTCCTACTCTACTAGGAGTGGAAATTATATTTCCATTTTCTTGGCTCTGGTGTCGAGGTAAAGCGCGGCGTTAAGTTCCGCCACTTAACACGAAAGTGGGGAACGAAGTGTCTTAACACTAGGTTCCCTCTGCCTACCCTACTGTGTGCGGGATACAGCGTGAAGCTAAAAAAAATCTATACTTTAGAAAATTGTGTAAAATATTGAACGTATCAGGATTTGAAACATTGCCTCTTAGACAATGTACAAGTGTTCTAATCAATTAAGCTATATATCTACATCGATATTCTTACATCGATGCTGGTGGACAAGAATTTCTATGTAGATTGGAAAAACACGTGGTACTTTAATTGTTAGCATCTAACGTCGAATAACTCAAAAAACTGATTTACTTAGAAAATAGAATGATAAGGTTGTTTTCGAATTGTTTTTGAATTAGGGTCGATTATTGATAATGGGCGTAGCACCAGTTTAAGTCCTATTATATTAGTTTTTTTATACGTTTTCTGTATTTTTTATTAGTGTCATAAAAATGTTGTTATAAATTTATTACTTCCTTTTTGGCTTAAACATAGATATGCTATCCATTCTGGTAACAGAAATCACGAAATTTATTCCCATCACACAACATGCGATTTCTTTAAAATGAACGAAAACTGGAATATAAAACGTTGTTCATTTCGGCATTCTTACACTATTATTAATATTATTATCTTTAAACCATTTTCTGAAGTGTAACAATCTCGGATACTGAGAATACATAATAATTATTATTGAACAACAAGAGTTTTCAAAAAAAGGCATTTAGAAAACATGTAAAAATTTAAACGCAGCGGGATTCGAACCCGCGCCTCCTGATACCGCCCAGGCGCTCTCACCACTGAGCCATGCGTTCTACTGCTAGCTGCGAAATTCTTATACACTTTATTACAACTTATTTTTGTCGTTAGCATCTCTGTAGAGAGATTTTTACAAATTTCAGCTATCCAAAGATCGTTTGGCAAGAGAGAATGCTATTTATTAAATACTTTTAAACATTTTTTAAAGTGGGATTCGAATCCCGCTGCGTTTAAATTTTTATATGTTTTCTAAATGCCTTTTTCAATATTCCTAAGTGGAATAACACTTTAAAAAATGTTTAAAAACACTTTTCAATCTTTTTTATGTTATTCGTGAAATTTATTGCTCCTTCAATTTAGTGGCCATAAATAATAGTTTATGTTTATAACACTTCAAACTGTGATTTATAAAAAAAAACATATCCTGTTTTAACTGGTAACGGTTGTGTATTATTTAATCAGTCTAAGATCACTGAACGCTTACATCAATTTAAAATGTCTAGACATGAAGTACTATAGGAATTAATTTGTTTTCAGTTCTACATTTCGTTTGTCTTACAGTGTAAAGGCAAAAAGTGATTCGATAGATTTTTCTATTTCAACTTTATTTTAAGCAATTGTTATTGAAAAAATGGAATGGGAATTGAAACCATGTTCATCATGTTTTTAAAATTAAATAGAAATAGCTTCACGCTTTTTCCACTTTGCATAACTGTCACAGTTGTAGTGTTCCTAGTGTTAAAACCCTCCGCCCCGACTTTCTGCGTGGATTCGAGATATTGTGTCTCATTCACCAAAACGAAAAAATTAAATTATTTAAATTATGATTATTCCACAGAGTGGGAATCGAATTCATAACTAACGTTAGACATTGATTTAAAATGCTACTCGTTAGACACTGCTTTACAACGCTACGACGGTTTTATTCCTATAATAAATAACCAAAAGATCATATAATAAATTAATATTATATTACCTCAAAACGAGGCGTTAAGTTCCGCCACTTAACACGCCTTGCCTCCAAAAATTTACTGAAAACGGTGAACGGAGTGTCTTAACACTGGGTTCTCTTTGCCTACCCTGCGCGGGATACAGCGTGAAGCCAATAAAAAAAATATATTACCTCTGTAGCAAAAGCAAGACGTTTCCTCTCACCACCTGAAAGTGTTTTCAGGCCATCGAGTCCGCCAATTCTTGTGTGCCTCGCGTTGTACAAGGACAACTGTCGCATTAGCTGATTGACCCTCCTTCTCCGTGCCAAGGCTGTAGTGCGGCGGTCCATGCGCAGACGAGCCTGAGATGATACACGTGTTCATAATAAAAAATATATACGTGTGATAGTTAAAAAATATAAGGTAGACTAAGCTTCGCTTGGTATTAGTTCTTCGTGATTAATTGTGTTTTTTTTTGAAAATATGGTTATAATAAAAAGTATAGAATAAATAATTATTAAAATATATTATGAGAAATAAAAATAATTATCAGAAATCAAAATAGTGGGCCAGTCGTGGGGCACGTAAGGGGCACGTAAGCGTGACTGTAAACGCGACTGGCTGTGGATTTGATTCCCTCTCGAGAAGTGAAAATATTTAATATTTTCATTTCCTTCGCTCTGGTGTCAAGGGAAAACGCGCCGTTAAGTTCCGCCGCTTAACACGCAATGCCTCCAAATTTGGCGGAAAGTAGGGAACGGAGTGTCTTAACACTAGGTTCCCTTTGCCTACCCTGCTGGGTGCAGGATACAGCGTGAAGTTAAATATATATTACAATCCAAGTAAATTGTCGTTAAACAAATTACAAAAATAATGGGACTGGATTCGAACAACAGACTTTTACTTTCAATAACGCCCGATTTCCCCACCTGAGCTACATTGTAAATAGTTGTGAAATTGACATTCGCATACTAATTATACGAGTATTGTAGCAGTTTTGTTATTGCCTTTTTCTCTGTATGTTTATATGAAATAAGTAAATAAGTAATTTTCTAAAAATGAAATCCGGCCAGATTGATTTTTAGCTCCGAAACTCCCTACATACAAAATTTCATAAAAATCATTGGAGCCGTTTTTGAGATATACAAGAGTTACTTTTTACACATATATAAAAATTAATTGAGTAAAGAAATAAAAATATTTGTTAAGATGAATGTATAAATGAAAGATAAAAAATGAAATTGATTAAATTAAAAAAAAGACGTTTTAAAGCAATTTAGCAATATATTTTTATTACTAAAAAAATGCCATAAATTGTAATAATTATAACTTTATTTAAATTTATTTTAATAAATAAATTGAAATGTTTTGTATGCATATAAGGGGAAACTATACAAGTTGAACAGTCTACTAGAGCGATGGGACAGGTCGTCATAACAGTCATGTGCATTTTGAAGTTTATGTCGAAAATTGCATATATTTCTATGCTAGGAATAAAAACGTTCATAATTCGATTTGCAATATATTTTAGTATTAATATATTTTTTTTTATTTGAAAAAGGGGGCAAACGAGCCGACAGGCCATCTGATGGTAAATGGTTACCTTCGCCCATGGACATCCACAACGTTAGGAGGTCTCTGTACATACGACGATAATTATAAGCATATAATAAGCTTTATTATCATTATACCGAAAATGTACATTTGAGGCAGGCAGTTTTAAATTTAATTTTTATTGACAAATTCTGTTTTACGTTATTTAAATATTCTTTACCTTTAAAATTATTTTATTTGCTTGATTTTTTTTATTAATTCAAATTATAAATAAAACCAATCTTAATTCTTATTAATATTTATGAATTTGTATATTAAACTTATCAATTTATTCTCACCTTTTACTTATATGTACTTAGTTATAGATATACCTAGTTGTTAAGAAGTATACGTAAAGCACCTTAACTACTGAGAGCGTGTGTGAGCTAAGTCACGTTTTTTCGTTTACTTGATACCAATAATCCAATCAAGAGTGCAAAAAAATGTTCAAATCAAATATCCAAATTAGTAAAACAAATTTTTGGTTTAGTACCACTTGTATTCATTAAAATTTAATTTAAGGACCAGTCGTGGCGCAGTGGCACAAGCGTATGACTGTAAACGACTGGTTGTGGGTTCGATTCCCACTTGAGGAGTGGAAATATTTAATATTTCCATTTTCATCGCTCTGGTATCGAGGCAAAGCGAGGCGTTAAATTTCGCCACTTAACACGCAATGCCTTCAAAAGTCGGCGGAAAATGGGGAACGAACAGTCATAACACTAAGTTCCCTCTGCTTACCCTACTGTGTGCGGGATACAGTATAACTTTGTATTAGTGTAAAGACTCAAAACTCATGTGGGTTTTTTATAACATTTTTTAAAGATGTCACATGAAAAGAACGTCGTAAATTTGAATTTGATGATAAAAATGTGAATAACAATGTGTCAAATGCGTTGCCTTAGCAACATGTATGTCACTTTATTTAAGTGTTTGTCAAAGACCTAAATGCGTTACTATACTACGTTACGACCTAACTATGCAAAATATTTCTGTTTTTTTAAGTTTCAACTAGTGAGTTGTTCAAGGCTGCCGGAGGACCGGCGTGATTTTTGACATAAATTTTCATTCCCTATTTTTAACCTTTATAGGTTGGTTAAAAAACAGGTAGTCTATATGTAACCTTGCGTCATGTACCGTCTTCCTGAGAAAATTCATCAGAATCATCAAGCGGGTTAGATTTTTCATACAAAGTTTCATGCACTGTTACAACTCTTGATTTTTGAAAAAAGTAGTATATTTTTGATTCTTAATCTTCAACTATTTTACATTCCGAATTTCATCCATATCGGGCTTGTATATTAGCCGCTAGATTACATACTTTCGCATTTATAATGTTAACATGTAAATATATACACACTCGTACAATATTCAGATATATTCCATTGTATGACAGATAAATAAAATAACAGGATGCCTCTTCTGACCGTGGCCGTATTCATTACAGCTCGGAATTCCTTTAAAGAAGACTTTACCCTCCTTATTAACATACATACAGCATAGCTTTATTTTTGGCATTGAAAAACGAGAGGATCTCAAAACGAGACAATCTACTTGAATTGTAATATATAATTAATTAATCGTTATTTAATATAAAGCAATAAAAAAGCCATTAAAATCGATGCTCGTTTAATTAATTACCTGGAGATTATCGTTTGTGCTTCAAGTTTAAAGAGTTGAAAGTGAAATTAATGAGATGGTTAATTGATAATTCGTTTTATTCGTTATAAAGAAATCACAGATACATAGTAACTAATGAGAAGCTATATTATTAATTATTAACTAGCGGCCCGCTCGCGGCTTCGCCGCGTGAACTACATAGCTGCTTCGTTATATTGCCACCCTCAGGGGTGGGTTTTTGAAAAATAATTAGCCTATGTTTAAGTTTAGATTATCAACTATATTTATGCCAAAATTCAATATAATCGGTCAAGTGGTTTAGATTTTTCATATAAACTTTCATCCCCTATTTCAACCCTTTAGGGGTTGATTTTTGAAAAAATAAGTAGCCTATGTTAAACCCAGTAACTTTTACTACTTTCATTCTAAATTTCATCCAAATCGGACCGGTAGATTAGCCGTGAAAGCGTGACAGACAAACACACAGACTTTCGCATTTATAATATAAGTATGGATGTACACATTAAAACGTATCTTTATTAATACCATATATGAATTTACGACGATTATATTACATAAGAATAAAGTAAAATTGTTTTTGAATTGTACCTTTTCATTATGCTCTACGGGGGGGTATGAAAAGGGGAGTCTTCATTCTTTTTACGTGACCTTATGATGGATAATATATAATTTGACTTGTGATTTCAAAGTACCAATAAACATTATAATTATTATAGCAAATGATTAACTATTCCAAATCTCTATACATAATAAGGCATCCACAAATACAAAAACTCAACCAGTAATCCAGCTAAAAATAAAAGAAAAAATAATGTAAATTTCGTATATTTTATTACACGTTTAATAATGGCTTCGATAATTAAGAATAATCCGGGCTTTGAATCCAGGTCACTGGCTTTCAGAGCTGTAACCGAATACCGGCGTGAAACCACAAATCTAGTGCTTCGTGCGATAGTAATATGACACTTCATTAACGTTTGATTGATATTTAGAAATAATGTTCGATAACGATTTATTCGAAGCTAAGGATTATCTAAAATATACATCAATTCAAGACATTGTGTGTTGAGAAACAGAACTTAAAGCCGCTCTTTGATTTTTTTACCAGACAAATCTAAATAAATAAATATTATAACAAAAAATAAATAAATTATGAACAATGCACCATGCGGGAATCAAACCCACACCAAGCACGCTTATAGTCACTTGCTATTCAATTTTGATTGATTATAGATCAGATTTTGATTACAGATTTTTGTTTAGGGTATTGTAATGAATTTTTTATCGTTCATGCAATTGGAATTATAAAATTACAAGGACTGAAACGAAGATATATTTACGTTTAAATTATTTCGAGTTCGAGTTCACAGCTCTTATAGTTTTTTTATGAAATAAAGTAGGCAAACGAGCAGAAGGCTGGTGTAAAGTGGTTACCTTCGCCCATGGATATCCACAACATTAGAGTTATGGATGCGTTGCCAGCCTTAGGGATGTGGGAAGGACGAAGCGAGGAACGATGGGAATAGTTGGAATAGGGAGAGCTGTCTTACATGTCATCGAACCGGAACACATCATCAGATGTATGGCGGTTCGTTTTTGACACGACAGTGGTCGCGAACCAGTCGGAGATCGAATCTCCTACCACCAAGCTACTGCGTTACCCGCCTTTTACGGGACGCTACCCAGCGGCAGGGGGTGAATTATATTCTTAACCCGTCCCCCCACGGGCAAAAATATAACTGAATAAAGGATATGTTACATAGGAATAAATTACAAGTATAAATTCTTTACTAGTAGAAATTAGAATTCGGACCCACAACTATCACCTTTAGTGAACCATGTCTCAACTACGCAACAATTTCGTCCTACATACATACCTATCGATAACTTCGTTTTAATTTTTGTAAATAAATTCAAATCTTGGACAAGAATTTTAATCAATTCAAAAATTTCAAACAGCCCAAGCAAGGTCAACATGACTGATGAAAAAGACGTAGGTCCTATAAATTGAGTTGGTACAATTAATAGCCATCATTTTACCACTCTTGTTTTTATATACAATAATTTATTTGGTATGTGTTAGAAACCAGAAAAGTTGATATTTTTCTTTAGCTTCACACTGTATTCCGCACACAGCAGGGTAGGCAGATGGAACCTAGTGTTAAGACACTCCGTTCCCCACTTTCCGCCAAATTCGGAGGCATTGCGTGTTAAGTTAATAATTAAGCTAGCGATATAAATGAGAGATGTAATAGATATAAATCTTAACTCTTAATAAAATAATTATTACGGAAGTGGCAGTCGTAAAAAGTATTGTAAGCGGTTGGTTGTGGGTTTAATCTCCATTAGGGAGAAATCCACTCACTCATAGACGACGAGTGAGAAATAACATTAGATTAATTATTTCACTTCATATTTCATTGACAAATTGAAAAAGACATTTAGATATAAACCTATAAAAATGTGAACGCAGCCTCCTGAATACCGTCCAGGCGTTCTCACCGCTGAGCCATGCATTCTACTACCGGCTGCGTTGAAATTCTTATACGCTTTATTACAACTTATTTTTGTTGTTAGCATCTCGGTTTTTTTTTATTTGCATTTTCTATTTTAAAAGACAAAGTAAACACGCAATGTATCAAAATTTGGTGGAAATTAGAAGCACTATCTATAACACTATCTGTATTGCGCAATCGCCACGACAACTGAACAATATCATTCTACTTTATTACTGGACAAAAGCAAAATTTTAATAAGATTAATCTATATATATAATAAAAGAGTAGAAAAGTCAATTCTGTACATGAAAAATTTCAGAAAAATTTTAATTGGGTGCGTTAATATATCGATAACAGAGGCCAAAAATCCACTCAGTAGAATTTTTGTCTGTCTGTCTGTCTGTCTGTCTGTCTGTCTGTCTGTCTGTTAATTTGTTCGTCAATCACGCAAAAACTACTGGATAGAAATGGATGAATTTTGGTATGGTGATAGCTTATAATCCAAAGGTACATATAGGATAGTTTTTATCCCGGATTTCCATGTAGTTTTTTTGGAAAAAATAAAAAATCGATATAAGTAAATTATTTATATACTGATATCTACCGGGTAGAAATTAATGAATTTTTGTATGGAGTTAGCTAAGAGGTTAGAGCAATATATGGGATAGTTTTCATCCTGGTATTCAATACAACTCCCGCAGAAAAATAAAATTAAAAAAAAAACATTCAAATTATGTCGATAGTTCACGAGTGAAGCTAAATTTGTTTCAATATCACTAATTAAAATAATTATAAAATAAAATAAGCATAACATTTATTAAAGATACATTTGACCGGTCTATAAAACTTTATATAATCTGTATGACAGCAGATGTCAGTACGTTTTCTGGAACGGGTAGCGCCATTATATAGTTGACATTGTATTAGATATATCCGTACTCATTAATAATATTATTATAAAAATGCAAAAATTTATATCTATATCTTTTATGTTTTCACGGGTCATCTACAGATCTACCATCTGGTATATATGTACGAAATCTGCTATCATATAGATATACTATGATAGCAGATTTCGTACGTTTTCTTACTATAACAGTTATCGCTATATGCTATCAAATAGTATAGACATTGTACAAGATGTATCGATGATTTTCTCAAGAACATAATTAGTGACGCTGGGTCAAATATAGACTACCCCCTTTTATAAAAAAAAACAATTCCAAAGAGCAATAAAGGATGAAAGTGGCATTTCGCGTGGCGAAGCCGCGAGCGGGTCGCTAGTATTTTAATATAATTATAAATAATAAAAAAATAAGGCCATCGTAGCCCAGTGGCATAGTGACAGACTGTAAACTCGTTAGTTGTGGATTCTATAACCACTCGGCAAATGATTATTTTTTTCCTCCACTGTGGTGAGGCAAATCGTAGCGTTGCCCTGCCAACTTATTGACAACGTCTTGATTTCGAGCAGAAAATGTGACTGCCTTGATACCTGATTATTTATTCAGAAATAAAGGGAAGTCAACACTTATTTAAAAGATAAAATCTATGAGACTGCTTCTTCTTTATCAAATAATAGATAAATTGAAGCTACTTTCATTATATTATCTAGTTCCCTATCTTTTAAAAGTGGACTCACAAAAAATAATATAAAAATTTAAAATATATATTAATTATTAATTTTATTTTATTTCATTTCATATATTTAGACCAACCTAAATAGAATATTCATTTAAAGTGTTATTTATGACTTATTTATTTAATAAACATCATGTTTACTAAATTAGGTTTTATTAGTCTTCCTTAATGTTGTGAAACAGAATACAAATTAACCTGGCACGTGTCCAAAGGCGCTAATTTAAATATAAGGCATTATTGAATAATCGGTCCATCTTAACATTAACTAAAAGGTTAACATTATGAAATATTTGTCCACACCTTGACACAGGGAATAAAAATATATTGATGGAAATAATATATTTTTTCCATAAATTAATTATAATATTAAGGTCGTCATGGTGTAGTGGACAGCGTCTGACTGTAAACGCGATGGTTGTAAGTACGATTTTCACTCGAGGAAATTATTATTATTACTTTTTTTTCATTTCTGAGCTTAAGCACTTAAGAAAAAGCGCGACGTTGACTTAACTTAAGATGTCATCGTCTTAACATGTCTCGATTTTCGGACGGAAAGTGAGGAACAGAGTGTCTTAACACTATGTTCTCTCTGGCTACCCTGCCGTTCAGAAAAAAAGCTGAAAAAAATATAATTCAAAATTGAGGTAGGTACATACGTACATGAACAATACACGTGATTAAACCAATAGAAAACTTGTTCCTTTTTCATTTGACATAAATAGTCGTCGTTTATAGCACGAGCCACGATAATAAGTTAGAATAATAAAATGCCAAAACTATAATTTTTGTAATAAATATTCATTAAGATTGTGTCTTGAATAACAATTTGGGATGGTATGCGCGTTAAAAGAGTAAAATAGCTTCGAGTTACATTTTTGTTACATCATGATGATATAAAATGTCGCCATGTTGTAAATGTATCATATTGACGTCTTTTACTTGGTTACATTCGGATTGTACTCGGTTAAATTCCACTTCAGAAAAATATTAAAATCTAGTAGAATGACTGGTTTAATTTAGAAACAGAGGTTAAATGCATAAAGTTCTAATGAAGAGTGTAGTTGTGTTTTTTAGAAACAGAGGTTAGATACATAAGAGTATAGGTACTTCTAATAAAGAGTGGAGTGTTTTGAAATTTATTCTTGGTGCATACAATTTTTTTTTTTTTATGGCATAAAGGAGGCAAACGAGCAGAAGGCTTGCCTGGTGTTAAGTGAATTATGGATTAGATTTATGGATGCGTTGCCAGCCTTGGGGATATAGGACAGAAGGAGGGAGGAAGGATGGGAATGGTGGGAATAGGGAAAATATACATATATGTATATCAGGAGACCGACAAAGTTTGACATTAAATCTCAAGCATTTTTTGGTTTATAGTAGAAAATCCATACAGTTTTTTTTAATTAAATTAACATCACTACGGACATAAGGGCTGTACCTTTTTTTAAAATAATCTTTTTCTTTAAAAAAAATATATTTTTTTAACAATAAACTTAAAACTAAGTAAGCTTTAATTAACTAAATTCATACAGTTGGAAAATAAACTATTTTAAGCAATACAAAAAGAGTAGTCTCGTTAGCGCGTAAAATATGTGTTCCTTTTCCATATTACATGAGTGGGCAATCTGCGGCTCGCAATATACCACTTTTTGAAGGATTATTTATGGTCCTCAGTAAATGTATCTGGTTTCCTTTTCATTTATGCGTAAAGTACTATATACTTTAAATTACAAAAGCAATGTTATTGCATATAGGTATTTTAGATACGTATTTTATTGTGGCTCACAAAAATCCTTAAATTTTGAAAAATGCTCCAGTTTATCAAGGAGCATATAAAATATAAATATACTAAATTTCATACTCCCCCGTCCATACGATTTACGTAAAAAGAGTTCCACAATTTTTCTTTTACGTATTAACATAATATAGATAAACACTCACCATAATCGTCAAGTGTTCCATGACAGTCAGATTCTCTACGAATAGTTCGTCTTGGTGCATGTACCCACTTTCCCGATGCATGAAGTCGCCTATCGGCAAGCCGTTCATCGCAATCTCTCCATCCACGATTGTTCCCGCTTGCAAAAAGAAACATTATTTAGTAAATAAAAGACGTTGTTTGAATTAGATAGCAAAGTGACTTGTTAATAATATCTAATTTTCTGAAGTGGGTGAAAGGAAGAAACTGTTTGGCACTCCATACATTCACGATGTTGGTAAAGAGAGAGGAACTCGGGGCAGTGCCTGGAACTTACCACCTTGGGTTGCTTGTATAGCCTGGAGGACTCTTTAAGCTTCTTATCTTTAGCGTCACGTTGTATCATAGCAGGTAGGCATTACGTGTTAAGTGGCGGAACTTAACGCCGCGCTTTGCCTCGACAAAAGAGCAAAGAAAATGGAAATATTCAATATTTTCATTCGTCGAGTGGGAATCGAACCCACGATGTTTATAAGCTTTAAAATGCACATTAATGATCGCCTCCACCATTCGCCTGAGAGACTCTACCTGAGTCATTAGTTTACAATATATTTTTTTGTTATGTATTTTTTATATTTTTTTTATAAATATAAATGCATTCCACTTTTCGAAAATATCAAATATCGCTATATTTTTCTCGATTTAATTTTTTAAAGGTTACCTTTAAAATATCATTATCATAACTTACAAGAGTTTAGAAGTTTTAGTATTAAGACTTTTTTTATTTTAAAAATGAAATTAGATACTTTATATAGATTTACACAAACACTATTTATTCATACACCTAATACTATATAGTTTGAGACTTCTTTTTTTTGCTTTTTAGTCAACCATTTCATAATTTTTGCTTCATGCTTTTTAGGACAGAGGGAACCTAGCGTCAAGACACTCCCTTCACTCCCTGCCCAACTTTGTTCACTCCACTTGTTGAGTGACGAAACTTAATGCCATGCTTTACCTTGTTATTAGAGGAGAGAAAATGAAAATAATTTACATTTAGTCCTTAGAGTGGGAATCAAACCCACAATCGTTGTGTAACGTGTATACAAAACGGTTACGGAGTCAAGCAGGACAAATGACGACGAAACGTAAAAATAATTTAAATTAAAAAAGTCAAAATTGATAAATACGTACGCACGCGCGATTAATAAATATTTTCATACAAGGAAAACATTAAGAATTATGTAGATCGACAAATTATACGAAGACAAATTAAAAAAATGTACAAATTTATACGTTAATACACAAATTCAAAATCAAAAATGATAAAAAATACCCATAATTTTTCAAAAAAACAATTTCTTAATATCAAAAAAACCTGTCCCAAAGTTGTTTAGGAATATATACATTTTTTAAAATTAAACTGGTTTTGGCACGTGTCCAATATGTAACTACATGTTATATATATACGTATGGAAAATCCTATTAACATTTTTAATACATTTTTTATTTTTATGTATCCGCCTCAAAAATGATAAATAAATGAGTATGGCTTATTAATTATATATTAACATTTTCAATTCAAAATTTTCGTATATAATACAACATATATGTAGAAAAAGACTATCATGGCGCAGTGTCTTCCAGTTGTGGGTTCAATTCCCAGTTGGGGGAATGATTATATTGAAATTATATTCTAATCCGCGCTAACATAACAAAACGCTGCGAAAGTGGCCAAACATAAGGAGCGGAGTGTCTAAATACCCAGACCCTCATTCCCCACTTGTTGTTACAGAAAAAGTGTAAACCTACGATTGAAATATACTAAATAAATATACATTTAAAAGTGCCCAGTGGCACAAGCGCGTGACTGTAAACGACTGGTTGTGGGTTCGATTCCCACTCGAGGAGTGGAAACATTTAATATTTCCATTTTCTCGCTCTGGTGTCGAGGTAAAGCGCGGCGTTAAGTTCCGCCACCTAACACGCAATGCCTCCGAATTCGGCGGAAAGTGGGGAACGGAGTGTCTTAACACTAGGTTCCCTCTGCCTACCCTGCTGTGTGCGGGATATAGTGTGAAGCTATTTAATATACTTAATAAATATACATTTCGAAAATATGTTCTATGAGACTTCTTTTTTTGTAAATAAAATTTAAGCTGTAATCGTAATTCTTAAAAAAATCCACTTTTTCTAAATGTTTTCTTTTTCTAAAATATATAAAAAAATATAGCGTACAAAAATAAAGAAAACGAAAAATAACATGTAAGCTACATGTAGGTAACACGTAAACGAAATCACATTCCATCGATCAATTACATTAACTTGCAATACCGTTGAGTGCTTTAGACAAATTATTAAAAAAACTGGCTTCACAGAATTTTAATATGATCAATTATTAAGCTCATTTCTTTAAAATAATGTGAGCATTTATGTTTATTACGTTCAAACTTTCGATATATTATATGTCTTATTACCTGGGTTTCGATGTGCTAAAGCTGTCATCAGTGTCGTTTTCCCAGCACCACTGCAAAAATTAAAATTAATTACCTATATAATATTATTTACGCCTAGATTTAGCTATATATCATAATAAAAGAGTAAAATAAGAATGTCTGTACGGGTGTGATTATTTTTTTTTGTTGTATAGCTTTCAACCCCAGGAAGGATTTAGGCCAAAATTCATTTTGAAGAGTGGTATCTGATACAGAACCAAAATAGACCGTCCATATCATAGACCTAGATAATTACGTCTTAACAAAAGTAGTTTATAGTGTCCAGTATTTTGATAGGAACGGAAATTTAAAACCACACGAACGAATCTACTGGTCCCTTATAAATTAATGATAATCACTTTTTGGTATTTTGTACTCATCTCTCTGAGTAATTTTTTTGTTCACGTATTAATAAATAGATTTATACATTTTTTTTGTATCACAAGAGATTTTTTTTTGTTTCTCTTTTTTTAGCTTCACGCTGTATCCCGCACACAGCAGGATAGGCAGAGGGAACCTAGTGTTAAGACACTCCGTTCCCCACTTTCCACCAAATTCGGAGGCAATGCACGTTAAGTGGCGGAACTTAACACCGCACTTTGCCTCGACACCAGAGCGAAGAAAATGGAAATATTAATTTCCACTCCACGAGTGGGAATCGAACCCACAACCAGTCGTTTACAGTCACACTATTGTGCCACTGCGCCACGACTGGCCCCATCACAAGAGATGTAGATTATTTTTTATTATTATATTATTTTTATATTATAGAAACAAAATATTTAAAAGATAGCTTTAAAATATAAGTGAAATTATTTTTAGTAAAACAAAAAATAAACAAATTAACTTTGAAAGTCAAGTAAATTAAAGTAATATCGGCACTGTAGTTATGCAGTAATTGTTCAACTTTACTCAATAATTATGTTAAGAAGCATTAAATATAGAATGTTTAATATTTTAATAATATTTTTTTTACTAAAATTAATTATTGTAGCTGTAAATGAAAAAAAAAGATTATATGATTTTAATATAACTTATATGTATTAAAATCTTCTTCGATTTAAATCTTCTTCTTAAAATCTCTTCGGTTTTACTAGACAAAATATGGAAATGGCTTTTTACGGTACAACCTTACGATTGCTTATCACGCAGAACGCTAAATGAATGGGAATGCAAAGAAAAAATAATGTGTGAAAAAACATACGGGGGTGCATTTTTAAAAAATAAAATAGCCTATGTTTAAGCTTAGATTATCAACTATATTTATGCCAAAATTCATTACAATTGGTCAAGCGGATAAGATTTTTCACATAAATTTTCATCCGCTATTTCAAAGATTTAGAGGTTGATTTTTGAAAAAATAAGTAGCCTATGTTAGACCCAGTCACTTTTACTACTTTTCTTCTAAATTTCATCCAAATCGGACCGGTAGATTAGCCGTGAAAGCGTGACAGACAAACACACAGACTATCGCATTTATAATAAAAATATGGATGACATATTGACACCCACTATAACCACAATGAAGTGGGACGATTTGAATAATTTATATACATAATTTTATTTTTTATTATAACAAGCCTATATCGTTTTACCAAATTCTTGAGGATAGGTTTTAAATCCGATTACTTTAAAGTTAGTAACAACTCAAATTTTCAATTATATAATGAAACTTACCTAGGGCCCATCAGAGCTACTAGCGAACCTGGTTTGGCGATACCGCTTACTGCAAAAAATAATCGTTTTAAGATAATGATTTATATTTTTACATTTTAATACGAAATTATTATTTTTTTAGCGTCACGCTGTATCCCACACACAGGAGGGTAGGCAGAGGGAACTTAATATTAAGACACTCCGTTCCCAATTTTCCGCCGAATTCTCAAGGTATTGCGTGATTGGAAAATTACATTGAATATTTTATTACATAAATAACTATACCTAGTAGTAGAGATCGACGTGGCATAATGTGACTGTAAACGCAATGGATGTGTATTCGATTTTTACTGAGAGGAATGATTGTATATTATCTTCATTTCTCCATATTAATTTCCGCCACATAATGTCTCGATTTCAGGCCGAAAGCGGAGAACGGAGTGTTAGGACACTAGGCTCTCTCTGACAAACCTTTTAGGCGGTAAAAGCGTGATACATATACCTAGGTAGTTAAGATAATAAATCTGAGTATTTGAAAATTCTCGACCTATTAAGCTATTTTGTTTTTCCATAACTTATATAAATTATAAATATCCTGCTGATGGCAAAGTTGGAAAATACAAAAAAAACGGAATAAATTATAGTGATGATATATTGCGCAATATTATGTTAACATTATTAACCGCACGACAGATACCTCTGTTAACCAATTAGAATACTCTAACATCAGGGGTACACAACCTGCGGCCCTTAGACTACATAGACTCGCTTTATAATTCCATCCTGCCCGCTAAACGTTTATCTATATAACATATATGCGCTACTTTTTAAATACTATTAAAAAGTCTTATTATGGGATGCTAAATTTCAAAATTTGGTACGTCTAATACTAAAAAAAAGGTTGCTAACCCCTGTTCTAAGATGATTGATGACTAGTACCAACCAAAAACACATAACAATTATTTACCACTTCGCTTTAGTTTTATGAAAAAAAGAAGTAAATTTTATTAAAAAAGTTAATCTGCGTACAATGAAAACCATTATAAATTGTTTTTTTTAATAAAAAATTATTAAAATTAATAAAAAAAATCTAAATTCTTTTCATTTGCTCGTATTGTTATTTTTTGGTTCAATAACTTATTGTTAATATAAAATGCTCCTAATAATGATATTGCATTATAAAAAAAACGTTGAACTTGTGTCTAAGCGCGCTAAAGAAAATACTTATGTACATACATAGCTGTATTAAAAGCGATTGCAGAAACACGTTTTCAAATGTCTAGATAGATCTAGTACTTTAAATGCTGCCAGACACTGATTATTATAAAAAAAAATTAGAACATAGTACTCTGTATTTTAAATTAGGTATATTCCGTTTATAATTTTAATACATTAATTATATTTTCTCTCGCCTCTTGAATGTCAAACAGGCTCTCAGTAATAATCATCTCAGTATAATATCAAATTACAACTTTAGTTATTAATTTCAACCTCAAATCAATTTCAGACATGAACAAAAAGGGGCCAGTCGTGGCGCAGAGGCATAAAGTGTGACTGTAAAGCGACTGGTTGTGAGTTCGATTCCCACTTGACGTGTGGAAATATTTAATATTACCATTTTCTTCGCTCTGGTGTCGAAGCAAAGCGCGGCGTTCAGTTCCGCCACTTAACCCGTAAGGCCTCCGTAATTTGGCGGATACTGGAGAACGGAGTGTCGTAACACTAGGTTTCCTCTACCCAACCTGCTGTGTGCGGGATATAGCGCGAAGACAAAAAAAGGGGCTATTCAAAAAGACCATAACCACTTAACCGCTAGAATAGAAAAAATAACATGTCCAGACCTATATTATAATGAAGTATGTAATATTTACTTACCATTATTAACTAATCTCTTTAGCTTCCCATCTTTAAGTTTAATATGTACGCTTAGATCCCGCCATACTAGCGTACAAGGCCGTGGCGCTGGCGACGATCCGAGCAGCTCCTCCACCTCGGTGAACAGGGGCTCGTCATATTTAGAATAACTTATCCCACTGTTCACGTACAACACTTCCGGTGGTTGTAATTCCTAAAAAAAAAGAAAATTTTAATAAATGTGTAAATAATAGCTAAAATTGATAAAACCTTTAAAGCCATAGCAGTTTTTTATATGTCGTTCATCCGATAGTATAATGAGGTAGTTACGTTTTAGTTGTTTTTCAAGAGAACATTTTAAAACGGAAGTTGTAAGTAAAATGTATAATTTGAAATCATTGTAATGAAATATTATAATAACAAACACACAGCACACAAAATATATACACTATTTTCAGCATGGCACCCTGCAATCATTATTATAATTCTTATATATGCTACTTTATTATAAAAGTTATTATTATATATAATAACTTCTTGAGAAAACTCTAAGAAGCTATTAAGAAATGGCACACAAAACATGTAGGTACACTTTTTTTACGAATTTTTCAGCATTGCAGGGTAGTCCGAGCAAACCTAGTGTCAAGATAGTCCATTCTTCGTCTACCTCCCGAGACATTGCATGGTGAGTGGCATAACTCAACGACGTGCTTTGTTCCCGATATCACAGCGGAGAAATGAAAATAATTTAAATATAATCACTCCGTGAGTGGGAGTTATATCTATAGCCAAAATTTGACAGTCATGAAATCAATGAATATGTAGGAAAGTTTGAATTTTCTTAAATAAAATGTTTAAATCTTAAAAGTAATTATTAATATAGTTGTTGTTTTTATTATTTATAGCATTCATCCTAATATTAATCATCTGTGGTTTTAAGAATACCGTTCTGAAACGAGAATTAAAGTAGTATAGAACTTGACACTTAAATGGATTGTAGGTTATATCATCTTACTACAAAAGATAGATTTTTTATACAGGCTTTTGATAAAGGCTTAAGAGCTCGTATTCTTTTTTAAGATTTAGGCTTAAGTCTCTGAATGCTAAAGTCACAAGTGAGTATATAATCCATACTTATATTATAAATGTGAAAGTCTGTCTGTTTGTTTGTCATGCTTTCACGGCTAATCTACCGATCGGATTTGGATGAAATTTAGAATAAAAGTAGTAAAAGTTACTGGGTCTAACATAGGTTAGTTTTCCAAAAATCAACCCCTAAAGCGTTGAAATAAGCTTAAACATAGGCTACTTTATTTTTTAGAAATGCGCCCCCGAGGGTTACAATATAACGAAATAGTTCAAGAGGCAAAGCCGCGAGCAGATATTCATATATTTTTTTAATGCAATGACGTTGACGGCAAATATATTGAACCGGGAAGATATTATATGATGTATTTAATTTAATTATCTGTATATTAGGAATGAACTGATAACGTATTTAATAGAAATATTGCAAAATTTAAAAAAAAAAATAAAAAAAGTTACTGTCACATCATATCTTTTTGGTTTCTCTGCATCCATAAACCATTTTCCTAACATGGGGCCTTATGTTTTTATACATGACTTTTTGCCAGCATAAATTATAATTGTGATGTCTAAGCTTAAACAAAGTCCTTTCTTTTTTCGACACTCATTAACTGTATCAATTTTTTTAACCATTATTAATTATGTGGCCAGTCGTGGCGCAGTGGCACAAGCGTGTGACTGTAAACGACTGGTTGTGGGTTCGATTCCCACTCGAGGAGTGGAAATATTTAATATTTCCATTTTCTTCGCTCTGGTGCCGAGGTAAAGCGCGGCGTTAAGTTCCGCCATTTAACACGCAAAGCCTCCGAATTCGGCGGAAAGTGGGGAACGGAGTGTCTTAACAATAGGTTCCCTCTGCCTACCCTGCTGTGTGCGGGATACAGCGTAAAGCTAAAAAAATAAAATAAATAAATAAATTAATATATATATATATATATATATATATATATATATATATATATATATATATATATATATATATATATATATATATATATATATATATATATATATATATATATATATATATATATATATATATTAATATTAGTTCTTTTCACGTGTCTACATCAATTGAGATGTTTATTTTTCATTCTTACTACAGACTGAACGTTTTCTATATCAACCATTCAGCTACACCGATTTCACTTATTATATATTAAATATTGAAAAATTACTACATATTATTTAGAACCCGTTTTGTGTTATCGATTTATAGCTACAGTATAATCAATTTATGGATCCCTTGGCCTTGAAGTACTTCTTGGTGAAGGACGCTATTCGAGCCTATTACATTTAACTATCTAATAAAATAATTTAGTATATTCCCACAGCCTTCACCTTTGATTACACGGGCTGTGACGTATTACCTTCCATTCAAAGGCACTTGACTACATAGTATAAAGCAAAGTCGCCTTCCGCGTCTGTCTGTATGTATGTATGCTTAGATCTTCAAAACTACGCAACGGATTTTGATGCGGTTTCTTTTAATAGATAGAATGATTCAAAAGGAAGGTTTATATGTATAATATAGTAGAGAATCACTAATAATTTTAGAGCATTCTAATGTGATGTCGGTGCGGCGGCGCGTGCCTACAGTGATATAGTTGTGTAGTTCACGCAGGCGACGCCACGAGCGGGCCACTAGTTTTTTCTATATCTTAGGTTTTCTATATCTTAGGTTAGGTTTTAAAAATTTTATTATAGACATCGACCTCAATTATGCGACAAACTTAAAATATTTAATACACAATAGTAATAAAAAGTATGAATTTACATATACATTTATACATGAGGGGAAATAAAATTGAAATAAAATTGTGATGGATACCTAAGTTTTGTTTTGTGAATATTTAATTCTAATTCTATATTAAATTTATAAAATGATAAGATTTATATCTATGTGAGGGCTGAGGAGAAGAAGCTTAGCAGTGGAGGGAGGAATTTCGACAATGGCTACCATCTCGTCGAAACTGTTTAGTGTCCTCCCGGAAGTTTCTTAAGTTATTCTTATTTCTTAAGTTTTATCTGTATTAGATTCATTATCATTTTTCTTCTAGGCTTCAGGCTTTATAGTTCTAGTATACGTTACTTTTTATTGCTGTTTCACTTAATTATTAATATCGTCGTCCATACGAAAACTTTACTAAAGACTCTTTCGACGTGGCCAGTCGTGGCCCAGTGGCACAGCGTGTGACTGTAAACGACTGGTTGTGGGTTCGATTCCCACTCGAGGAGTGGAAATATTTAATATTTCCATTTCTTCGCTCTGGTATCAGAGGTAAAGCGCAGCGCTAAGTGCCGCCACGTAACACGCAATGCCACCGAATTAAACGACTAGTTGTGGGTTCGATTCCCACTGGAGGAGTGGAAATATTTAATATTTCCCTTTTCTTCACTCTGGTGCCGAGGTAAAGCGCGGCTTCAAGTTCCGCCACTTAACAAGATAAGCCTCCGAATTCGGTGGAAAGTGGGGAACGGCGTGTCTTAACACTAGGTTCCCTCTGCCTATCCCTGCTGTGTGCAGGATACAGTGTGAAGCTAAAAAGAAAAGATATATAAATGATTATTCGACCTAGTGAAAAGGTAATCACGTTTACAGTCAGCGCGTTTACGCTATCCCACTGCGCCACGATGGCATCTATTTTTAATATATATTATTAATATTAAACTAATTTAACATTACCTTTATTATCTAATCTTGACGTATCGTCTGTCAGATTTCTACTAAATGATAGACAAAATTCATTTGGCTTTCAAATTTAAGTTCAAATAATAAATTGAGCTACGAATAATAATTAATTAATGGACGTGTAGTAGTTGACGTGTCAAATACGGCGTTGTCTTAGCAATGGACATGTCACTTTATATAAAAGTGTCAATGATATGAGTGATATCTTTTTGCTAATACCATGTTTTTCTAATGAAAGAAAAAATAATAAAGGAGCTTCTCGAGATGAGCTTTTTTTCTAATAGCAGGGTCAGAGTCAGAGAGAAATAAATTTAGAAGACGTATAAAAATGTACAGGTTGGCCGGATGTCTCTTATAGAGATAATTCCGCCATTATTGACTAAATTTATGTTATTTATTTGTTAGTTTTTTTAAGTGCAATAACAAATATATAAAAAAAACTTTGAACGCAGCTGGATTTGAACCCGTGCCTCTTGGAAACCGTCCAAACGCTCTGACCGTTAAAGGGCTTAAATGCAGCTATGTTCAATTTTTGTACGCTTTCCAAATGTCTTATTCATTTCTCCTAAGTAAGGTGAATAACTTCCTTTAAAAATGTTTAAAGTAGTCACAAAGAAACTAGTGTCAAGAATATACATATATACATAACATTTTCATTAATCGAGATATTGTGTAACGGTGAAACTTACAACTTTGTATAAGGTATAAGCGGGAAAAAGATAATTTATAATTATTCCCCCGACTGAGAGTCAAAC
Source organism: Dryas iulia moderata (assembly GCA_019049465.1). Taxonomy (NCBI): domain Eukaryota; kingdom Metazoa; phylum Arthropoda; class Insecta; order Lepidoptera; family Nymphalidae; genus Dryas; species Dryas iulia. The sequence continues at coordinate 15,253,414 of CM032423.1, read as the reverse complement.
CCATAACCATCGTATTTATACCCAGACGCTGTCGAGCTGTACCACGACGGCTTTAATTAATTGATATTATAAAAATTGTTTTTCGCACTTATCTTATAAACTTTGAGTATGTAACGCGGCTTAGCTGTCAGAGCGGTTGCACGGTTTCCTTGAGAGTTTACGAGGCTTTCCGAAGAATTTTGGAGATATTGCGAGTTAACTGGCGTAACTTAACGCCTCGCTTTACCTCGACACCAGATCGAAGAAAACGGAAATATAAAATATTTCCACTCCTCGAGTGGGAATCGAACCCACAACCAGTCGCGCTTATAGTCACACTTCATATCCCAGCGCCACGAATGGCGCCCCGACTGGTTTGTTTTTTTAAGACGCTTGAATCCCGCTGCTTTCAAATTTTTATACGTTTTCTAAGAATGTCTATGCCAAATTTCTTATATATCCGCCGAATTTTCGTAAAAAAGTATCTTCCACGTGATATAAAGATATTATTCATAAGCAGTCACAAAAGTTAATGATAAACAAGTCTCAGTAAATTATATATGTTAACGATGGTATGTTGAATATTACTTCCATTCATAAGCGGTTTGAATTTTCAATGTTAATAATACGGGCGAATAATACGATTTTAATAATATTTTTTTGTTTTTTAATTGATTGTAAACCTAAAGCAAAGAAAATAATTCAAAAAATTTGCGAAGATATGTAAAAAATGCTTAAAAAAAGTTAGCTGTGGGTTCGATTTCAGAGGAATTAAATATTTTTTTTTATTACTTAAAATATTTTTTTATTTTCTCGCTCTGGTCAGGCAAAGCATAGCGTTGAATTCTGCCACGTAACACGCAACCTCTCGACTTGGGGCGAAAAGTGGAAAACGGAACTTATCGACCCTAGAAATAGACATTTAGAAAACGTATAAAATTTTGAACGCAGCGGGATTAGAACTCACGCCTCCTGAAAACCGTCCAGGCAGTCTGACCGCTAAGCTATGCGTTCTCTAAATGATTATACGTTTTCTAAATGTCTTTATCAATTTTCCTAAAGGGTGGATCACTTTCAAAATTTTTAAAATTATGGACACTAGGTTACCTACGCTGTGCGAGAAAAATCGCAAAACTAAGAAAAAATGTACAAAAAATATCGTAGCTTATTCCACGAGTACAAAAAGGTGTGAATTTTCAAATACCAATTTACAAATTAAGTACAAAAAAATGAAAACGATTAAATCTTGTGTAATTAAAATAAACGCTTTACGATAGTACATACACATGTTTGGAATAAATCCAGCTTTACAAATAATATATTACTATTAACCATTTAATATTTTGTTCAAAATAATATTTATTAGGTTTGAATTCTTAATAATAAGAGTATCTTAATTAAAGTGTGGCCAGTCGTGGCCCAGTGGCACAAGCGTGTGACTGTAAACGACTGGTTGTGGGTTCGATTCCCACTCGAAGAGTGGAAATATTTAATATTTCCATTTTTTTCGCTCTGGTGCCGAGGTAAAGCGCGGCGTTACGTTCCGCCACTTAACACGCAATGCCTCCGAATTCGGCGGAAAGTGGGGAACGGAGTGTCTTAACACTAGGTTCCCTGTGCCTACCCTGCTGTGTGCGGGATACAGCGTGAAGCTAAAAAAAAAAATCTTAATCAAAGATTTATTTCAGAAACGTGGCATGTGGAGGAATTCGGCACTGTCGTTTTTTATTGCACGAGATTGTTAGTCGGTATCTACTTCGAATTGCATTATATATATAAAAAAATATTGTTATTTAAAATTTAAATTAATTTTATAAAATATACTTCGTTTTATTGTTTATGAGTAAAATAATCGTAATAATCAAGTCTTAGAGTTTCAAATACATACAACATAATACAAAAAAAGTCTCTAGACCTTATGACGTATATAAAAAGTAAGTGAAGATATTGTAAACTTAATAAATTTATTTATCCCAATGACATTCCAATATATTTTATTTATTTCGGGCAGAACTGTAGAAAGGAATGACATTGGGTTCCCTCTGGCTACTCTGCTGTGCAAAAAATCGTACTTTTGCTAACTCGCTACGATTCCCGTTCTTCCGTCGCAGACGAGATTAACATTTTGAAATAATTAACATTTTATTATACTGTTATTAATTTTGCATTTAATTATTATATTTTGTTTCACCGTTCAACCTTTTTCTAAGCGTATATAATTTGGAAAAATAGAGTTATGAAAACTATTTGCAAAATATTATCTAGACTTGGTCGTTACCTATAATAATTGGATGCCACGTTTGAACAATTGAAACATGCTGAATGCTTAGCAATTATAGACTATAGGTTATGTCCACTTATGGACTTAGAAATTTGCTACATACCATAAATTTTATTGAAAATATACATATTATATGTATTAAAATAAGGTAAATCTAGTTAGCGTTTCTTATATCTTGTTACAAACCGCAATCTAGGCCTGAACATATCGAACAAGCCTACAGTTTTATATCCGATTACATAACCAATATAATTGATGATTTAGAAAATAAATATGATATTTGTCAGTCATTATTAAAAAAATGATGACTTTTGATACTGCTTATATTATTTAAATAGCTTCTTCTAGCTAAATTTCATATAAGATTTTTTTTTATCTTACTAAAATTTATCAGATGTGCTACTGATTATTTTTAATCTATGTTTAAAAAACAAATTTCTACTGCATCTTATCGCATTACAATACATTAAATATTTAAAAAACAAACAGTTACACACGCGCTTTCACCATTTCCTTCCTTTTTCATAAAAAAAACACAATACATTTAATAACAAAAATATATAAAAACTTATAATTAAATCAAATTTTCACAATAAATTTCAGCGAAAAGTAAAAAAAAAATACTTACATGAGCATCATCCGCACGGTCTACATTAGAGCTGTTAGAAACCGAGCTACTAGACAGCTCTTTCGTGGGCACATCATTAATGTTTTCCGTCATATTTATTTGTTTTCTTCACTAATAATATTATAAAATTAATATAAAAAAAATGTTTAAAACAATAGTTTTATATATATTTTCAAGCGTAACATCGCGGAGTCAGTTAAACGAGGCACGCGCCGCCCACGAGTGACAAGATACGACAGCGACGACACTACGTGGTATGAGACCGTAAATTTAAACGGCCGTTTGACTAGCTTTCAATGTTATTACAAAATTTACTATAATATAATTTCGTAATGTGTTAATAATGTATGTATATTAAAAATAAGAATTAACTAAATAATCAAATAAATTAGGCATCACTAAGATAATTCAGAATGGCGATTCTAATACAGAATATGACCATTTTTTATTAAAATTATACGTTTAAATTATTAAATATTTTAAGTTTTAAGGGTTACTATTCATATTGTAAAAGATTCTCAAGCAAAGGATACGGAAATGCCTCATAACGTTACATGGTTCGCGATAACACTGAGTGTCTACTGTCTACCTGGATTATGGGACTCATTTACTGTCGTATGTGAAGAAACCTGTTTGCCTATGCTTTAACTAGCTTTACTGAACTCCGTTTTCTATATGCTCACATAATAAACAAGGTTCAACATCATCTGGTCAATATTTAACTAAATTAACATAAACGTGAGTCTAGTTGACTCATAACTTGTAGGTTTAGTAGAAAAAGGAGATTGAAGATGTTTACGTTATTATTGACATTTAAAAAATTAATAAGGTTAATTGACTGAGTTGATCCATCCATACTTATACTATAAATGCGAATGTCTGTCTGTTTGTCTGTCACGCTTTCACGGCTAATCTACCCGTCCGATTTGGATAAAATTTAGAATGAACGTAGTGAAATTACTGTGTCAAGCATAGACTACTTATTTTTTTCAAAAATCAACAACTAAAAGGTTGAAATAGGGGATGAAAGATTATATGAAAAATTTACACCGCTTAATCGATTGTAATAAATGTAGTTCATAATAAAAAGCTAAACATAGGCAAACAAAACTAAACTTTATTTTTCAAAAATCTACCCCCGAGGGTTGCAATATAACGAAGCAGTTATGTAGTCCACGCGGCAAAGCCGCGAGCGGGCCGCTAGTATACAATATATATTGATTTGAGCTATCGTGATCTAGTGGGAGAGCGTCCGACTGTTAACACGATGAAAGTGGGTTCAGTTCCCAATAGGCAGAATGTTTAAATATTATTTTCATTTCTCCTCTCTAGTATATAAGAAGAAGCGAGGCGTTGAGTTTCGCCCTTCAACACGCAATGTTTCAATTTCGGCCGGAAATTGGAGAATGGAGTGTCTTGAAAGTGGGTTCTCTCTGACTACCCAGTTATACGGAGAAAACCGTAAAGTTCTATTTTGAAATGATTTTAGTTTTTGAAGTGAAAACTTCTTTAGGCGCGTTGAGCGTTTTGGTAGAGGGTAAAATCCTCGGTTCGCGTCACCGACATGCTAATGATAATAGTATTGATGATAGTATTGAAATTGAAATTCGTGTAAATATAAATACTATGTATAATTAAGATAATTGTATATTAATTATTTTTTCAACCACTTTGTATTTATATTTTGTTCATGATTTGTTTAACCCATCATATGTAACTAATAAATAAAACATAAAAAAATTCATATATTTTTTGCATATAGTTTTAATTACACTCAACTTAATAGTTCCGTTTTCACTTCTATCGGCAGTCCTACGACTGCTACTGTTTTTTTAATCTATAGAGGTTAGAAAAATATAATATTTAAGATTATAATAATGTTTACTTAAACTGTTAATCTAGAGAAACGTGGCGTAGCGTGTGGTATGGTCTTTAATTTGATTTGATCGTGGGAATGTTTATGTTTACGGTATCAAGGTTCAACAAGGATCAAGAACTTTGTCCTGTGTCATTAATTTCTAATGGTGCGTATATAAATAAAAAAAAAACAATTAAACTATAGTTCTAGGAAAAGAGATATGTTGTAAAGTTTTTAACATATTTATTAACTTAATCTGAATATATCTCAAAAAGCACCCTCACGCTTTTTGCCACATAGCGGGTTCTCATAGAGAAGCCGAATTCGTCCCCCACTTTCTGCTCGAAATCGAAACATTTGCGTGTCTAGTGGCGAAACTTAACGCCACGGTTTGTCTTACGTGCCAGAGAGAAGAAATAAAAAAAAGAATTTAATCATTTAGTAGGCTATCGTAGGCAGCTCGAGTAGGTATCGAACCCACAACCACTACTTTTACAGACAGATCATGTGTAACTGCGCCACGAAGGCCCCTGTATTGTATTTACTAGTATAAAAAATCTTGCATCGATATTTTAGCCAAGTCGTGTCGTTCTTTTTGCTTCAAAATTTGGACACGTGTCCGAGTACGTTGACAGTACAATATTTGCATAGCATGAACCTAATGCCTTTTAAGACAAGGACGGCTGAGATAACAAAAAGTCATTTTAGGTGTATTTCTTTATATTTTTTTAAAATATTTTTTAGCTTCACGCTGTATCCCGCACAGCAGGGTAAGCAGAGGGAACTTAGTGTTATGACTCTCCGATGCCCATATTCCGCCGCCGCGGTTTGCCTCGATACCACACTCGATACAATATTAAAAATTTTCACTTCTCAAGTAGGAATGGAACCCACGACCAGTAGTTTACAGTCACACGTTTGTGTCACTGAGCCGCGACTGGCCCCACATAATTGTCAAATTTATAATATTTATACTATTTAATTTTATTTTTTAAGCTTATATTATCAGTTCATCACGTCCAAGGAAAATGCATTGTGATAACACACAAATGCCTTTGAAATAACATTTAACGTGTAAATATTATGTATCATAAGCTATTCACATATTTGTATGTATGAAAAAGATAATTAATTATATAAAAATAAATGACGGTTAAGTCATCGAATTGGAGGCCATGTTTTAGCTTCAGACTTTTCCCCGCATTGCAGGGTAGTTAGGAAGAAGCTTGTGTAAAGTAGTTCTTCACTTTCTGCCTGAATTTTAGACATTTCGTGTTTAATGGCGCAACTTAACGCTGTGCTTTGTTTTTATTTAAATCAAATCATTTCTAGGCTAGGCTACTGCCCAGTCGTGGCGCAATGGCACGAACGTGTGACTGTTAACAACTGGTTGTCGGTTAGATTAGTTATATATTAATTATAGATTAATAATATTTAATATTTCCATATCCTTCGCTCTGGTATCAGAGGTAAAGCGTGGTGTTAAGTTCCGCCACTTAACACGCATAGCCTCTGAATTCAGAGGAAAATGGGGAAGGGAGTGTCTAACACTAGGTTCCCTTTGCCTACCCTGATGTGCGCGGTATACAGCGTGAAGCTAAAAATAATATGTTTATAAAAATAAAAATAAATAAAAAAAAATCATTTCTCAGAGTGGGGATCGAATCAACGACCAGGCTCTTATAGTCTTATGCTCTATGACACCATTCTTTTATATTAATTGTTTCTTAATTGGGACTTATTTAACTGCGTCTCTATTACGCCATGATTTTTTTACCACTTGCCTCTTACACGTGTCAGATGAATACTTATAGACCAAGGATAACGAACCTCGAAACTCTGAGTCGTAATTCTTTTTCAAAATTAGACAGATTTTTTTATTAATTTTGAATTTGGCAAGCTGCAATTACATACATATTTAAAAGGTATGAAAAAAAGATATTATTTTTTGTTAATAAATAAAAGTCAAGTGTGTAATTAATTGTAAACGTAGTCGTTTACACGCTTTACTACGATACTAGAGCGAAGAAAATGAAAATATTAAATATTTCCACTCCTCAAGTGGGAATCGAACCCAATGTTAGTATATTGGGTTCGATTCCCACTTGAGGAGTGGAAATATTTAATATGTTCATTTTCTTCGCTCTGGTATTGAGGCAAAGCGCGGCGTTAAGTTCCGCCACTTAACACGCAATGCCTCCGAATTCGGCGGAAAGTGGGGAAAGGAGTGTCTTAACAGTAGGCAGATGCCTACCCTTACCTCTGCCTACCCTACCCTACACGATAACAGCGTGAAGCTAAAAAAAAAATTACATACATTTAAAAGTTAGAAAAGATATTATTTTATTAACAAATATCATAAAATGTCATAAAATTAACAATGTCATAAAATGAAAAGCGACATTTATCGAGAGTCATTCAAAGATGTCCATGTCGTCTGCGGTAAGGCTCCCGTTAGTCTAAACTTTTTGCTTTGTGTCATTTTTTATTTATATAGAGGTATTCTGGGCTCCAATAGTCTGTTTCGGCTAACCCAGGGCTTCTTAAACTATTGGTCGCGACCCCAAATTGGGTCGCGTAGCAAAATTCTGGGGTCGAGAGATTTTAGTGTCGAATATTAATATATACCATTTTATAACATCGCTAGAGTTGGCGTTTCAAAACGCATTCTAAAACTATATATTTTCATATGAATATGTATATTGTTACATATTAAATAAATCTTCAAAATATATTAAATTATTTTTGTTTTTTATTTGTATGGGGTCGTCAAAACCCTCGCAATTATAAATGGGGTCGTGAATGACAAAAGTTTAAGAAGCCCTGGGCTAACCAGATCGGATTAGCGTCTATATCATTGAGTGTTAATATCTCTGAACGGAACAAAAACATCTAAATAATCGTCAAGCCATTTAGTGAAATCGTTTTTATCGATTATTAACGTTTTTGTAGAGATTATGCAAATATTTTTTTAGTAGTATATTTATCATTTGCAATAAATAAAAGACTTATCGTAAGCTCGTCATGTTTCTCTATCGCTAAAAAAATACCCGAAGTGGCACATACATGGCACAGTTAAGACATTTATGTACAAGTCAAATCCGTCATTTTTTATAATGAGATTATATTTGGAGCCAGTCGTGGCACATAGGTTTGACTGTAAGCGCGACTGGTTGGGGGTTCAATTCCCACTCGAGGAATGGAAATATTTGATATTTCCATTTTCTTCTCTCTGGCATTCGCTCAGGTGTCACAGCACGGCGTTAAGTTCCGCCACTTAACATACAATGCCTTCCACTTTCCACTTTTTTTTAAAAAAGTCTAAATTCTGAAATAAGGGAAGGAAATTTTTATGAAAAATCTAAACACCTTAGCCGATTTTCTTGGATTATCCCAGGAAGATAGTTTATGATGAAAGGTCAACCACAAATTACCTTATTCCTAAACCAACCCCATGAAATAAGGGATGAAATATTTTATGAAAAATATATTAAACAATATAGGTGAAAAAACGGGCCGTCGAAAATAACAATTGTGTAAATCACGCGGGCGAAACCACGAGCGAGGTACTAGTTAATTATATAAATGGAACCAATTAGCTCCTGTCCGCATACCCAGCTACTAGATTACAAATAAAACAATTAAGAATTAATTAACAAGTAAGTAGTTAAAAATCTATTAAATTATTTCATAACTTAACGCCTTGTAATTGGCGAAGAGACTTTAACAAGAGGTGTTATAATATTGTGTAATCGTAAGTATATAATTATGTAATGATATTTACGTATTTGACCATTAAGGATATCGCAGTACAGGGGGCGTAAAGGATACTTAGTTACAAGCTCAAAACAAAATGGCAGAGCTTTGCCAAACCAATAAAAATACTTAAAATTGTTATCAATTAACAAATGTGTAGTTAAAAAACTATTAAATAATTTCATAATTTGACGCCTTCTAATTAGTGAAGATACTTTAGCAAATGAGGTGTTACAATATTATGTAATTTTAATCACATTATAATGACATTTAACATTAAATGTACATATTTTAGTATTGAGACAGTGGGATAGCGTTTCCCCGAAAACTTAAAGGTATGTAGGTTCGATTTTCGCACGGAAAAATAATTATATTTAAATTATTTTCATTTCTCTGCTCAAGTAAGATGAAGCGCGGCGTTGAGTTCCGCCACAGAGGCAGCGACATTTCAAGACTTTGTTTTATGAAATTAGATTCTCTCTACCTAACGAAATAATATGTTGTTTTCTTTAATGTGTTACTTAATCTTCACTAGCAGAAGGGCCACCTGATGGTAAGTGGTTACCTTCGCCCACATCCACATCCGCAACGCCAGAGGAGTTATCGTTGCGTTGCCGACCTTGGGGATGGTGATAGTGGGAATAGGGAGAGCTGGGGAGAGCTGGCTTACATGCCATCGAACCGAAACACATCATCAGATATTAGACGGTTCGTCTTTGACATAATAGTGTTCGCGAGCCAGTCGGAGAACGAATCTCCTACCACCACTAGTGGGTTACCCAGCGGCGGAGGGTAATTGTATTGTATTGTTAACCCGTCCCCCCACGGGTGGGTCCCCCCCCAGAGTCTAGCGGAGAGCTCCTTTACTCTGTTTTGCTATTACATCTATTTAAGAAATATTGTGTCTCATCGCAGATTTTTTCTCTAATAAACTTAAGAAATCAAAATAGTTTAAGCGATATAACTCCATAGTTAACCAACACCATTGTTGGTATCGAATTCGTAATCACCGTGTAGGTGTCTTCAAATGCTCTATTATGGCGTAATTGTTATGTAATCCAAACAATTTAATCATAATGCCTACACGATATGAGTTATGCATGACATTGACATTCACATTGAAATAATTAAAAGTAACAATTTGTTATCAGGAAAGATATCAGTCAAATAAAGAGTCAATCTTCTTGGTAAGTTCGTTGGTGCGTTCGTAGACCACATCAACGGATATAATCAGCTCTAGTGTTGTCAAAGCACTTAGTGTTGTACTCATATATACGTAAAAAATTAAATTTAAAATTCAAAATAATTTATTTTTCATCAATGACCATTGTGTGTCTGTATATGAAAACAATTTCTTCTTTTTACTTATCACACTCTTCTCTACACGTTCCTCTCGAAATCGAGATATACTTGTTGAGTGGTGGAACTCAACGTCGTGCTTTGCCTTAGGCATCAGACAGATAATCTGTGCAATCATATTAAATATTATAAACCATATAATACTTTAATTACTTAGTTTGGGCCAGGGGCGCAGTGGCACGAACGTGTGACTGTAAACGACTGGTTGGAGGAGTGGAAATATTTAATATTTCCATTTCCTTCGTTCTGGTATCGTTAAGAAAGCGTTAAGTTCCTTACTACGTACGGACTTAACACGCATTGCCTCCGAATTCGGTGAAAGTGGGGAAACGGAGTGTCTTAACACTAGGCCATCCCTCTGCCTACCCAGCTGTGGGCGGGACACAGCGTGAAGCTAAAAAAAATAGTTAGTTACTAATTTAATATGTAAAACGAGTGCGTGTAACGGAATTTACCATTTTGTATTTAAAAGCCATTGGACGAGTGTCATGTATGAGTTCTTTTTGAAGATGTTGCATCCGGTTTAGATAGAAAAAAAATTAAGTGACTTTTTATGTACTTGATGATTAAACAAAAAAGTATTTAATAATCAATACATATAAATGTGTTCTGTTATTTGCTGTAATTGATAGAAATTAAGATATTATCGACTTAGAAATCGAGGACATAATAGATGTGAAAGCGGATTCATTTATTAATATCTAGATTTTATTAATATAATCTAAATATGTCTGGTCCTTGATTCTATTTTGGTGTCTTTCTCTCCTATTACAATGGAGATCGGAGTGACTTAGTGCCAGGTTCTCTCTCGGACATTTCATGTATACGAAGTAATTGAAGACGAGTAACGTAAGAAAATTAATAAGTTTTATATAATATTTTGTACCACAAGTAATTATTTTCATTTATTTGTAATAGTTAATTTTTATTTCAAAACATATTTTTTAGTATTTTAGAAAATACTTTTTAAAACATAAAACAAAAATTAAATGTATTGTTATATAAACATAAGCAGTTATTTGCGTACTGAAAGGAAATAGGAACATTTATGGTAGTAACTCATGGAAAGGCAGTATTTCTAAGCTGAGTTCATTTGATATAAGCCTCATACTAAAGCGGTCTTAACTTATTATAGTAGTTGCCGTTGACCGTATAATTTAATAAACTTGAACGAAGCCAGTGTCGTATATCAAATACAGATGAAAATAGTAAAAACATAAATTTTTAGGAAAAATACGGGAAAACTATAAATTCATACTTATATTATGAATGCGAAAGTCTGTCTGTTTGCCTGTTACACTTTCACGGCTAATCTACCGCTCCGATTTTGATGAAATTTAGAATGAAAGTAGTAAATAATCCAGGGTCAAACATAGGCTAGTTATTTTTTCAAAAAGCAACATCTAAAGGGTTGAAATAGGGGATGAAAGTTTATATGAAAAATCTATACCGCTTGACCGATTGTAATATTTTTTTTAATAAATATAGTTGATAATCAAATGTTAAACATAGGGTACTTTATTTTTCAAAAATCAACCCCCGGTAGTTGCAATGTATCGAAACAGTTATGTAGTCAGCGGGTCGCTAGTTAGTAATATGTTATTAATTATTGCGGTAAGATTTTAATGTGGAGAAGAAAGTGTCCTGAGAAAAGATTCTCTCTGACTACCGTCTGTTATGCGGGTAAATTGTGAAACTGTTTTTTAGTCATTTTAACAGATGTAATTAGAACTTACATTTTAGAATGGTGGTAGTAAAAAAATCCAATTCCATATTTCTACGTATTTTTTGAAAATAAAGTATCCACGGTGGTTTTTTTTTAGCTTCAGTTTTACAGTAGGTTCCCTCTGCCTACCCTGCTGTGTGCGGGATGCAGCGTGAAGCTAATTTATTTATTTATTTTATCTGGTCTAAAATTTTATATTCTTGATTTACAGTAAATATGCTTTCCAGTGCCGATACCATTAATACGCTTAAGGTTAGAAGTATGCTAATAACAAAAGACATTAATTTGGCCTCCTTCTGTCCTACATCTCCGAGGCTGGCAACGCATCCTTAACTCTTAATGTTGTGAATATCTATGACTATGATGAAGGTAACCACTTAACACCAGATGGGCCTTCTGCTCGTTTGCCTCCTATATTCAATAAAAAAAAATACTAGTGCATGCTGTATCTATCTTCAACGATAATGAATTTAGCCTTAAGTTTTAACCTGTGTAACATATTTTTATGCATAATGTAATTATCACTGATGGTTCTAAATAAATAAAATAAACAAAAAATATCTGATAAACCGGGAAGTTGCAAAAAAGATCATTTAGAAATTTTATGATCAAATACATTTTAATATAGCAGCTTTATCTGTTTTAATTTTGAGATTATCCGTTATTTGCATCACTATAACAGATAAGTAAATACCACAAATCTGCATGTATAATGCAGTTCCGTTAGTTTGCAAATTATATATTACTAATTTATACAAAATGAACGATAAGAGATGTATTTTCCGTATTTTTTTTATTTATATATTGTGTAAAAAAAATGTTTTTGTTGTTGTTGTTGTATATATGTTTTAACAATATCGCATTGAAATTTGTTTTGTGCCAAATTAAAATGGAGAGAAAACTAGCAGAAGGATCACCATAGTAAGTGGTTAGTAGTAACAAATCATACGAGTATGTAAACGTAGGAATATAAACTACTTATTTGAATAATTTAAAGAAATTTAATAATAGTATAAAATAATATTTTATTTAATATTTTTAAAATAAATAAAAAAATAAGATGATTTTTTTAAACAAATAAAAAAATAACAAATAATGAAATATTTTTATAAATGGCCAATACTTATAAAAAATATTAATAATATTTTTATAAATATTGGCTGAATGACATACTGGCTGGTTATAGTTAATAAAAAAGATTAAAAAAAACAGTAAAGGGAAGCTTGGCAAGAGCACGACGCGGGGAAAAGTGATGCTCTGAATTTTATTGATGTCAAATTGCAAATAAAATAAAATTTATTATGTAAACATGTTTATTTAATAAATAAATTTAACATTTAAAATACGCGGAAATTAAATTATTGTTGTTCTAGTTTTATTTGTGGCTAACTACGAATAAAAATAAATAAATCTTTATAATAAGATTTATGTATATTTGTTAAATATAAACAATTTGTTCGTATGTTTTATTGCATTATTTATAGAAAAACCGCATAAAAGGAATATAAAATTCTAAATAAATATTATAAGGTAAATAATAATTACTTTCTTTTTTATTTTTAATTCTTAAGTTGTACTTTAGAGTTCGTTACTTTATTAGCGCATGTTGTGTACTCCTATAATTGGAGGTACATTTGGTATTTTATTGTCTAAACTTGTATTTTTTGTGTGACATATGTATCTCTGTTGGAGTTCCATATTAAATAAATAAATAAATAAATAAATAACATTTCTTTGTATGAGATTTATCAAATTTACAATGTAAGTAAAAGCACCCGCAGTGACGCACACCATCTTTAATTACTGAAAAAAAAAATAACTTCACGTTATATCCCGCACACAGCAGGGTAGGCAGAGGGAACCTAGTGTTAAGACACTCCGTTCCCCACGCACCGCCGAATTCGGAGGCATTGCCTGTTAAGTGGCGGAACTTAACGCCGCGCTTTACCTCGACACCAGAGCGAAGAAAATGGAAATATTAAATATTTCCACTCCCCGAGTGGGAAACGAACCCACAACCAGTCGTTTACAGTCACACGCTTGTGCCACTGGGCCACGACTGGCCACAATTACTGCTGTATGGATATTTTAGTATACATGGTCTTAAATATTATGAAGTCCATGTCGGCCTAGGGGCCAGTCATGGCGCAGTGGTACGTGACGTATGTGAGTGATACGTGTGATTGTAAACGACTGGTTATGGATTCGATTCCTACTCGAGGAGGGGAAATATTTAATATTTCCATCTCATCGCTCTTGTATCGAGGTAAAGCGCGGCGTTTAGTTCCGCCACTTAACACGCAATGCCTCCAAAAATCGGAGCGCTATAACACTAGGTTCCCTCTGCCTACCCTGCTGTGTGCGGGATATAGCGTGAAGCTAAAACAAAAAAAAAACAAAAAAGAAACAAACAAAGAAAATATTATTATAAATTATATTAAATATTGATGTATTAAAGGTTAACTACTACTATAGTACTACTACTACTAGAAAGATTACAGATTTTATAGTAAGATCATATGTGAATGGGTGGAATTTAAAAATAATATAAATATATGTATAGAGAGTGGCTAGTCGTGGCCCAGTGGCACAAGCGTGTGACTGTAAACGACTGGTTGTGGGTTCGATTCCCACTCGAGAGTGGAAATTATATTTCCATTTTCTTCGCTTTGGTGTCGAGGTAAAGCGCGGCGTTAAGTTCCGCCACTTAACACGCAAGCCTCCGAATTCGGCGGAAAGTGGGGAACGGAGTGTCTTAACACTAGGTTCCCTCTGCCTACCCTGCTGTGTGCGGGACACAGCGTGAAGCTAAAAAAAAAAAAATGTATAGAGCGGATAACCGATGTCAATGGAGCACTGAGGATGACGATTGATTAATGGCCAGTGTCAATAATCGATTTTAATCAAACCACTGCAACCATAGATTGATCTAGCAATCATTTATCTTAGTAAATTTAAAGTAAAGTTATTGCCAATCTCCAATCGAAGTAAGTAATACTTATAAAGAAAAGAAAGAAGAGAATATAAGAAGTAAGAAATAAAAAGACATTTAAAGAAAACGTATAAAAATTTCCTCCTGAATACCGTTCAGGCGCTCTCACCACTGAGCCATGCGTTCTACTATCCGCTGCGTCGAAATTCTTATACGCTTTATTACAACTTATTTGTGTTGTAAGCATCTCTGTAGAGAGATTTAGAACGCATGGCTCAGTGGTGAGAGCGATTGAACAGTATTCAGGAGGCGCGGGTTCGAATCCCGTTGCATTCAAATTTTTATATGTTTTCTTTAAATGTCTTTTTCAATTTTCCTAAGTAGCCCCTAATATATAGCATTCTCTCTTGCAAAACGATTGTTCGTAGAATAATCTTTGGGTAGCAGAAATTTGTAAAAATCTCTCTTGTCTGCTCTCTCTTGTGCTCTTTGAGCAATCCTTATTCAGATACGACACACGACAGTCGTGTGTATTATTAGTATTAATTATAATACTAATAATGTTTATATTTCATAAAATATAAAATGTGTTGAAAGATTAAAGATTTTATCGTAAAATCATATACGAATGGGTGAATTTAAAGAAATTTATTCATCAAATAAATTCTGCAAAAAATGTTTCACGACTGTCAGGGTTCAGTGAACTTAGCTTATTAATATTTAATATAATTCATATTTAATATAAACATTTTCTTTGCTTTGGTGTCGAGGCAAAGCGCGGCGTTAAATTTCGCCACTTAAATGAACAAAGTGGCTCAACATTAGGTTCCCTCTGCTGTGTGCGGGATACAACTTGAAAGCAAAAAAAATCTCACACTACGGACGGACGTCCAACTGTGGCATCTTTTACTGAGGCATTGTAAGTATCATATATGCAAGTGAACTGTTCCGTTCGATCTCGGAGGGTAAGGTCCGCCGGTCAGTCGGAATTCATGGCATGGGGCGGGCTGGATCCATTGCGCTATTTTTTCGCCTTATTATGGCTATGAAATGGACAGCTGTAACGGGAGTATAATTACGAAGAAAGGTATTACAATTACTATGAACTCCCCTGGTGGCTTTTCAACGATTTTAATACATTAAACATTTGGTAACACTATTATCTCTGATTCTCTAAAACATCTTGGGTTACTTACGCATAATAAAAGGTATTAACACAATAATAAAAGACCATAACCGCGAGAGAGAGAGAGAGAGATCATGATATATCAGATATATCAGTATCATTTTAAGTATTATTGTTTTAAAGCATATGTAGAGAGTTAACTAACCTTCGCAATGGACATCAACAACATTAGAGCAGTTGTGGATGCTTTGCCTTGATTTTGAAGGTGCAGGAGGAAGAAGGGTGGCTGGGAATAGGGCGAGCTGGTTGAATCGGAACACATAATGAGATATTTAGCGGTTCGTTTTTGATATGATACCACCAAATTACTGGGTTACCCGCCTTATACGAGATACGGGTAAAAAAAATAAGTTGACGTGTAGTGTGTCGAGAAAAGAAAAATAATTCTAAATAATCTAAAAAATAATCTAAAATATTTTTACTTTATTTGACATTTTTCATTTTAATAGATAAACAAGCACTTTCGAATCGTTAATGAATAGAAAAATGACACTATTAGATAGAAAGAAAAAGAAAGCTAGAAAGCATTTCTGCAGAGGAGAGTCTAAGATAAAGTCTCTGTTATGCTCGAGTGGAAAGTGACTGATTGAGTATCTTGAAACTAAGTTTTCTCAGACTGCTAAGCAGTAAAAAAAGAGTGTAATTGTGCGCTTCAATAAGTCAAAACATTGAGTTTTGTAAAATGCTAAAAATCTATTACATTAGAATTACTATAAGAATTACTATTATTATAAAAATATTATGATATAAGTGATTTTTTTTTAATAAAAGACAGATCATTTTAAGGATGTATTGCTTTTCTTATTTATTATATATGTTATATTAAGTTTTATACACAGACAGCGCCGTACTGTTTATGTTCTGGATTTTGTTTTTTTTTAATTTCTTTGATTTTAATTGCAGTATAATTTTTAAGTCATCGCAATAGCATATTATCGTTATGGCCTAAGAGCCTTTTCGCTCTGGTCTCGTAAAGAGAGGCATTAAATCCCGCCGCTTAGCACACAATACCTCCAGAATTCGGTGATAACCCAAATTCCATACTTGCTGACCCTTATTAGCTGTGATGGACACACATAACAATTTCCAATTTTTTTTTAAATGAAAATGTCTGTCCGTCAATGGCTCTTGCTTTAACAGTTAAAAAAGAATATTTTAGTCTTAAACTTATCAGCGAGATTGGCGGTCGCCTCGTTGGCTCTATAGGCAACGGCGATTTTTATATTGTATTTCATTATAGCGACTGTAGAAGTGTAACTTGATTTATATATACATTTACGTCTTAGCAACTATGGGGCTGTTTTGATTAATACTAATCATCTATTAATAGTATTCTAAATAATAATAATCCGTAAGATGATCACATTCTTTATATGCAAATTTGTTTTTAAATTAAGCTAAGGCAGGTTGGGTACCATTTCCATCGTGAGAAGTTGGTGACCTTTCCTCTACAGGACGACTATTGATTAGCCATAACCTGTGATTTGTTCATCTATAAAGCTTATCACCCTAAAAGAATATCCGAAAAATATAGATAAACAACATATATATTCTTAAGATAGGAGATAGTTCGTTAAGTTCTACCACTTAACACGCCATGCCTTCAGATTTTGATAGAAAATGGGGAACGGAGTGTCTTAACACTAAGCTCTCTGTGCCTATCCTGCTGTGTGCGGGATACAGCGTGAACCTAAAAAAGTGTATAGAGAAAAGAACAATTCTTTAATTTTTCGACAGCTTTTGCAGTAGAGCTTCTATGCCGATGGTAGCTTCATGTTGATTCCATGATCCAATAATAATATAATTTAACTATTTATTTTTTAAACTAAAGTTATTTTAACTTGTGACCTAAAATAATAGGAAATACCTAAAAAGTATATATATAATTTTAACAATTCTTTATAATCAAAGATAATAATAATTTTCTACCAGCAGTCGCTGCTGTTGGGTGCAATAGAGTTGCTTCATATTTTCTTATACGAGTATTTGACCTTACGTCAGCTATAGTTGATCTTCGTGAGATATTTTCATCGAAATCGGTCAAGAGATTTAGTTATTTTATACAAACATTCACCTCACGTAAATCGGGCCGGTAGATTGGCCGTGTAACAGACAGACAGACTTTCGTGTTTCTAGTATTAGTATTTAACTATTTTTTATATTAATATGGATTTATAAGATTAAATTTACAAAAAAGTATATATACGGGAATTAAAAATAGTACACATACATTGTTTTTTATTATTTTTTTTAGCTTCACGCTGTATCCCGCACACAGCAGGGTAGGCAGAGGGAACCTAGTGTTACGACACTTCGTTCCCCACTTTCCGCCGAATTCGGAGGCTTTACCTGTTAAGTGGCGGAACTTAGCGCCGCGCTTTACCTCGGCACCAGAGCGAAAAAATGGAAATATTAAATATTTCCACTCCTCGAGTGGGATCGAATCCACAACCAGTCGTTTACAGTCACACGCTTGTGCCACTGGGCCAGGACTGGCCACATTTATATATGTACATATATAATTTATATTCTATTTAGGCTTACAAACAATATAATCTGCTATTCAAGCCGAGATATCTTTATTAAATATTCACCAATTAAGTTAATGTTAAGTGGTTTTATTGCTCATCTTTCAAAATTAAATTTTTAAGTATTTTAGTATTTATCTTATTATTTTATTTGCTTATTCCTATTTTACATGTTAATTTCCCATAAATACTACAATACAAAGGAAATTGCACGCCGGTCCGAGAGCTAAGTCGGAAGGCATATGCCTTAGTATGTCTATCCCTGGAGCAAGACCTCCCGGACGCCCAAGGAAGGGATGGTTGGATGTCGTAAAACATGGCATGAGAGCCAATGGACTAACCACTAAGTATGTCGAAAATCGTGCAAAGTGAAGTAATTTAAATCGGAAGGCAGACCTTGGATAAGCCGGGATAAATGCCATAAATATAAAGACTACAATATTAAGGAAACCTGGGCACATACACAAAAAGCATAGAAGAAAAAACAAAAATGTTTGTTTATTTTACGTTTAGTTTTTGTGTTTGTTTTACAAAGATCCAGTATAATTGAAATAGATAAAGGATATTAGTATACTCATTCACTTATCACGAATAGATCTTCAGACTATTATATTACCAAGTTGTTCGAGACATACTTTTTCTAAAGCTACCTATCTAAAAAATGGCAAAAACTTATTCATAATATTCACATAAAAAACAGCTACATGTCCACCTAAAAAAATATGAACACGTATTTTGACAGCCTCATGAATTTCGACAGTAGTTCCGGTGGTTGGGTTCACGGAATGACAGTTACCTTTATTAGCTTAGTACACTTGTGCAATTAGCATATATTTTACATAGTATACAAGCAAAAATAGCTTCTATACTATTGAATTAAGTATTAAAATCGTTTGACTAGTTTATTTCTAGATGTGATAGGTTGTACACATGGATATTTGAACCCTATCGGTTTTGAAAGCGGCTTCCTTCTTTGAAACATAATATGATGTGAATGCCATTTGAAGAACGGTTAACAACGTTTATCTACTGAAAGTAGTTCATTCGGTAGCTAGTTTTTATTTGGATCGCTTAATTGATATCAATTGTTTGTTAGTTAGGTTAATACCATATTTCAGCTTCACACTTTTTCCCGCATAAAAGGTTAGACAAAGAGCATGAATGATTCCGACCTGCGGTACGCGTTGGGTGGCGGAACTCAACGCCGCGCTTTATCTTGGGTATCAGAGCTGAGAGAGCTAATAAAATTCCACAGATTTTTTTTAGATTTACACTTTCACTGGAGAAATTTAAAATCATTGTAAAAAATACTTTAATAAGTAAGGCTTATTACTCTGTAGAAGAGTATTTAAAGGATAAAAATTCGTGGAATGAATTTAATTAGTGTCCAATGCCGGTTTAGCTAACTATTGTATCAATAACATTGTAATATTTATATTTGAAACTCAGGAGTTGCCTGCTGAGTTTCTCGCCGGCTCTTCTCGGCAGAACTGCCTTCCGAGTCGGTGGTAGCTTATGTACGTTCGACAATTCAAAAGTGCTTACAAAAGTCTATTTGAATAAATAAAAAAATATTTTGAATTTGTATTTGAATTTGAGAAATGAAAATAACTGAACGATACTTATTCCCCCGAATGGAAATTGAACACACAACCATCGGGTAACTGTATACACGGTGTCACAGTACAGACGCTGTCACACTGCGCCACGATGGTCTAAATTTTATAGATTGGTACATGTGCGGCCTAATTTCAGATTTTTCCTTCTGTGTGAAACTGAAATCTAGGAGGAGGCCCCTAAGTACATGGTACTTAGGAGATAATGGAAATAAAACAAAAACTTTAGCGATTGTTATTAGTATAGGTATTATTTAGCTTTAAACAATTCTCAATTGTATATTTACTCAACACCGACATCAACCGAATATAATAAATGACTAATTCGAAGCATATACACTTCTAAAAGTTACTACAAATTTGATGAAATTTAAAGAAGTCTTCTAGTCACTATAAACTATTATAAAATGTTAGAAGCTTTCTTCTTTTTTAATTAATAATAAAATTTAGAAAATGCAATATTCTCTAAATTTTATTTTTAAATAACAAATTATACACAAGTAATCCGTTTTTTTTTTATTTAAATATTCTTCCGAGTCGATATGCTATCTACGGCCAGTGTCCGAATTGATACATAGTCATTAACCTCTACTCGTATTTCGCGCCATAACTGTGTGTATTAAAAATATTGAATTAAATTTTTAGAACTAGATAAGCCATTCTTCGCAAATTAGTAAGCGATAAAGATTATATTTCCATTATAGGAATATTTTATAACATGTGCAGTTTTGTTTTTTTTATTGAAGAAGGGGGGGCAAACGAGCAGAAGAACTACCGGATGGTAAGTAGTTACCTTCGCCCATTTACGTCCACAACATTAGAAAAGTTGTGGATGCATTGCCGACCTTAAGGGGGGAGGAGGAAAGGAGGAAAGAAGGATGGGGATGGTGGGAATATTGAGAGCTGGCTTACATGCCATCGAACCGGAACACATTATGAGATGTTTGGCGGTTCGTCTTTGACATGCAAGTGGTCGCGAGCCAGTCGGAGAACGAATCTCCCACCAACAAGCTACTGGGTTACCCGCCTTATACGGGATGCTGCTCAGCGACGGAGGGGAATTGTATTCTAATCCGTCCCACGGGTAAAAAGGGTTTATTTATTAAATAATCCGAAGTAAAACTATTCATTACTTAATAACTGAATATCACTTAAAAATGTCAATAGTAAGTATTAAATAATATTAACATTTAAAGTGTTATTAAAATAATAGCTTCACGCTGTATCCCGCACACAGCAGGGTAGGCAGAGGGAACCTAGTGTTAAGACACTCCGTTCCCCACTTTCCGCCGAATTCGGAGGCTTGCGTGTTAAGTGGCGGAACTTAACGCCGCGCTTTACCTCGACACCAGAGCGAAGAAAAAGTGTTATTAAATAAAAATATTTTTACAAAACGTATATAACGTGAGCGCATGGCTTAGCGGTTAGAGCGCTTGGACGGTTTCAAACAGGCGCGGGTTCAAATCCCGCTGCATTCCAATTTTTATACGTTTTCTTATGTCCTTTTCCAATAAGTATTTTTACTGTTATGACTTATTGTTTTTTTCAGATTTACACATTTTCCGGCGTAGCACGGTAGGCGGAGAGAACCTAGTGTTAAGATACTCCGTTCTCTACTTTTAACCTGAGTTCGAGACGTTTTGCTTGATTAGTAGTGGAACTCATCGTTGCACTCATTATCAAAATAGAGACATGAAAATAAAATTTCACTAGTGTGCATAGAAGCCCTAACCAATCTCGTGTACAGTAAACGTAAAAATGTTTTTGATTTTTATACAAAATTATATTCAGATAAAAAACTTAGAAGAATCTAAATAGGATCAACAAATCGGATATGCTTGCACGGTTCAAGTGCCACTTAATAAAACATCGATTTCTCCTCCGATCCTCGAGCCGGAATCGAACCCACAACCACTCCACTCCACCTGTCACTTGAACTTACAATCATACCTTGTGCCACTGCGCCACGACTGGCCCTTTTATAATATATTTCTATAATATACTTCTCTTACAATTATTTCAATAACGGAGAAAATGTGTAAACCGTACATTCCACAAGACGTTACAAAATGATTTTAACTTTATAATAATTTAATTTATATTATACTGCAGTTTATTTACTGTAGACGTTATTAATTAACCCAATAATATTGTGTTACTTAGAAGGTCTATTAAAATAAGTGTAGCCTTGCGGTTAGAGTAATTGATCTGAAATATTCCTAAAATACCGCGGTATTCTTACATATATCTTAAATTTCTAGTGGTTTATGCGTTCAGTATTTTGCGTGTATGATTTTTATATTTAAAACTTAATATTAAGTTCATGGTAAATGGTACAAGGCAAAGTTATTTATAGTATGGTAAAGACCAACAGAAAGCGATTGTCTATAACAGAAACAGAAACGTACTTATACAAATACATATGTCTTCTTAGGTATAGACGCGCACTTTTTCCCTTAGAGTACGCAGTGAGAAGTTAGTGTCAAGATACTCCGTTCTATTTTGCCATGCATTGGGTTCTGAGTGGCAGAACTCAATGCCACGCTTTGTCTTATCACCAGAGCGGAGAAATGGAAGTAAAATCATTCCAATGCGTGGGAATCGAACCCATAACCATCGCAGTATACAATCGAACGCTATCACAGTTAGCCACGATGGCCCCATGTCATACATAGCTTTTACTTCTTGTACATTATTAACTAATATATTTCGATTTTTCAAGAAATTATTTTCCCATGTCTCCTTTAGTGCATTTAATCCGACAATTAAAAATCAAATAGAAAGTGTGGCGTAAAGAAGAGTTTACATTTCAAATCGTACATTCATTCTCCACTTTTCGTCATATCTATGACATTATTTTAGAACTACTCCTGATTTAACTACTATAACAACTACTATTTGAAGCCGGGACTAGAACCCACGTAGCTAGAAACCGTCAAAGCTCTTTGTCTGCTAAGCCGCACTACTCTATATTCGGCTATGTTTATAAAATATACCATAAGAGAATCCAGTTTTCTTTAGTTTTTCAATATTAATATAATCTCTTAAATATTAAATGTAACTTATATCTATTACATAGTATTAATAGGACTTACTATGACTATCTTATTCGGCTATGTCAAAATTGTTATTCTCTTATTACAATTTATTTTTATTGTTTTTGTACGTTTTTTAATTTTTTCTAATCCTATGTTTATAAATAACATTTTAAAAGTGTTTAAATATTTGTTAAATAACATTCTCTCTGGCCGATAGTTGGTAGAAGTATTCGGGTTGCAGAAATTCGTAGAAATTCGCAAAAATATCTGAGAAATAATAACAATAACTTTAGTTCCCAATTAAATCGTGCTCAATTAATTGCTTTGCTTATCAAATTTTTCAGTATTAAACTTTTTTAAGACTGAGATTCTTTCTCATAAAAACATGAAAATTCTTCCATATTAAAATTTAACTCACTACAGTACACTAGTATTCAGAACAATTCAAGATATATATGATTTAAGCATGGCATGATATAGGACAGTAAATGGGAATTTATAAGACCATGGGCCCCGCTCCCTCATGAATGGTATGCTAAGTAGTTTCTTCTCTGTTACTCTTATATATAAATACTTCTATAACTATACTTTAATATTCATATGAAGACCTTAAAGCTACTCAGTACTCACTTCCTGTATTATAGAGAGGAAAAAATCCGATTATACTTGACAGGTGTGGAAAATATAACTTGCACGTTTACGTTCAAATGTTTTCCTTACGATAGCACCTTGTATTAAGCTAGTAACTAAGAACATATTGTTAATATTGTTTATATTATAAATTTAAGAGATTTAGGAGACCGGTATTATGTAGACAATCTTTCTAATGTTGTGGATGTCTGGATATAGGCGGAAGCCATTTAGGTATCATCAGGCGGTACTTTTGGTCATTTGTCCCCTTTTTGTAATAAAAAAAAGAGATTATGAGATAGCAGAATCAACCAATAGAGAATTATTATTATTTTTAGCTTCAAGTACTTGAAGCTTGTATCTGCCCACATAAAAGGGTAGTCAGAGAGAGCTTAGTGGCAAGACACTGGTCTCCACTTTCCGCTAGAAATGGAGACGTTGCGTGTTGAATTGCTAATCTGACGTCTCTTTAATAGATATTCAATTATATAATGTACCTTAGAAGTTAGATTTTTTGATCGTATTACGATGATTTTATTACGTTAAAAAAAATAATGAATTGTGGAGATATGTTCAAATTAGACTGTTATATTCAATTTTCACTATCGTAAATATTTAAGTAAGTATTTAAAACTTGTATGATTTTCAGTACTTTTTTTCAGTTTCTTACTTTACTGTCTTGATTTTCGTATATAGGTATATAGGTTTCGTATATATAACTTATAATAACAAAATATTTAAGATATCGTTTATATTGGCTTTTATTGGCTACGATTTTTTTTATTGAGTAAAGTACCATAGAGACTAATACCAACTATAGACTATACCACTTTCCACCTTCAGTCTTTCTTCCTTTTATTTTTTTTTTTTTAGGGAATAAAGGAGGCAAACAAGCAGAAATACCACCTGATGGTAATTGGTTAACTTCACCAATGGACATCCACAGCGCCACAGGAGTTGTGGATGTATTTTCGACTTTGGGGATGAAGGAGCGAAGGAGGGAGGTAGGATGGGGATGGTGAGAATAGGGAGAGCTGGCTTACATGCCATCGAACCAGATCACATCATCAGATATTTAGAGATTCGTCTTTGATATGATAGTGGTCGTGAGCCAGTCGTAGAACGCATCTCCTACCACCCAATACTGGGTTTCTCGCCTTTTACTTGACGTTTCCCAGCGGCGGAAGGGAATTGTATTCTTAACCCGTCCCGCCTCGGGTCATTAGTTTTTGTACCATTAAAAATAAAAGGAAAAATAAATTTTAGTAGGTATACAATATTGACTCAACGTTACTCAATAGCCGTTCTATAAATAATATGTAAATTACACTAAGTGCATCAAGACTTATTATCGTTTATATAATTTATATATTTACTTATGTAATTTAATTGAATATGATTAAATGCAAAAGTTACATGCAAGAATTTAATATTGTGAATTATGGGTTTGTTTTAATCGTTCAAAATGATCTTTGTCTTTAGTTGACTATTCACGACTTATAAATACAAACTTGTGATATTTTTTTTTAGCTTCACGATATATCCCGCACACAGCAGGATAGGCAGAGAGAACCTAGTGTTGAGACATTCCGTTCCCCACTTTTCGCTATATTTGGAGACATTGCGCGTTATGTGGCGGAACTTAACGCCGTGCTTTGCCTCCTCCACACCAGAGCGGAGAAAATGAAAATACTAAATATTTCCCATCCTCGAGTGGGAATAGAACCCACAACCAGTCGTTTACAATCACACGCTTGTGCCACTGCGCCACGACTGGCCCCGTGATATATTTTATTTATATATTTTTTATTAAAAAAAATTAGGTATGTTTAATCTTTAATCTTTATTCCCTACTTACTCTGTTCAACTTACCTGTAAGTTTGATTTACACACTCGTTGACAATATAATGTTTTTTTTTTGTTAAAAATGTTATCCTCACTTAGGATACGCAAAACACATTTAAGAAACGCATTATAATTTTTTAATACGTTAGTTAGCGGTCAGAGCGCTTAGATGATGTCGAAGAGGCGCGGATTCGAATCCCGCTATATTGGCAATACAATATAATACGAATTATGAGGATACATGGCGAGGTCTCGTCATGAAGATCAGCATAACAAGAATATTTGAAGCGGTTTCAGTTAAAAAAAATACTTATTTCAAGAATTAATTGTATTTTAAAATTATGTAGATGCTTTTTCTTAATAGATTTAGGAAACATCTAAATTATAAACAGAAGTATGGATAATAACAATCAAATGGAATATAAACTCTCAACCGTTTTCAGTCACATCTCAACTGCAGCACAACGCCGATCTAATAGACATTTTTAGAAAACATATAAAAAATGAATCCAGCGGGATTCAAACACACGCCACTGGGAAATCGTCCAAACGCGCTAACCACTAAGCCATGTGCCAGTTCCGTAGATAATGCTTACAAATTTAAATACAAAACGATGCCTATTGCTGTTAAGGACTTAAAAATACAAAGAAAGCATTAATATCGCAGGACTAATTCTCAATTTCTCACAAGTTACACAACTAAAATAATAAGATTTATGGATATTTTCAAAGGATTCGTTTTCTTATATACAATTGTTAGAAACTAATATTAAATCCAATTTCTGATGTAAGCAACACAAATAAGAAATGACACTCAATAGTGTATTAGTAATATCAATATATTGCAAATGAATTAAAAGTAGTTCGATACGCAGTACACTTAACAATGAGGGCTCCTGGCCCATTGCAATTGCAGTAAGAGGAACTCCCAGGCAGTGTCTAGGGCTTATGACTCAAATGCAACCTGCATTAAGGCGTCCCTTTATAATGCATTAATGCTCACTTCCATCGCCCATCGCTACTCTCACTATTTAGCTTACACTTAATTAGCACACACACAAATATATTTTTAATGTGATGTTTGGAAATAGGAAAAATATCATTTTTGCTTATACTATACTATACTATACTTATATATTAGAGCTTTTGAGAGTTAACAGTGCTTACTGAATTTTTAATTATAATCTTCATAATTATGGAATAACTTTAAAATTACATTTATATGTAAACTTATAACTTATTTTTTATTTTTACGGCTACGATTTCATTTTCTGCTTCACGCTTTTTTTTGCATAGTGAGTGAGGGAGGATCTAGTGTGAACTTGAGACATCAGGTGTTACGTGGCGGAACTCAACGCTGCGCTTTGCATTGGCCACCAGAAGGAAAAAACTGAAAAAATCGTTTAATCATTCCCCGACTATATTTGAACTCACTGTCAATGACAACTACAATCTGACACAGTCCTGCTGTGCCACAATGGCTTATTTTTCGTGAATTATTTAATAATAATTATAGGGTAAACAAATAAAACAAAATATGGAGGAAATATGTTTATTTACACATGAATAAAATGTACAGTAAATAAAATAAACAACAGACAATTTTGTTCGAAGACAAAACAATTGTAATAAAATGTAGTAAATAAAATCAAATCGACCAATTTTCAATAAAACATATGAATGCGATTAATTAAATTGAATAATAACAATTATAATAAAATAATATTCTGACATTTCAAGAAAAAATCGAAATTAAAAATTGTCGCAGCAATTATTGAGACGTAACAATATAAAAAAAACAATATACAATAATGTTAAAATGAACAAACATTTACTTTTAAAATCTTATAAATTTGAAATAATTAATTACTTTAACTGTGTAATTCGTTAAAGTTCATTTTTATTGTTTAAGTATGGTGACGCAAAATGGCTTGTTTAATCAATAAAGCTGATATTATTATATTTTACAATGATTGATTTCTTTTAAACATTTTTAAAGTGTTATTCCACACTTAAGAAAATAGAAAAAAGACATTTAAAGAAAACGTATAAAAATTTGAACGTAGCGGGATTCGAACCCGCGCCTCCTGAACCGTTCAGGCGCTCTCACCACTGAGCTCAGTGTAAATGTCTTTTTCAATGATTGGTTTGTTGTACGACACTTCATACAGAAAAAATATATATTTTATTTTAATAAGGAATTTATTTCGCAATTACTATTCATAATAGCATTCTCTTGAGTAAGTAATATAATAACTTTGAAGATAAAGTTAAGTCTAGTTGCGGGTAGAACAAAAACTGAAATAATCGACACCCATGAAAAGCTTTACATAGGAAACTTTTATTTACTTAGTCCATACTATAATTTTGCCTATATTTTGTAAGAGATATATTCTAAATGGTAGAACATCTTTACATCAAGTTATAAGACTGACATTTCGTTTCGTCATCATAATTACTTCATTTATTTTATGTTTAAAATATATTTTATGGCGGCTCTTAATGTTTACTTAAATTTCTGTTTATAAAACATTTTTCTTCTTTCATTCATAATTAGATTTCAATAATATATAAGTATTTAAACATTAGTCAACCTTCCTTACTTACCGCGACGCGTGCGCCACAGCAGCGCGAAGTACGCGAGCAGACGGAACCCAATGAATAGTAACACCATGTTTACTACGTCCATTGTGAAGTCAGCCTGTAAAAATTAAATTATAATATTAAATTTATTTAATAGTGAAAAATATTTTACTACACATTTATAATGAAACCAAATAAAGAGCAGAGTAATCAGGAAAATTCGTCTTCCACTTTCCGCCCGAAATCGCGTGCTGCAACTCAACGCCGCGCTTAATTTTTGGGATCAGAGCCATGAAATAAAAAATTAGCTATAATCATTCCCGCGAGTGAAAATTGAACCCACATCACGTTCATAGTCAGATGCTGTCCCACGGTGCCACGACGGCCGCATATAACGAAAACATTGCAGTAAATAAGTTTGAAGAGGTTTATATACAAAATAATGATACAAACAATGTTTGAATTCTTACTCGGAGTATTTTTAAACTTATTTTTATTTCGGATCTTGTTAGAAAAAGTGAGTATAATTTAATTAATATACTTTAAATATGTTATAATATATAACTACTTAATATACAAAAAATATTAAAAATATATATATTGGTATATAAATTTGATATTCGCATTATTTTGGACAAAATGCGGCCTTAAGTTATTTTAATATTTTTAAATTCTACATATTTTCTATAGAAAGACCAAAGAGTATTTAATTAATCACATACCTCAGAAAAGCTAAGCGTAGTGAGAACAACTTCGCCATTGGCAGGACATGTAAAGTTCTCTCTTGTACACGCAATGCTTTCAACCCCCGACCACTGGTTAACAAGCAACGCCTCGTTGCCGTATCGGAACCACGACAAGTAGGATATCCAGCCGAGGTACGGTGGCACTGACCTGGAACGATGAAATTATTAAATAATTAATATTAAAAAGTTAAAAGCTATTTCCTATATATAACAGTTTATATATTATATATGTATTTTCGGTTTATATTACGAAAAGTATTATAGTTGTTAGGTAGAGAGGAATTAGGACAGTAGAAGCGAGTGTTAATGTATATTTTGAAGGGCCTTTAAGCCTACACTTAGGTCTGACACTGCCGCCAGCCTTTCGCGATATATCGCGATGTTCATGGTGAAATCATTAAATGCTAAGAAATTTTCTTGCTCCTCGATATAATGCTAACCTCTTTATCGAAATGAATACCAATTTGAAGGTTAAATTTAATATTTTATTTAAATCTATACAATTATTGTTTAATTTTATTTATAAATTCTGGCACGATCCTACAATATTATAAATGACCTTTTCATTGACCTTTAGAGATACTTCTAAGTTATAATTAATATAATATACAATATACAATGTTAACGTATTACATACCAGTTATTATTATACTGTATATAACAGCAGGATAACATAGGTAATATTGTGTAACAAAGTTACTTATTTATCTCTTCTTTAAAAAAATACCACAATAATTTTAATATATAGCTTCACTCTGTATCTCGGACACAGCAGGATAGACAGACGAAACCTAATGTTAAGGATACTCCGTTCCCTACTTCCCTTTATTTTGCATATAAATAATAAAATAGAAATTAAATTGCAAGATTTTGTAGACTCTTACCCGGAGTTCAAGAAGAAACCTCCAAACAACATGAAGGGGATGATGATGGGCGGTCCCACAGACGCCGCCATGCTGACACTGCTGCTCGCACACGATATTAGGTAACCTGGGAATTTTCAAAATTAATTATAATTAATATGCACTAAAAATACTTTTATATTAAAAATTAATTAAGGATGCAGTGGGAAAATGGGAATACGTTCGACAGTAACGCAATGGTTGCGGGTTCGATTTCCACTGGGAGGCATGATTACTTTTAAAACTTCTTTTTTTTTTATGGAATAAAGGAGGCAAACGAGCAGAAGGCCCACCTGGTGTTAAGTGGTTACCTTCGCCCATAGACATCCACAACATTAGAGTTATGGATGCGTTGCCAGCCTTGGGGATGTAGGACAGAAAGAGGGAGGAAGGATGGGGATGGTGGAAATAGGGAGAGCTGGCTTACGTG
This sequence comes from Dryas iulia moderata, assembly GCA_019049465.1. Taxonomy (NCBI): domain Eukaryota; kingdom Metazoa; phylum Arthropoda; class Insecta; order Lepidoptera; family Nymphalidae; genus Dryas; species Dryas iulia. The sequence goes on along the minus strand of CM032423.1, from coordinate 15,223,391 downwards.
CCATCGAACCGGAACACATCGTCAAATGTTTGGCGGTTCGTCTTTGACACGATAGTGGTCGCGAGCCAGTCGGAGAATGAATCTCCTACTACCAAACTACTGGGTTACCCGCCTTTTACGGGACGCTACCCAGCGGCGGGGGGGAATTGTATTCTTAACCCGTCCCCCCACGGGAAGAAATTTCATTTTCATTGCTCTAGTACCAAAAATAAAGCGTGGCATTGAGTTCCGCCACTGTCTTCATTTCGGGCGGAAAGTGAGGACGAAGTTTCTTGACTAGTGTCAAATTGAAAAAGACATTTAGAAAACGTATAAAAATTTGAACGCAGCGGGATTTTTATACGTTTTCTAAATGTCTTTTTCAATTTTCTTAAGTGTGGAATAACACTTTAAAAATGTTAAAAGTAGTGTCAACTTCTCCGACTACTCCGGTATGCGGAAAATAAAGAATATATTACTAACATGACCATTTCATTTTTGTTCGAGTTAAAATTTAATAATTATTTATGTACAGAAGTGCTTAGAGTCTACGTTATTTATTCGACCATCGTGAAAGTGGAAGTCATTTTCTAGAACTACTGCGCGTAATCATTTCAATAGGACCAAGATATATTTATATCGCAAAAAAACCAACAAAATACAATGTGTATTATATATACCATACCATAAAATATAGCAAAAACGTGAAGTATAGAATTCTAATGTCTTAAAATTACAAATTATCATCTACGGCTATACATAATATTTTTTATATACTTTTTTAGAACATATTACTTTAATGGATTAGAAGAAGAATAACATGGTGGATTACAAAAGATTTCATAACAATATTTATGAATGATGCAAAATGATGTTCGCGTCATAGTAAGTACCATATACGTATATAATATATACAAACGTATTTATACCATATTATAGAGATAAAGTTTTGTGCGATCTTAATTTTCTAAACATTCTATTTTACGTAAAATAGTTGAAGTTAATAATTATTACAATTCTTGTTTCGTTTATTTTACAAAAAATCCGTAGCGAGTGGCGGAACTAAACGCCGCACTTTGGCCAAGCAGAATAGTCTTTAACATTATAGAATTCTATCGATAATATTTTTACCCGCGATCATAATACCTAATAAGAAAAATGTCAAGCCACAATTGTGTTTATTGTGTCTAAGTTGTTAAATTTTTATATAAAACTAAAACTTGAAGATTTACAACTTTTTCCCCCATAACAAGGTAAGCAAAGAAAACCTGATGCTTTCTCTCCACATGAGTTCGAAGTGTTTTATGTGCAAGTGATACTCCACACCAAATTTTTCGATATTAGTAGACATGTAGAAATAAAAATAATGAGTGTTTAGGGGCCAGTCGTGGCGCAGTGGCACGAGCGTGTGACTGTAAACGGTTGGTTGTGGGTTCGATTCCCAATCGAGGAGTGGAAATATTTAATATTTCCATTTTCTTCGCTCTGATGTTTAGGCAAAGCGCGGCGTTAAGTTCCGCCACTTAACACGCAATGCCTCTGAATTTAGCGGTAAGTGGGGAACGGAGCGTCTTAACACTAGGCCCCCTCTGCCGACTCTGCTGTGTGCAGGATACAGCGTCAAGCTAAAAAAATGTTTTTTTTACAGGGATCTAGAACCCACAACCATCGCTCTAACAGTCAAATAGTGTTCCACTGCGCCACCACGTCCCTGCGACATGATTATGATACTTTAATTATAATTGCGTAAAAAAACGATAATTTGATTCTAATATGATTATACCTAATGGTTCATTATACATTGCGAAGATTCATATTTTACGGATATTAAATATTATGCAACAAGTTACTACAGTTATGTAATATTTTTATTTTTTAGATTTATATTATTTTGTATTGTAAGGTTCCATCGTAATAATAATATATTTTTTTCTTTTTTGAATAAAGGAGGCAAACGAGCAGAAGGACCACCTAATGGTAAGTGGTTACCTTCGCTCATAGACATCTACAACACTATAGGGGTTGAGGATGCGTTGCCGACCTTGGAGATGAAGGAGGGAAGGAGAGAGATAGGATGGGAATGGTGGGAATAGGGAGAGAACTGGCTTACATGCCATCGAACCGGAACACATCAACATATATTTGGCGGTTCGTCTTTGACATGCTAGTGGTCGCGAGCCAGTCGGAGAACAAGTCTCCTACCACCAAGTTACTGGGTTACCCGCCTTTAACGGGACGCTATCCCAGCTGCGGAGGGGAATTCTATTCTTAACCCGTCCCCCCCGGGTAAAAATAAAATAATTTTTACTAATTAAATTATTATAGTATAAATAAAAACAAGAAAATTACATACAACAATCTGAAATTAAGATGATAATTTATATGTATCTTTTTATATCTTTACTTTGAATTCATAGATATGTCTGAGGCTATCATGGCTCAGTGGAATAGCGTTTAACTAAAAACAAGATTTGTTGTGAATTCGATTTCTACTCAGGACAAATTATTCAGCAACCCTTCGATTTCAGGAAGGAAGAAGAAAACGGTATGTTACGACACTACGTTCTCTCTAATAATACTAATATACAGAATTTATCGTTCATTACGTAATAACCCTACCTGGGAAGCTACCTTTCGACCTTGATTATAGAAGTCAGAACACACAAACACTACAATAATAAAAATCAGTATCCATACTTATATTATAAATGCGAAAGTCTGTGTGTTTGTATGTCACGCTTTCACGGCTGATCTACCGGTCCGATTTGATGAAATTTAGAATGAAAATAGTAAATAACTATGGGTCAAACAAAAAAACCATGTCCAAAAAATAAGTAGCCTATACTTATTTTTTTCAAAAATTAACCGCTAGAGGGTTGAAATAGGGGATGAAAGTTTATATGAAAAAACTAAACCGCTTGACCGATTGTAATGAATTTTGGAATAAATATAGTTGATAATCGAAGGCTAGGAATGAAATATACGAGATTCCATATATATGTTAATATGTAATTTAAAATCTCACGGAATTACTCTTGTTATAAGTTTTATAACCGATAATAGCGTTAAATGTAATTAAGATATGTCGTAAAGTTACTACGTTTTAACAATGTTTATTATATTTAATTGAGTAACAAAGTATCCAAGAATATTTATAGTCTCAATATGAGATTGATTAACTATGAGAGTTAACTAGAATCTAGATAGGTAGAGATAGCCTCGTGTTAAGATCTGCCATTCTCCACATTCGAGTCGTTTAGAAGATACTGGGTGTTAAGTGGCGGAACTCAACGCCGCGATTGGTTTGACTGGAATAATGTAGTATAATAAATATGGTAACATCGTTTAATCAAATATGGCTTCTCAAACATTATTAAACGTAAAAAAATATATAAAATTGGTATAATTAAATCAAACATGATTAGTTGTGGGTTCAAGTATCTCACGGTGGTAGGATTCAGCAATGTCTTTACCTCATGCGGAATGTATAAAAAGGGCAGAATGAGAGAAGATAGTGTCTTAACACTAGATTCTTTTTGACTACACTGCTATGCGGGAGACATTGAGCGTTGCGGAACTGAACGCCGCGACTTTTTACTATATGAGAAATAAACTTAATATATATTTGTTGCTGAAATCTGAGAACGAATCTTCCTAAAAAGCGTTCTGATATTTTTTCTATTTATCTAAATATGACTTCGAAAACCATTATTTAACGTATTTAAATAAAATATTTAATTGGTATAATTAAATAAACACAAACAACAGTTAAAGATATTTTTTTAAGATTATTATTCGCCCTTATTATGATAATTATGCCTTTCGAAATTCACCTACAAACCGACCCGAATCGGAGGCCCTTTGGAAACTGGTTTATTTTGTTGTGGAATCGTCGTTAAGTTGAAGGTTGTTACGACATACATAGTATCATCAATCCCGTTTAGAATATTCTATTAAAGGTTACTAGAAATACAATGTGGCCAGTCGTGGCCCAGTGGCACAAGAGTGTGACTGTAAACGACTGGTTGTGGGTTCGATTCCCACTCGAGGATTGGAAATTATATTTCCATTTTCTTCGCTCTGGTGTCGAGGTAAAGCGCGGCGTTAAGTTCCGCCACTTAACACGCAAGCCTCCGAATTCGGCGGAAAGTGGGGAACGGAGTGTCTTAACACTAGGTTCCCTCTGTCTACCCTGCTGTGTGCGGGATATAGCGTGAAGCTATTTTTTTTTAAAGAAATACAATATGTATGTACTATATGTTATATTGATATATTTTTATTTTAAATTGATTTACATTTTGAAGCTACTATTCAGCAGTGGACCAACGTAGTGTGACTCTAAACGATTGGTTGTGGGTTCGATTGCCATCGGAAAAAATGATAATATTTAGAATATTTTTAGTGATCCGCTCTCGTAAAAAGACAAACACTCAACATGTATACCGTAACGTTTTTGTCTGGAAAGTGGAGAAAGGAGTGTTTTGACTACAGGTTCTTGACATTACCGTGTTTTTATCATCAATTCCTATTAGCATAATCTATTAAAGGTTAATGGAAATTAAATAAATTTTACCATTACAATTATATTTAAAATGGTTAGTGGGGTTTTTAAGTGTTGAAATTTTGACAACTGACTAAAATTTAAATCCTGTGATTGTTAAGATACTACTAGGCTTATTCATCTTGATTACTCACAATATTTTAAAGCTATTGCTATTAAGTGGGGAACGGAGTGTCTTAACACTAGGTTCCCTCTGCCTACCTGCTGTGTGCGGGATATAGCGTGAACTAGGATAGATATATATAGATAGTAGAGATAGATAGAGGAGGAGAGATAGAGAGAGAGATCGCGAGATATAGAGAGAGAGAGAGAGAGAGATCAGAGAGATCGAGAGAAGAGAGATAGAGGAGAGAGAGATATATATATATAGAGATACTATATATATACTTACTATATAGATAAGAGATATATTTATATATATATATTCTATATATATATATACTATATATATCTATGTATATATTAATTGCGTGGTGGTGGTTGGTAAAAACAGAGCATGGTAATTTGACGCTCTAACTTCTGCTAATATTGACTCAAAATTCCAAAATGGACGCAACGCAACAAGGACCTTACCTGCCTCACAAACGATAAATACTCGTATAGATATCGTAAATGATGGGTGTACGATAGCGCATACACATAATAATTATAGTATAATCATTTACTTAGTAATTCATTGCTGTGAATGGTTTAAGACTTAATGGTAAATAATATATGTATATCGAGAACAACTTTGTTCGAAGAAAATCTCTAACATGTCTATATTATTACTTAAATGCGTTACTTGTGCATGTGCATGCATTAAATTATAATATATCAAAATTACTTATACTCGTAAGAATACTAATACACCTTTGGTAATATAAAAAAATCTGCTAGCAGAGAGGGTATTCAGAGAGAACCTAGTGTCAAGACACTCCGTTCTCCACGTTTAGCCTGAAATCGAGACATTACCATGTTGAGTTGCGGAACTCAACGCCGCCCTTTGTCTTGTGTAACAGAGCGCAGAAATAACGACCTTAAGGATTCTACTCTTTGGATCCGAAATCTAGACATTGTGTGTGGAGTGGTGGAACTCAAAGCCGCAGTTTTGTTATGGTTTCTCCCGATATGCAAAAATAAGACTAAATTGCAACTTCAATCCTATATGTGAAGGAAAAATTATGTCTATCCATTTCTACGATTGTGCAAACAGAGGAGTACGACATTTGTCGTATTAAAATTTACATATATGAGAAAGAAATGCAGAAATACAATATTATTCAAAATTATATATTAGAAATGCATTAAGTTAATAAAATAGATATAATTAACAAACATGTTTAACCTAAGTACTCATATACGTTGCTAAGACAATGCATATTTTATCTGTCAATTTAGACACTACTGAAATCAATTTAAGCTAAAGAAGCCCCATATATTTTACCCGAGCGAAAAAATGGAAATAATTTAAATATTTTATAACCAATCCTCCATGTGGGAATCGAACCCAAAACCAATGGGTAAATACCCACTTCACCACTAGGACATAAAATTTCTCTGAAATGAAAACCAATAGATAATTAATAATTAAAACGTAATTAATTAACTTACCAAACGACGTAGCGACATTAGTGATCAGCGCTGCCAAGCCCGAAGCTATGAAGAACCTCTCGGGTGAGGGGTTCAGTCCTATCATGTAATACGCTATGGTAGTGAACACTAGCGGTATGGTAGCAAACACAGGCGCCTCAGCCAACGTCTTCGAAAGGAAGTATACATCTGCTCGGTACATCCCCGAGTGGTGCTCCCGTATGAATATTGGTAATTCTGAACAGAATACCTGTAAGAAAATAATATTTTTTTTATTTTTTTTATATAGAAGAACAACATATATTAAGGATGGATCAAACCGATCTAAACGGGTCTTAGATTACTTAACTATAATTATTGTCTGAGATGAATTGTTATTCTAACAAATAATATTTTTATATTTTTTTTAATTTTGGGGTCAGTCGTGGCGCAGTAGCACAAACGTATGGCTTTAAACGACTGCATGTGGGTTTGATTCTCACTAGAGGAGTGAAAATATTTATTATTTCCATTTTCTTCGCTCTAGTGACGTAGTAAAGTGTGGCGTTAAGTTACACCACTTAACACACAATATTTCCAAAATTCGGCGGAAAGTGGGAAGTGTCTTAACTCTGGCTACCCTGCTGTGTGCGAGATCCAGCGTGAAGCTAAAAATAAATTTAAAAAAAGAAAAAAATATATTTTATATTTTAAATGTAATTGGTCCTCAATTTTTTTAACAATTTGAAATATAAAGAAATTAATAAAATAATAAACAGAATCAAAATATGTAAAAATTCATTTAAATCTACAGCTTTTATCCTTTATTTGAGCTCCTTTAGGAGTCTTTGGACTTTCTGATTAATCATAATAAAAAATAGCCTATTGCAATCCGGAATTGTGTAGCTTTCCCATTGTGAAAGAATTTTCATGATCGGTTCAGTATTTCCGAACATTAGCCCTTACAAATTAAGTTACAAACTTTACCTGTTTATTATATTAGAGTACAGATAGCAGTAATAGTTTCAATTTTAAATTATTATACTTTTAGTATATGTCGTCAATTATAGTATACAATTATATACTATAGTCAACACGTCTAGGACGAGTCGGTATTTCAAGTTAATTACGTAAAGACAACATGTTTAATATGTATGAATCACACATCTTTGCCTCGAACTAAATGATATTTGTATAATTTTTAAAATGAACATTGGATTAAATTTGATTAACTAATTATATATCAATAAGTAATTAACTTAATAATTAAGTATGAAAAAATAATTTTAAATATAAATTCGGATAATTTATTATATTTAGCTGCTAACAGTTATATTGCATATACAATGTGTTTAAACAAGCACAGTATAATGTACTGACTGACCATCGTGGATCTTGGGCTTGCTTTTCGTTAAAAAATAAAGTTATTTTTTTCAATCAATTATATTTTATTATGTTTTTAAGGCTTTTGTCTTTTCGATAGTCAGAGAGGACCTAGTGTCGACGAACTCTGTAGTCGTTAAGTGGTTGAACACGGGCATAAGAATTGTGGGAATTGAACCTACAACTTTAGTGCAGTCATGTTACGCCATAGTAGCTACTTTAATTTTTATATTAAAGATGTCTTGATACAGGACTGGTATCTTCAAAAAATCATAATCATATATAAGCTTAAATTTAAATTAAACTTACATTAATAACAGCGAAGATGTTTTGGAAAGTCATATTAGTGAGGAACATGAATATGGCACCGTTGATGTTCATCACGCCGTCCTGGTCCAGCTGCTGCCCGAAGTATATCACGCCTATTAGAATTGACACCATCTAAAAAATATAAAATCTAAGTTAGCTTTCTATATATTCATTTGATTTGGTCTCGAGTATAATTGGTGTATAATGAATAATTGAAAAATAAATATAGTGCCTGTATATTTCATAATTATATTACTTTTTCCAATAAATGAAATAAAGATAATATTATATAAATATAAATTAAAAAAAAATTAAATAGCTTCACGCTATATCCCGCACACAGCAGGGCAGGCAGAGGGAACGTAGTATTAAAACACTCCGTTCCCCACTTTTCGCCGAATTCGGAGGCATTGCGTATTACTTAATAGGCAACGCCTCCGAATTCAGAACTTAACGCCGCGCTTTGCCTCAACACCAGAGCGAAGAAAATGGAAATAATAAACATTTCCACTCCCCGAGTGGGAATCGAACCCACAACCGGTCACTTTACAGTCACACTTTGTGCCTCTGCGCCACCACTCACTGACCCTAAACCACCAATCGGTAAATACAACGATAACTATTTATTTACAAAAATAAAAATATTACCAAATACTTACAATAGTCTGTAAAAATCGCACTTTGATCAGCATAGGTTCTTTAGTAACGGAAAGCCAAGAGCGCCACAGTACTGCGCGGAACTGAGCGCACCACGACGCCTTGTACGGGGACCGCTTAGCGCGGATAGCGGCGGCGCTGCCCCAAGCAGAGTCCGCCCAGCCGGAGGAAATTTTACGCTAAAAATGTTTAAAATGATTAGAATATCCTTTTACAATGATACTTATACATTTTGTTGTATACATTACTATATAAATATTGTACAATTATTAGAAAATGTTCTAAATATTAACTAGGCAAGGTATGTTATCAATTTGTAACTTAATGTTTTTTTGAAAATTTTTAAATGATATCCTTTTTTTAGGACACAGCAGGGTAGGCAGAGGGAACCTAGTGTCATTATCCTCCTTTTCAAACGCACCGCCGAATTCGGATGCATTGCCTGTTAAATTGCGGAGCTTAACGGGGCGCTTTACCTCGAAACCAGAGCGAAGAAAATGGAAATATCAAATATTTCCACCCCTCGAGTGGGAATCGAACCCACAACTAGTTGTTTACAGTCACACATACGTGCCACAACTGGCGGACACGGATTTATTATTTCAAGTTGATTGATTTCCTTTAATATTTCAAAATCAATTTTAAACAATTGTCTTTTTGACGCTCATATAGAGTGTATAAGTGAAAGTATGTCGCCGCCGCATTTTATATGTGTATATATACATAGATATTCTTTTTTCGCCATAATAGCGGACTCAAGTCTTACTTAATTAAATGCTTGTATTTAATATGGATGTATTTTTAACTTTTCAAATAACAAACGGTATTCCATACAAAACCAATGAAAAAGAATACAAAATTTGGCCACATACCTACATTTATTAGTAAGACAACATTCAATACTAATTTAACATACATAATCGTATAGAAAAAAAAATATTATTAAAAATTACAAATTCTTACTTCATGGAACAAAGCATTTTCAGCTTCAGCGGCAAGCTTGCAACCAATTTCAGACTTAGCGAACGCGGTGCAGACTGTGTCTATTGTATGTCGGGTGGTCTCCTCTCTACCGGGGACTCCGGCTAGCAGCTGTATGTAATGATCTGCTGGGTTGTAGTTGGCGGGGCAAGCTGCTCCTAACCTAAAATATTATAGGAATAAATAAATATACAAGTTGTGTTAGGCTTTGGGTATTCGTAATCGGGGTATTTTTTTTATTGAATAAAGGAGGCAAACGAGCAGAAGGACCACCTGATGGTAAGTGATTACCTTTGCCCATAGACATCCACAACACTATAGGGGTTGAGGATGCGTTGCAAACCTTGAGGGTGAAGGAGGGAAGGAGGGAGATAGGATGGGAATGGTGGGAATAGGGAGAGAGCTGGCTTACATGCCATCGAACCGGAACACATCGATAGATATTTGGCGGTTTGTCTTTGACATGCTAGTGGTCGCGAGCCAGTCGGAGAATAAGTCTCCTACCACCAAGCTACTGAGTTACCCGCCTTTTACGGGACGCTATCACGGGAATTGTATTCTTAACCCGTCCCCCCACGGGCAAGATTATTTTTTTATTATATTTAAAATATTTCCTTTTTTCGCTCTGGCACTTAAGACAAATAACGGTGATGCGTTCTGCCATTCAACCCTTCATTTCTTGAGTTTGGGTACAAATTCGATTCTCTCTGACGTTGAATGTGGGAAAAGATGTGAAGCTATTTGTAGAATAGAATGTACTAAAAGTGTTCTTTATCTTCTGGAGGCTAGAGAAAGTAGTCTAGTGTTACGATACTCTGCTCTACATTTTCAAGACATTTTAGAAAAATTATGGTAATATAGGTGGTGGTAATCAATGAACTTTGCTTTATCAGATAGAACAACAATATCCTGCTTCGTTAAAATTATACCGACACATTTATAAACATAAATAAACATAATCAATCAGGTAACGGTAATAACTATATAAATTCTTTTATAAATACATCAATGTAGGTGCATATAAGAGCTTAAGAATTTAAAATAATGACAAATACAAACAAGTTTTGGCTGACACAAACATTTACAGTTACTTACTCTCTAAAGAAGTCGGTCGCCTGGTCCGGGGAGCCGAGGAAAGCCACTCTCCCGTCGGCCATTATAAGGAGCTTGTCGAACATGGCGTAGAGCTCAGAGGAGGGCTGATGTATCGTTACTACTATAGTTTTACCCTTTTTAGCTAAGCCACTTAATACCTGGGTAATTGAAAAATAATTTTGATTAGTATTTTTATAGAAGACATCGTGGCGCAGTGGGACAGCGTCTGACTGGAAACGTCATTGGTTTTAGGGTCGAATCCCACTCAGAGAAAAGTTTATGTTTAAATTATTTTCTTGTAATTAATTATTTTTTGAAAATCTTATACAAACAAATGATCACTAAGGTGGATCACTAAGTTACACATTGTTTCAAGAATAAAATTTTAAAATATTAATAATGATTACGAATTGAACATTCATACTACATAGTATATCCTATTTGCCCATTAATTCTTTTTTTTTTTTTTTTGGAATAAAGGAGGCAAACGAGCTGAAGGCCCACCTGGTGTTAAGTGGTTACCTTCGCCCATAGACATCCACAACAATAAAGTTATGGATGCGTTGCCAGCCTTGGGAATGTAGGACAGAAGGAGGGAGGAAGGATGGGAATGGTGGGAATAGGGAGAGCTGGCTTACATGCCATCGAACCGGAACACATCATAAGATATTTGGCGGTTCGTCTTTGACATGACGAAATTCGGTCGGTGGCTCGCGACCAGTCGGAGATTCGTTCTCCGACTGGTCGCGAGCCAGTCGGAGAACGAATCTCCTACCACCAAACTACTGGGTTACCTGCCTTTTCCGGGACGGACCCAGCGGCGGGGGGGAATTGTATACTTAACCCGTCCCCCCACGGGGAATAATATCAGTAAACAAGTACAATATAATTTCCACTCCGAGAGTGGGTATCGAACCCACAACCAGTGGTTTACAGTCAAACGCTTGTGCCACTGGCCCACGACTGGCCACTGGAATTGTATATTGTATATAATAAAAAAAAGAATATTTTTTAGTTCTAAGAATATAAAAACAAATGACATGATTGAATGAATATACAAACCTGTATGACATTCTGTGCCATAAATGAATCTAAGCCGGAAGTGGGTTCATCGCAGAACATAAGCGGAGGGTCGGTGAGGACTTCGCTGGCAAAGGAGAGTCTTTTCATCTCTCCACCGGAGATACCCTTCAGGCGGCCTGGTATCCCAATTACTGTGTTCTGACACTTTGACAGTGCCAACTAAAACAAATTACTATTTATTAAAACGTTTATTCATTATTTATGTAATAAAAAAATATTAGTTATATATACGAGCTGTCCCGCTATTTGTTTATGTTTATCTCTATGTTTCATAGTTCGAACTGTGAAACTGAAAACATTATTTTCTCTCATTCCTATAAGGATGACTAAATATAAATAATTAATAGCCATCGTGGCGCAGTGAGACAGCGTCTAGTCGTAATTTGGTTCGTCGTTTAATTGTGGAATAATTATATCAAAATTATCTTTATTTTTATGCTCTGTTAAGAGAAACTTCAGCACTGAGTTCCGCCTCCTCAATGCTGGGTTGAATAAGAACTCAGTGTCTTGACACTAGTGTATGCCTATATTTGAAGGGCTAACAGTTTCTGCTTGCGTATGGGATTTCTTTGGATTTGCGCCTTCACAGCTTTTATCACTGCTGGCGTCCTAACAGACCGAGGACGACCACATCTTTTTCTGTCTTCAAAACTTGAGTCTTCATCATACCATTTGATGGTACGATAAATGAATCTTTTGGTTAAATTCAAATTTTTTAGTATATCATAAATCTTAGTTGTGGTTACGCACTACATCGATGTAGCGCGATAACCGCGACACGGTCTTCTTTTAGCGTCTACTCTATTTTTAATATTACGCCAAATATGAAAAAATACACATTCTTATTTTTGCAAAAAAATCTAAATTCAAATTTAAGAAACATTTTTGCGGCCAGCATTCCATAGTTGAAAAGTTTCTATTGTGTGACAGAACTTTTGATCTGACTAAGTATAGTATTTATCACATATTTAAAGCATAATACAAACTTTTGCACACCTCCACAATGATTTCCCACATGACAAGGTTGGCTGATAGAAAATGCTCTTTAGCGTTAAGACTTTTTTAAAGTTAAATTGTGTGCAATAAGAGACATAAATAAATAAATGAAGCGGTGAGAGCACCTGGAGTATTCAGGAGGCGCGGGTTCGAATCCCGCGGCGTTAAAATTTTTATACGTTTTCAAAATATCTTTTTCAATTTGCCTAAGTGTGATTTAACACCTTAAAAATGTTTGAAAGTAATAACGAAATCGTTTCTTTACTAATTCCTGTTCTGCGGGAAAAAGCTGTGTAAAAAAGTGAAGTTTAATAAAAGTAAGTGTTGTAAATAGTCAACACATTTATGATGAATACTTAAATACCCATTTTCATGTCCCTTTTTACCAATTTTCTTAGTAATAAATATTTACAATATAAAATTTAATTTTAAATTATGTTAGTAACGCGTGTTTCCATTTCTTTCAGGTTGGCGTTGTTGTTTTTCCGTTCACAACGCAATCGGATTATACCGTCTACTTCTTCGGTTACATGCCTGCCTTTAATCCAATTTTTTGTACCTTTATTTATGTTTTTATACAGATTTTATAAAAATGTACATAAATAAATCGAGTGATAGAGAAAGTGAAGTCGAGAGTGCGTGAGTGAGAGAATAAAATTATAAAATAATAATAAAACCTATATGTATTTCATTATTTTTATATTAAGGTTTTTTTTCTCATTGCGGCGTTGAGTTCCGCGTTCCACACGAGATGTCTCGATTTAGGATGGAAAGTAGAGGACGGAGTATTTTTACACTAGATTTTTTCTGACTACACTGGGAAAGAGCGTGAAGCTGCTTTATTTTATTTTCCAATAATCTTTGCAGTTGAACGTCTAAAATGCCGCTAATATCTAACTTATAACTTCAAACCTAACAAGAACTAAAAACATAGTAAAAATTAAAAAAATATATATTTTCTCTATATAGAGACTATTACATAATAGTCGTCTAAATAAATACCTACTTCAGGTGATGCTTTGAGAATATTTCACCAAATCCGGGCTCGTGTATAAATTTTCAAGTTTATTCCGTAGAAAGTGCGGTAAATTAAAGTTGTTGTTTTAATGAATCTAAGCATATTTAATAGATTTAAAACTAAGCTTTCCGCCTAACTATCTTGACATATTGGAACATCGTCTGACTGTAACGCCCAATATCAATAATCGATCCTATCCAATAACTTGAACCTTATATTGATCTAATAATCTATTTTTTGCCAGCTCCCCAAGAACTAATTGAAAAATCAAATACACGATCTGCTTTGCTTTGCTAAATAATATAGATTTAATGTCGCAATGGCCGTAAAGGAATATTAAAATCAACTTGCACCAAGCTTATTAATAAGGAAAAACATAACCTTAAAAAATAAACGAGGAGCTCTGTTCACACATAAATTACACATTACTTTCCCACTTTTGACACTTATACAAAAGTAGTTTATACAAAAGTGAAATGAACACATGATTAATATCGATAATTATTACTTTTCTAATTTAATATATTTTTTTTTTTAGCTTCACGCTGTATCCCGCACACAGCAGGGTAGGCAGAGGGAACCTAGTATTAAGATACTCCGTTCCCCACTTTCCGCCGAATTCGGAGGCATTGCGTGTTAAGTGGCGGAACTTAACGCCGCGCTTTACCTCGACACCAGAGCGAAGAAAATGGAAATATTAAATATTTCCACTCCTCGAGTGGGAATCGAACCCACAACCAGTCGTTTACAGTCGCAAGCTTGTGCCACTGGGCCACGACTGGCCACTAATACAATATAAAAAGTATTTGATTAATACATAAATTTTTGGTTGCTACGCATTTCGCAATTTATACTCGGTATGTATAATTTTGGTAAAAAGCGATCCAAAGTTGTACCTTAACTTTTTAATATGACATTTAAATGTATCAAGACTTACAACTCATTCTGATATTCATCACACAAAATCGTTTTTATAATAACTTTTTTAAAATATGATCGACATTTTTTTAGTTAAGTCCAGTACAAGACTGGACTGAACTTGTTTTCATTTACAAATGAATATATTAGTTCTACTTTATAATAATATTTTTAAGCTTTTTGTTAAGAAGAAGTACAAAACATAAACTAATGTATATCAAGATACCAGAATTTCTGTAAATTCCGGTTTAATTTGTCTGTACATACAAATTAAATAAAAAAAAACTTTTTTTTATCACGCTAATAAATGAATTCGATTTCTTTTTCTCCTACACATTTTGGATCGGATATGATTAGAGGTACCCACAACAAACCACGTTATCTTAATGTTTTTATATTGTCAAGAGTTTAATAAAAAAACCATTTGTAGCTTAAATAAACGAATTTACAATGGTTTATTCAATTTCCTAAGTTTGTGAATAACGCTTTAAAATGTAAAAAAAAGTTTTATGATTAAAATTAACTATTTAATAAAGATACTATATAAGTATTATTTCCAGTTAAATTTGAAACCGCAACCAAAGAAGTTGATTTAAATTACAACTGTATTTACTAAACAGCAGATAGAAGGAGGTGCAAATAGATATTTAAAGAAAACGTATAAAAATTTGAACGCAGCGGGATTCGAACCCGCGCCTCCTGAATACCGTTCAGGCGCTCTCGCCACTGAGCTCAGTGTCTGTGCTCTATGTCTTTTTCAATTTTCCTAAGTGTGGAATAACACTTTAAGAAAAATGTTTAAAAGGGAGGTGCAAATTTTAATTAACAATAGCTAGAAAGTCAAACAACTTATATATTGAGTGCTATAACGCGTTCAATGTTAAAACCATTGCAGTGTTACATAAAAAATGACTGTCACATATCACCGCCCACATCCATCTTAGCTTATAAGAAAAGAAGAATTAATTATCCTTGTATAATGTAGCTTTTTTATCTGATTTGTAAAGATTGTGCTTTTTGTTTATGAATGACCGTCTAGTCATCGTCACGGGCTTTGGATATACTTGTGCTTTTAAAAGTTTTTTTTTTTTTTTTAGCTTCACGCTGTTTCCCGCACACAGCAGGGTAGGCAGAGGGAACCTAGTGTTAAGACACTCCGTTCCCCACTTTCCGCCGAATTTGGAGGCTTGCGTGTTAAGTAGGGGAACTTAACGCCGCGCTTTACCTCGACACCAGAGCGAAGAAAATGGAAATATAATTTCCACTCCTCGAGTGGGAATCGAACCCACAACCAGTCGTTTACAGTCACACGCTTGTGCCACTGGGCCACGACTGGCCACTTTTAAAAGTTTAATTAGTTAATGTTCAAAAGAAGAAATTTATATAATTTTTCGTTTTTGATATGGAAAGAATATAAGACACAGTCTGGATTCAAGAATGAGGTGAGATTAAAATGAGAATTAATCATTTTTCCAATAACAAATATTTTAACGCTTTTTAGTATTGCAACAAACAAACAAAACAAAGTAACAAATTTTTGGTTTAGTATTACTTGTATTAATTAAAGTATAATTTAGGGGCCAGTCGTGGCCCAGTGGCACAAGAGTGTGACTATAAACGACTGGTTGTGGGTTCGATTCCCACTCGAGGAGTGGAAATTATATTTCCATTTTCTTCGCTCTGGTGTCGAGGTAAAGCGCGGCTTTAAGTTCCGCCACTTAACATGCAAGCCTCCGAATTCGGCGGAAAGTGGGAAACGTAGTGTCTTAACACTAGGTTCCCTCTGCCTACCCTGCTGTGTGCGGGATATAGCGTGAAGCTATTTTGACAAAATAATGCTTTTAATTATTGCAAATCATTTTAAATTCAATGTCATGTCAGAAAAATAATTGTATTTAATTATAATAAATATTTATATAATTTAGCTCGCTCTCGTAATAAAAGACCAAAATTTACTTCCGTAACACAATCACGTTACAAAGTCTCGATTTCGAGCCAAAAGTGATGAACGGACTGTCCGCTTTTTGACTGTAAATTTCTTTCTGACATTGGTCCTTCATTTTATTAAATGCTAGTATTAGTAGAAGAGTTATATTAAAGTATTAACAAGTTAAACAATTACTTACTTCAGATATGACTTCTTGGACTCGTCGCATTCGTTGTGCATAAGGTATATGCCGGTCCATCCGCACAAGGGCCTATAACAAACAAAATTGGTCAAAACTACAAGAGATGCATGATCTGTATAACTAAAGATTATATTATTAAATACCAGGAGCTATATATAATTATTTCGTTATATTGCAACCCTCGGGAGTGACCAGAGATTTCTGAAAATCAAAATAGTCTACTTTTAACATTGAATCATGGCAGATTCATCCGTCGGGCAAGGGAATCTTCCTTGATTGACATAGTGGGGTATAGCCTCAAAATGTCGATCTCTCATAGAGACACAGAAGCCATAAAAATTAACAAGGATCTATACTCTGGCGCTATCTGCACAGGCTGAGAGGAAGATAACGACCCAACAATCACCGGACCTGACTCTTAGAGGGACTGCTACAGTCTCTCTATTACATAACAAATAAAATAAGAAATAAAAATAAATTAAGAAACGTGTGACCGAGTGTACTCACTCGCTAAATTAAATTCAAAACAAAATCACAAACAGAATAAGTAACAAAAGCAGTAAAGTACACGGACCTCGAGTCTGTGGTGACTAAAAAAAAAAAACAAAGAAAAAAAAAACATTGAATCATCAATAACATTTATGCCGAAAATCACTACAATCGGTCAAGCGGTATTTTTATGTAATAATCCCCCCTCATCCCATATTTCAACTATTTAAATTTTCTGTTTCAACCCTTTAGAGGTTGATTTTTGAAAAAATAAGGAGCCTTTGTTTGACCCTGGATTTTTTACTACTTTCATTCTAAATTTTATCCAAATCGGACCAGTACATTAGCCGTGAAAGCGTAACAGACAAACCGACAGACATTCGCATTTATAATATAAGTATGGATATGCTTTAATATATATTAGTTATTATTATGTATATACTTAGTTATATTTATTTATTTTAATGATATGTATGTGTATACAAATTATACTATTAATTGATAATATAAAATTTTATAAAGCTTTTGAAAGCTTTACAATAAGGAAGTTTCGTGAGCTGTCTATAAACGTAATATTTAAATTAAATCGATATTTTTAATTCAAATCAATACTTCGGGGTCACATTCGTGGCGCAGTAGGACAGAGTGTGTTTATAAATTACTATGTTAAAAAATATTTTCATTTAAGATAAAAACAAAGAACAGCGTTAAGTTCCGCCAGTTATCACCCAATTTCTCTAATCCGGGCAGAAAGTGGATATCGTATTTGGACATTAGTCTTCGTTCGTTTTTTTGACTACTACGTTTTCCTTAGCATTGCATATCTATAGCCCTTTAAACCATTTCTTTTATTTAAAATTTAAGGCTGGTTTAAGTTAATATTTTATATAAAAATATAAGGTCAAAGCTGTCTCACGTGTATGTTTAATAGAATTTCTAAAGCCATGTTCATGCACGTTGTTGAACGGAAAATAATTATATATTTAAGTAAATGATTGCGGAGGCTGTGTACTAGAGAAATGAGACGTAGTTAGCGTCTTCTCATATTTAAATAAGTTTCCAAATTAAGATTGTATTTCTAAAACTTCTTGCAACATTTTATTCTTGAACGTGCAAATACTGCTGTATAGACTTATAGAAACCTACAAACTTTAACACAAAAATATATGTTATATATGTTCATATAATTAATTTATTGTTAGCTGACGATTTCTACATAATACTTGCGTAACGGCACGAATTGATTTCAATATTTATCGTTTGTTTTGCCAACTTAGACCATTTTAGGTAACTTAACTAATAAATAAGAATAAACCATCTACAATCCATATTTATTCTATAAATTGCGAAAGTCTATCTGTTTGTCTGTCATGCTTTCACGGCTAATCTACCTGTCCGATTTGGATGAAGTTTAGAATGAAAATAGTAAATAATCCAGGGTCGAAAATAGGCTACTTATTATTTCAAAAATCAACCTCTAAAGGGCTGATATAGGGGATGAAAAATGAAATGAAAAATATAAACCGCTTGAATTTTGGATTATATATAGTTGATAATCCGAGGTCAAACATAGGCTACTTTATTTTTCAAAAATCCACCCCCCAGGGTTGCAATATTACGAAATAGTTCACGTGGCGAAGCCGCGAGCGGGCCGCTAGTTTGTTTTTTTAGCTTTACGCTGTATCCCTTGCGGGGTAGTCAGAGAAACGGAGCGCCAAACGCTACGGTAAGTAGTATTTAGTTTAGGGCAGCTAGTATTTCATATATTACTAAAAAAATGTAGAATCATTTAATGACCTAATTAATTAATTTATTTATTAATTTATTAAAAAATAAGTGGCAAACATAGTGTTTTGACACTATGTTCCCTCTGACTACCCTATCATAAGGAAAAAGGGTAAAGCATTCAAATGATACCTTAGGAGAAGCACGTGCTTTTTATCAAAATCAATTTCACATTCCATTAGCGTATGGCGTCGTTGTAACATTTCGTAACATATTATAATGGAATTCCGTATAACATAATAATCAGGTTTCCACTAATATTACGTTAAACTTTGAATGAAGAGTATATAAATTACAAGTGTTAATGATCACACGACAAGGTCTCGAGGTGCCTTGTCTCTATGCGAGAGCGAATATCCACCCACTTTGGGAATAAGATTAATATTAAAAAAAAAAAACACTTTAGGACAAACTAAATGTAGCAGCGTCACCATATAAATATTGTTTTGTTTTGTTATTACTTATTAATTTTTAGAATAGTACGTAGGTTTAATTTAGTAAAACAGTCTAATAAAAAATATAACAATTATCGTGGTGTAATTTTATATTCTCTTACTGCAAATATAACTGATTGGGGGTTCGATATCCACTCGAAGAATTTACTATATAGAAATCTTTTTATTTTTCGGCGCTGGTGGTAAAAAAGCAAGCCGTTGAGTTCCACTCAAAGTCTCGTCTCGAAAGTCGAAAGTCTCAAGGTCGCGAATACAGGCCGAAAATTAAGGATAGAATGTACTGGCACTAGATATAATCATATGTATATTATATTCCGCTTTGACTATACGTAAGTAGCTACCGTAAGACACTCCATTCCATCCACTCTCCGTCTGAAATCCAGACATTGTGTGTTGAGTGGCGAACTTTAACATGAATGAAAAAGAAAAAAAATATTATTATTAAAATTTGTGGCCAGTCGTGGCCCAGTGGCACAAGCGTTTGACTGTAAACGACTGGTTGTGGGTACGATTCCCACTCGAGGAGTGGAAATGATATTTCCATTTTCTTCGCTCTGGTGTCGACATTAAGTTCCGCCACATAACACTCAAGCCTCCGAATTCGGCGGAAAGTGGGGAACGGAGTGTCCTAACACTAGGTCTCCTCTGCCTACCCTGCTGTGTGCTGCGGGATACAGCGTGAAGCGAAAAAAAAAACAAAATTTATTGTGATAATTCCCGAGTGGGAATCGAACTACATTATTATATTAGCCAGGCGTGGCGTAGAGGCACAAAGCGTGAATGTAAAGCGACTGGTTGTGGGTTCGATTCCCACTCGAGGAGTGGAAATATGTAATATTTCCATTTTCTTCGCTCTGGTGCCGAGATAAAGCGCGGCGTTAAGTTCCGCCACTTAACACGTAATGCCCTCCGAATAAGGCGGAAAATGGGGAACGGAGTGTCTTAACACTAGGTTCTTTCTGCCTACTCTGCTGTGTGAGGGATACAGCGTGAAGATAAAAAAAAATCTAACAAATTAATTTGCAATCAATCTAAAACCTAATTCTGTCACATGCAACGCCAGGATTTATTCACCTAAGCTTAGAGGCGCCAGCCTCATTGGTTTGTAAATTATATTAATAATATAGTAAAACCGGTAACGACCTACAGTGATACTGGTACGTAATAACGACAAGACATTTCAAAGAAAATGATATATTGCGTTCTCTGTAACAACTTCTGACAAGCTGGTATAATTTATGAATAAAGTGAAATATGAAAAGTGTGAGAGTATTATTTGTAATTTTTTTTTTAGGTAATATAAAAAAAACTTTTTTTTTTGTTTTCTATAAGAAATCATACTTATTTTTACGGAAATATCGAGTTAAGTGCATTAGATAAGTATGTATAATAACTAAGGGCGAGCAAATGAAAATAATTTATTTCGACACGCGCAGTTCATTGTAGCCAAAACTTTCGCGCGAAATTTTTGCACCACAAACTTCAAATGGGAAACCCGATTTTTGCAGCGTAATAGTGTACGAAGATAGGGGACAGGACCTGGCCTTCTTGAGAGGAAGAAAAATAGCAGAAGGAGCTCCAGCGGCTTCAAACAAAAGTGATGCAAAACGCCTAGAAGAGAAATTGGCCTCAGAAGACAACTTACGCAAGAATTTAAATCCACCTAAGGAACCAAAAGAAACCTCAATTTTACCTCTCAGCCTGCTTAAACCTTTACAGAAGCTGAGAAGACAGGATAGACCTACCAGAGCTGACAAAGGAGAAGTCACTACACCCGACCTACCTCCAGCCAGTGATGCAAAACACCACATGGGAAACGCCTGGCAAGAATACATGGCGATTTTAAGGGAGACCATAAAAGTCAACTTAGCGATCTGCGAGAAGATTCACAATACCTATGAGCTCGGAAATGAAGGCCTACTCGGAGTGCTTCTCGAGGAAGAGAAAGCCGCCATATTTAACAACAATACATCACAATACCTGCGGGGGAAACCACCTAAATCCCCCCACATGGCGGCCTACAGCAAGTCACAGGGCTTCGTTTTCAAGCAAAAACAGCCAAAGGCAGAACCGGGCCCACCCACATACAAAACATCTAAAGACGACCCTATATTAGTGGTAGCCCGATGCACGGAGGTCGCGCTGGAGCATAAAATACTTCACATGGCGCAAGCTATTGTAGATTCCAGCAGACCAAGAAACTTTTGGAAGGATTGGGACTCACTAGATATTCACTGGATCAATGGCGTCCCTGGCTGCGGGAAATCCACCTGGGTGATAAGGAACTTCAGCCCCGACAGTGACTTTATCGCAACTACGACAACTGAGGCGGCCGCGGACCTCAGGAACAAAATTACTTTTAGTTGTGAAAACGATGCCAAAAACAAAGTGCGGACTATCGCCTCAATTTTAGTAAACGGGTTCCAAGATAGGCCTAGAAGACTAATAGTAGATGAGGCCTTGATGAACCACTTTGGGGCGATCGTAATGGCGGCCAAACTAGCAGGAGCCAGCACGCTAACACTGATCGGGGACAATAACCAATTACCATATATAGATAGACTAAATCTATTTAAGATGAATTATGTCGGCTCAAACCTCGTGGCGTCCATCTGCCAAGAGCTCTCAAGAACATACAGGTGCCCACTGGACGTTACCTACGCTCTAAACGAGGTTTACGACGGAATTTTCTCAGCCCTGTCGACGACTCGCTCCCTGAGAAGAAGGAGATATACGGGTGCATCCATCATTGCAGACTCCCCAAATACACTATACCTAGTCCATACACAAGCAGAAAAGGCAGACTTGCTGCACAAGGGGTATGGAAGGGGAGATAACTCACGCACTCTTACAATCAACGAATCTCAGGGACTAACAAACGAGTCTGTAGTCATCATTCAGACAAAGACCACCAAGTGTGCCCTACACGACAGCGTGTCACATGCTGTCGTTGCCATCACTAGACACACAGTCAAATGTACGTACTACGCCGACGCCGATGAAGACGCAATCAGTAGGTTTATACGACGGGCTAACGAGACTGCCACAGCCGACATAATCGTATACAACATGAAAATGGCCATCTCGTACAGAGACAGCGAGGCTATCACCAAACTCGCAACCAAGTTAAAAGATTCATGTGGCTGACCGAGTAAAAAAGTAAATAAGAAAACAAAATAAGGAAAAGGAATACAATCATCAATTAAGAACAACAAAGGCACGGAGCTGTGTCCGTGGAGAACGAAAACTCATTAAATTAAAAAAAAAAAAAAAAAAAAAAAAAAAAAAGCCCATTTTTGCTGATGATTCCTCAAGGACATTATTTTTTTTATTTTTTTTTTAAAAACCATCTCTATATTGGCATTAGTGTGCAAAATATGATAAATTTCTGACGTTTAGTTTTCGACCCTATTCGTCACAAAGAGTGCATAAGTCTCTAGTGTCTAAATAAAATTTAACATAATAATACTACGACATTTTGAAGCCAACGTGGTGCAATGTGTCAGTATTTGATTAATTACATTTTAATTACTTTCATTTCCTCGCCACTCTACACGCAATGTCTTGCAGTCGGGCGGTAAAAAAAGAATGGTTAGATAGTGTCTCGTCACTATGCGGGAAAAAAATAAAGAAAAAAAATAACACAAATTACTTGAAAGAGTTCTTATATTATCCGCCGAAATCGAGACACATTGCGTGTTAAGTAGTAGAACTTAACGATGCTGTTTGCCTCGACACCAGAACGAAGAAAATGGATATATTAAATATTTCCACTCCTCGAGTGTCTTGTTATAGAGAATATAATAAGCTTCATACATAATATCACAGGACGCATAGTATCTACTATTTAATTAGACGTTTCTATTGAGCTGTTTGTCATTAACAGACTATTACTGTCGAACAAAATGAAGTACTGACAACTTGATACTGAATATACATGAGTTAAATAATTGCAATTATTGTTTAATAAATTTTACATAATTTGACATGAACGATATTTACCCGTGAATACATAAAACGGA
The DNA here is from genome assembly GCA_019049465.1 of Dryas iulia moderata. NCBI lineage: Eukaryota > Metazoa > Arthropoda > Insecta > Lepidoptera > Nymphalidae > Dryas > Dryas iulia. The sequence goes on along the minus strand of CM032423.1, from coordinate 15,199,980 downwards.
TTGATCGACGTGTGATTTAAGTCTATATAAGTAAAATATCCATACTTATATTATAAATGCGAAAGTCTGTGTGTTTGTCTGTCACGCTTTCACGGCTAATCTACCGGTCCGATTTGGATAACATTTAGAATGAAAGTAGTAAATAATTCAGGGTCAAACATTGGCTACTTAATTTTTTTTTAAAAATTGACCTCTAAAGAGTTGAAATAGAGGATGAAAGTTGAAAGGGGATGAAATGACCGAGACGTCGTAGTATGTATACGCGAGTGATCCTGCGACGTCTTATGTAGGTGGAGAGGGTTTCCGTTGGGTGTTAGTGGGTAGTATTAGGTATTATCTGATGAGCCCCACAGTACCGTCCGTCTTTTGGGTACGGGCGGTCTGTGTAAAGGTATTTACCAGCGTCACAGAAATAAAAGGGGATGAAAGTTTATTTGGAATGAAATTTGGAATATATATACCTATAGTTCATAATTCAAGGTTAAACATGGGCATACTTTATTTTTAAAATTTTTACCCCCAAGGGTTGCAATATGAATGAAACAGTCATGTAGATCAGGGGGCGAAGCCGTGAGGGGGCCGCTAGTACTCATATAAATCAAAAATGAATCACTTAAATATATGTACATATGTACGCGCATAACTTTCGAACGACTGCACTAAATTATGTAATTCTTTATTTGTTTTCGTTATTTTTAGGAGAAAGCAGAATACTATCAGAGAATTACAATATTTTAATAATTAAATGTTAAAAATATTATTATCAAATTAATGGATTCTGATAGTATGAGTATGATAGTATGAGACTATCCATATAGTATGTATCTGGGGACTTTTTCAAGATTTTTTAGATTTACATATATACTTAGAGGCTACTTTTTATCAACATATGTACAATGCAGGTGAGGCTGCGAGCTGAAGCTTGTTTTAAATAAATTCGAGCAAAAAAGAACGTATTTTATAGAAAACAAAACACGGGAACAAGTCTGTGTTTTATTCGTATACTAACAACGCCCGATAACATATCTTGATAACTAAGAGTCCTCTCTTTAAATATAACAAATGTCATGTACTGAGATCGTCACTTGTCTTGTCTTGTGTTACATATCTTGCATTCGTTCAACACAATCTTTTATGAATATAGTAACTTTTATAAATATACTTAAATTTTTTGAATCCCATTTTATGAATAAGGTTTTCAAAATTTTCTACTATTTAATGTTATTTTTCATATTTACTACAGGCTCTTTTCATATAATCATATTACTTTTGTTTATTTAAAGATACATGACACTATAGACACTTGGTCCATATCTTGTTATTTATTGTTTTTCTTTTTCATCTTTAAGTTAACATGTGATTAAGTATAGGATATACACCGTCCTACAAGATCGACTAGAACTATAAACGCACATTTTCTGAACTTTCTGTCCAATCATAATAAAATATAGCCTAGAGCATTTCTGAATAGTGTAGCTTTCTAATTTTGAAATTTCCATGATAGGTTCAGTATTTCCGAAGAATACCCCCTACAAACAAAGTTACAAACTTTGCCTCTTTATTATATTAGTATAGATTTACATATACATACATATTAGATGCATATTTTCGGTAAAAACTTATATAAGTTTACTAACCTGAAAGATCAAATGCTCTCGCACAGTGAGGGTTCCAATGAACAGATCCTGCTGTTGAACATATGCAGACAACGCCGCCATCGCTTCAGGGGTAGCTGGCTGGCCGTTCAGGGCTCTTGTCCCACTAGATACCACACCGCTTGGTGTTCTGAAGGTCAGGGTGTTGAGAAGCGTGGTCTTGCCAGCACCTGATGATCCCATCAGTGCGAGCAGTTCTCCGGGATATGCCGCGCCATTTACTGTTGGTGAAATTTAAGTTAATTTCAATTTAATATAAGTTGTTTGTCATTTGTATTAGTTTGTCAGAAAGTGATAACTTGAATTTTGTAGTAGTTTGTCAGAAAGTGATAACTTGAATGATGACATATTTACTCAATGCAATTCTACAACCTCTGATGATAGCTTCCACAGTTTACCGCCACCTCTAAACTCGATATTAAATACAACATTTTTAAATCACAGTAAAAATTTCAACGTTGTACATATAAATGCACAGAGCATACCTGCTCATTACCCTGACCTGCTCAGTTCATTCGATGTGACAAATTTACATGCAATCCTGGTCTCTGAAACTTTTTTAAAACCGTGTTTGCCTTCAACGTCGTTTGCATTGCCAGGGTTCCATTTAATAAGGAACGACAGGACAGAAAAGGGTGGTGGAGGTGTTGCTGTCTATATTCGTAGTCATATTCCTTTTAACATACTAGACAAGTCGCCATCACCCTACTCGAGTTCTTCTGAGCACTTATTTATTGAGGTACTGTTCGGAACATTAAAATTATTACTCGGAGTATTCTATAGTCCATTATCTCACAATAACTACTTCCAGACTTTTGAAACGTTGCTTGAAACTTATGCACCGGGGGCGGATCATATTATAATAATGGGCGATTTCAACACCTGCATGCTAAAAAATGATTGGCGTACAAAACAGTTAAATAATATCATAAATAGTGTTAATTTAAATATCCTTCCTTCCAAACCTACTCATTTTTTTTCCAAATGTCCTCCATCTTTACTGGTTTTAATGATAGTTTCGTCTAATGATAGAGTTTTAACGCACGGACAACTAGGGGCTGAGGGTTTTTCATATCACGATCTGATATATTTATCGTATAAAATTCGGCCGCCGAAAAATAAGCCAACAGTTGTAATGCGAAGAAGCTTTAAGAACTTTAATAATGAAAATTTTATGCAGGATTTGAACCAAATACCATGGGATGCTGTATTAAATGCCCCAACAACTGATGATAAAATCAGTATCTTTAACTCACTTCTTATAAACCTTTTTGACGTACATGCTCCTCTTCGACCTGTTAAACTTAAACATCTCCCCGCTCCTTGGCTTACAGAGAACATTAAAATTCTCATGTTGAAGAGAAACAGAGCAAAATCTAAATTTAAAATGCGTCCCACAGAAGCAAATCTGAGCAAATACAAAATACTACGGAATCGATGTAGCAAAATCTGCAGAGACGCCCAACGCAAATATATACACGAATCGGTCACGAATAATAGCCCAGCAATGGTATGGAAGTTTCTTGATACCTTAGGTGTTGGAAGAAATCGTAAAACTACACTCATAAACGACAGAATGGATCTTGATAAACTTAATAAGCATTTTACAACTGTAAATCTTTTAAGCCAAACTGTCAAATCCAGTACCCTTTTGTCACTCTCTTTATTGCCTGTTTCCTCCTTAACCCCTTTTAGCTTCCACTCTGTCTCTGTTGACGAAATTAGACGACATATAGCCGCCATAAAATCAGACGCAATTGGCACCGACGGTGTGAGCCGTAAAATGGTTCTCCTGACATTGAATGCTGTGCTTCCTATACTTTGTCATGTTCTTAACCACTCCCTTTCTACCAATATCTTTCCTAGTTGTTGGAGATCGGCTTACGTTATTCCTGTACCTAAAACTACCAATCCTACATCTTTTACACAATATCGACCTATCTCCATTCTTCCTTTCCTATCCAAAGTACTTGAGAGAATTGTACATCAACAGCTATCTTCATACCTGACAAAAAACAATATTTTATCATCTTTCCAATCTGGTTATCGTCCAGGACACAGCACTGTTACGGCACTTAATAAAGTTTGCGATGATATCAGAAGTGGTATGGACAACCAAGATATTACTATACTGGCACTATTAGATTTCACTAATGCTTTTAATACTATCGATATTGACATACTTTTGGCTGTCCTTAAATCCATGAATATATCACCAAATACTACCGAATGGTTTCGATCTTATCTAACTGATCGTGAACAACGCATTCGTATTAACGACAAACAATCCTCATCATGCCGTCTCAGTGCTGGGGTAACTCTAGGTGGTGTGCTTTCTCCGTTACTTTTCTCCATTTTTATAAATTCCATTACATCTTCACTATCACTATCCTATCATCTTTACGCTGACGACTTGCAGATTTATACGACTACGCCTGTTGTTGATATTGCTACTGCAATAGAGCGAGTCAATTTTAACCTAAACATTATAAATAACTGGAGTAAATCATGTGGCTTGTCGATAAATCCCTGTAAGTCTCAGTTATGCATCTTCGGCAATCCAAAGCAACTCTCCAAATTAGACCAATCCCTTCTTCCTTCGGTAATGCTTGATAATTGCAAGATGGAATTCAGTGTTGCTGTGAAGAATCTGGGTATCAGAATTGATAGTTCTCTTAAATGGGTTCCTCAAATAGCTGAATTAAGTCGCAAAACGTTTTCTGCTATAGGGAGGATGAAGAGATGGAAAAACTTATTGCCGCTCAAAGCTAAAATATCATTGGCCCAAACTCTTCTTTTCCCCATACTTGACTATGCAGATTCCTGTTACCTGGACTTGTCACAGCAATTACTGAATAAGCTTGAACGTCTTCAAAATTTAATAATTAGATTTATTTTTGGTTTGAGAAAGTACGATCACATCTCACATCATCGAGTTCAACTAAAATGGCTGACCATGAAACACCGTCGCAATTATCACGCACTTATCCTTTTGTACTCTATCCTGTATCTACCGGTAACTCCGTCATACCTCAAAGAAAGGTTTAAATTTCTCGGTTCCCATTCCAAATCCTTTAATCTTCGTTCAAAACATGACAATGTTTTGGAAGTACCGCTATGTCGTACTAAATGTTATAGTGAATCATTCACTGTTAAGAGTGTAAAGTTGTGGAATGAACTACCGCGTTTTATTAGGCAGTCACCATCTCTTAATATATTTAAGCATCGTCTTAAAAAACATTATCTATCGTTATAGTTATTTATACCATATAATATATATTTATTATTTATGTTTTTCTTTCTTTTTCCTATATATATATATATATATTTATCTAACTATATATGTACGTCACACTTATGTATAACACATATATAACATATGAGTATGTATGTATTTATTATGCATGTATGTATGTATGTCTGTATGTATGTATGCATGTATGTATGTATATTATTTGTTTGTAAGTATGTTTATTATAGTTTAATATGTTTATTATAGTCGCTTGCACTGTTTTCCGCCAACCAAAATCTCTGTTAATAAATACACTGTCAATAAAAGGTTGCCTGTAAGAGATCACTCCCAGTGATAAGGCCGCCTTTGCACTAATTTATTTTTAATATACTTGTCAATTCTGTATTTTTTTTTTTGTGCAATAAAGAGTTTTATGTATCTCCTTTAGGGTAACTCGGGTTCAAAAGAACCCGGCCCTTTGGAAGGCTTGCGTGGGGACACAGGTCCAACACGTAGAGGCCCCTTAGAGATAATAAAATGTTTTACTGTGACGCATCAGCCGGGATCCATCTCTGAGTAACTACAGGTAATTGCTCAGAGATGGTCACCGGTTAATGCGTAGGAACTATGAAAAATGTGTAAAACTAAACTGGGGCTATGGAATGGAGTTTGGATGGACTGAATACTGGGCTATTGTATGAGACTACCGGACGTCCGCCATTTCAACAGTCTCAAATTGAATAGTTGACGGACGGTGACTCGCCTCCCACTAGATGGGCCCCCAAAAAGCGGCGTAATGCCTCGGGCGCAACACCGGCGTGGTCGGCTAAGGGTGTCGAGAGGTGTGCACCGGTTTCACCATCACGAGCAAGCTCGAGAGCGGGTTTCCCCGCTATTACGCAGATTGAGCACTTCCACCCTTCCGAGCATATAGCTCCTGCGCTCCACTCTACCAGCCAATGAAGGCAAGCCAGAGGCGGGGGATAAATATCAATTCCCCTCTGGAGGTCTCAGGTCCGTGGGGTCGCCACTCCCCAACAGCTCGCCACAAGCTGCCCTGCGGGTCAATAAAGAGTTTTATTATTATTATTATTATTATTGTTTGGATATTTTGATGTTTGACTGTACCCATGATTTCAGGTTTAGATTTCAGGATTCCAGATTTATATTATATAGTTTTCTTTAGACTGGTTGTATAAAATGTGTTATTTAGTCCAGTGAAGCATAACAATTTACTTAAGTCTGTGAAACTGCTGGACATGTGAGAATTACCAAAAAAAGTCATATTACATTCCTACGTCTTCTTTTTATTTTTTTATTACTTAGCTTACATTTCATGAGATATTTCTGCCCCAGAATCGAAAAATGCATGTTGAGTGGTGGAACTCAACGCCGAGCGAGAAATGAAATTTTCTATAATACAAAAACTACAAAAACGAAATATGTGTCTTGACACAATGCTTTCTCTGCATATGCTATGCCTTAGCTATGCGGAAACAAGCGTTAAGCTAAGAAAAAACTACAAAATTAATCATTAATACTCTATATTCTGTAGTTTTCATACTCACGTGTTGATAAAAACGTGGCTACAACAATTTTTGTCACAATAAAACAAGTTTATTTAACCTTTGATTATTCTCAGACGTCCATACATATAATTATTTCTACAATTTATAATGATGTATATATTTATCATAGGAATGTCTTTTCTCGAAACATGCCAGTGTTTTATTTAATTATTATTTTTTGTTTTTTAATGTAGTAATTAAGCCAATTACAAACGTAACATTTATGGATTCGATCAATCAGCTGATTTTTTTTGCAGTATTTTTATGAAGTTCATTGCCCAAATGAGTTCATTTCCATTAAAGAAAAAGAAAGCTTTATATAGAGTTACGTTTTTTTCCGCAAAGAAGTTTGAGAAGATGTAGTGTCAATAATATTTCTTTCACACTAACTCTCTTGTCCTGATTTTTTTAAAAGAATGATTAAAATATAAAAAAATAATAATTTATAAATAATTTAAATATAATCATTTCTTCGAGTAGGAATCGAACCCACAACCATTGTGTTGACATTCAGTTTACGCTAAAAAATACTACATTTTTTTTAAGTTAAACGTAGTAATTGAGTAAATATTTAATATTTGACCTTGCGTCACTAATTATGTTCTTGAGAAAATCATCTATACGTCTAGTACATTGTCTACTAATTGATAACATATAGCGATAACTGTTATAATAAGAAAACGTACGAAAGCTGCTATCATGTATCTATCTATATGATAGCAGATTTCGTACTTATATACCATTTGGTATATAGTATTATAAACCGGTCATAATATCTTAAATAAATTTTACGGTTTTTATTTTATTTTACAATTGTGTTACTGATATTAAAAAAATAGCTTTACTTGCAAATAATCAATATAATTTGACTTTGCCAGCTTTTTATTTTTCTGAGGGAACTTTATTGAACACCAGGGTAAACTAACGTTCCTCTCGCGGCGTCGCTGGGTAAACTACTACTTTTATACCCGATTTCAGCACCTTTCGGGTTATTTTTAGTAAAAAAGAGATAGCCTATATTTGACGCTTGCCTCATTAACTATTTTCCTGAGAAAATTCATTTATTTCAGTCAAGATCTTTCATTCTCACTACATACTAAACGTACATAAGTTTCATCCATTGTTTCAATCTCCTAGGGTATGATTTTTAAAAAGAAGCCTATATTTGAGCCCTGCGTCTTCAACAATCTTCTTAACAAATTTCATCTAAATCGGGCCAGTAGATTACCCGTGAAAACATAACAGATAGAAGAGATATTCATTTGTGCATTTTTATAATAATAATATTAATGAGTAAGGATATATCTAATACAATGTCAACTATGAAATAACAGATGGCGTTACCCGTTCCAGAAAACGTAGTGACATCTGCTGTCATATAGATTATATAAAGTTTTATAGACCGGTCAAATGTATCTTTAATTAATGTTATGCTTATTTTATTTTATAATCATTTTTTTTATTAGCGATATTGAAACAAATTTAGCTTCACTCGTAAACTATCGACATAAATTAAATGTTTTTTTTTTAATTTAATTTTTCTGCGGGAGTTGTGTTGAATACCAGGATGAAAACCATCCCATATGTTGCTCTAACCTCTAAGCTAACTTCATACTAAAATTCATTAATTTCGACCCGGTAGATATCAGTATATAAATAATTTAATTATATCGGTATTTTATTTTTTTCAAAAAAACTACATGGAAAATCGGGATAAAAACTATCCTATATGTACCTTTGGACTATAAGCTACCACTATTCCAAATTTCATTCAATTCTATCCAGTAGTTTTTGCGTGATTGGCGAACAAATTAACAGACAGACAGACAGACAGACAGACAGACAGACAAAAATTCTACTGAGTGGTTTTTTCGCCTCTGTAATCGATATGTTAACATACCCAATTAAATTTTTTCTGAAATTTTTCATTTACAGAATTGACTTTTCTACTCTTTTTTTATATATAGAGATAGAGATTTGTACTTTTTAATTCGAATTATTGGGGCCATCGTGGAACAGTGGGACAGAATCTGATTTTAATCGCGATTGGATATGGGCTCCGTTCCTAATTGGTGAAAACATCCAAATTTAATTATTTTCATTTCGTGGTCACCACTCAACACGCAATATTTTTTATTTGGACGGGAAATAAAGAGCGGAATGTCTTGACACTAGGTTATCTCTGACTACGACCGATTGTACTAATGTCAGATTTAGATTTAAAAAAGCGTAAAGCTGGGAAATCGTTCTTATTTTAAAATGTAAAAATTTTCTTGTCTAAACACTATTGTTTTCAGCATTCGTTAAAAAGTTTATATGGAAAATACTTCTATCTTTCCGATTTAGTTTTAACAAAGTTTTAGCACTCAGCACATAACGTCTCTAGATATATAAAAATTAGAGACCACAGCCATTTCTCACTAGATTCTCTATACTTACCCTGAATAAAGCAGAATGTACTAAATTTATTAAAAAAATATGATTTAAAACAATCTGCCTAAAAGCTTACCATTTTTGAGCAGTTGCTTTCTTTGTTGGAACATGCGGTCGTTGGAGCCTCTCCAGAAGTTCCAGAACTTTTTGTTTCTGGACCTGTCCTCTGTAGCGAAAGCGTTGATGTCTGCCCATGTGTATGTGACCTTCTCGACTCCACCAATGGCTCCATATCCTCGACTTGGGGGTATTGCTAGAGTGACTTCACCGCCACTGGCTCGAGGACTGCCACTTGGCGAACTGCCCTTTAAGAGAAATAGTAATTTTATTATTTAGTATTTGAAATATTTTCTTAGCTTAACACTTATTTCAACAAAGTCGGAGAGAACCTAGTGTCTAGACACTTCGTTCCTTATCTCCTGCACGTATTCGAGAAATTGCGTCAACATGCATTCGTTGATTGCAGTAGTAAATCTCAAAGTCGTGCTTTCAATCAGAGCGGGGCAATGAAAGTAGTTTTAATATAATCAATCCCCCGAATGAGATTCTAGCCCATAACTAAACGTGATTTCAGTCAGATCGGATCACTGCACCGTAAGAGCCTCTTGGAAATTTTACCCTGATTGTTATTAGGTATATTTCTCTTTGAAGTGTTTGGGTTCAAAGGACAATATATAAATAATTTACAGTGACACATAAGCCGGAATCCATTGGCACTACTAATATTGTTGTTATTAAAATAATATGATACATCTTTTTTACAAATTTTATTTATGTTTTATTTCATGCATTTCTATAAATATTACTATTATGTAGCGCCTAAAATAAAGAATTAGATACACAATCATAAAGTGATCAGACATTTTTAATTTTCAATATACAATTTATTGACGCTGAAGCTGACAATCGTTTTAAATAGTTAATTAGAATAGACTTTTAGAATTTACCTATATCAAAAAAAATTATAACTTTTCTGAATATCACATTTCAAATTTTTCACGTTGTTCGGTCCTCTATTTCTTAATTATTAATTTAATACCTACTTCCTTACAACAAAAGAGTAACAAAAATCATATGACTTCGTCTTCCAAGAAATCAAAAAAATTAACTTAAAATATTATAGTATTAAAACTTCATACTACTACCAATAACATCCATACTTATATTATAAATGCGAATGTCTGTGTGTTTGTCTGTCACGCTTTCACGGCTAATCTACCTGTCCGATATGGATGAAATTTAGAATGAAGGTAGTAAAAATTACTGGGTCTAACATAGGCTACTTATTTTTTAAAAAACCCATCTCTAAAGGGTTGAAATAGGGGATGAAAAATCTATACCGCAAGACCGATTGTAAATGAATTTTCTCATAAATATAGTTGATAATCTAAGGTTAAACATAGGCTACATTATTTCTCAAAAATCCACCCCCGAGGGTTGCAATATACTGAAATAGCTACGTTGTACACACGTTGAAGCCGCGAACAGGCTGCTAGTATTTTTAATAAACTTACGTAGCATTATAAATTACTGGCTTAAAACTACATTTCACCATAGTATTAAGACTTGACACTAACTACCTACAATAAATATATTCGGGTATCATGTTTATACCGTGTATTATAATATAATTGGATTGCTTTTATTTCGCCGCATTAACCAAGAAGTTAAAATATCCAGGCCAACATAAAGCCGTGACAGTCTATGTAACCGGAGTCGGACATGAGAGGGGCCGTCGATATCGATCAATAACCGATTACTCGTGTTACATTATACAGTGGTGGGTATTCACTAAATATTCTTTTTAAATAAGTAAATAATAAATAAATAATGTGGCCAGTCGTGGCCCAGTGGCATAAGCGTGTGACTGTAAACGACTGGTTGTGGGTTCGATTCCCACTCGACGAGTGGAAATATTTAATATTTCCGTTTTTCTTCGCTCTGGTGTCGAGGTAAAGCGCGGCGTCAAGTTCCGCCACTTAACACGCAATGCCTCCGAATTCGGCCTAAAGTGGAGAACGGAGTATCTTAACACTAGGTTCCCTCTGCCTACCCTACTGTGTGCGGGATACAGTGTGAAGCTGAAGCTGAAATAAGTAAATAATAGAGATTGCCACCTTTCCCTGTATAGCAGAACAGTCGAAGAGAATATAGTGTGGAGGCACTATGTTGTCCAGTTTCGGCCCGTTGCGTGTTAAGTGGCGGAACTCAATGACAAGCTTTGTTTACCAGTAATATGTATTAGAACGAACAAGTTAAATTAATTTCATTACAAACTCGCAATGCCTCCGATTCGGCGGAAAGTGGGGACGGAGTGTCTTAACACTAGGTTCTCTCTGCCTACCCTGCTGTGTGCGGGATACAGCGTGAAACTAAAAAAAAAAGAACTTTTCCTCAAGAGAAAATCAAACCCACAACCAATCGCGTTTACAGTAAGTCAGTACAGACAGCTGTTCCACACTACCCCACGATGGTCTCAAATAATAATAAATATTAAAATATTATTATTTAAATGTCAAAATCATAATTTCTTATCTTTATTTTTGTTTTTTTTTTAATAATTAATTAATAAATAATTAATGTTTGCTACATTCTATTGGGGAACGAAGTGTTTTGAGTCAAGGCTCTTTCTGATAACTCGGTGACGCAGGACGCTCAAAGCTACTTTCTAAAGTAAAAAAAAATATTTTATTTAATTAAATTCGCTCACTAATAATCTATGATATATTTTATTTAGTTTGGCTTTTCGTTAACTCTTTACTTTATCTGTTCGTACATAATCCCTAGAATGCATGTTTTATTGCTGTATAACTTTTACGTCTGCATATAATATATTTTGAATGCTGGATCTAAGAAAGTGCACCTGAAAATGAAGCTGAAGCGGCGGCTGAGGCTGATATTGAGAGTAAAACTAAAAGAAAAGTAACCAATTGGATCTGTACTATATTACAGACACACACAAGAAATAAAGAAATGTTAGCTTAGCAAAAGTTGTTAAGTGACTTGTTTTGGTCACACATAAAAAATCAAGCTCTCCAAATATAATGTGTGATTTTAAAAGGGAAGTGCTACTATAATTTAGGAATATAAGAAAATATCCTTTTTATGTGCAAAGTAGAATAGTTTGAAAGAAGCTAGTGTCAAAGCACTCCGTTCTCCACTTTACTCATGAAGTCAAGATGTTGTGATGAAGTGTTGAGTTGCGGTACGCGTGTATACATATCTGTGCCCCGGAGGTAGAGGACGCCATGTCCACCATGGATAGGGCACTTAGCCCTAGTCCCATAAATAACGAAGATGTCTGTTTTCATCAGAGGTAAAAGACACCAAGTGGACTTGGTTTTATTTACCTCAAGAATAAGTCTAAGATCAATGCTTTCAATTACCTATTAATGTCAATAGCAATGTGAGAAACTTTTATTAAGCTGGTTCTACAAGTGACGAAAAAACAAGCTCTAATAGTTCAAAAATATGGAAAATCGGCTCTCCTGAACAATTACTAAAATGTGAGATGGTGTCTTTTACCTCCGGGGTACAGATATGTACATTCTATATTCCTTTTACTTTAATTAATGAAAAATGGATATTTCAAGGCCAATGACCATAATAACATTTTCAAAAAATATATCACGTGTGGATTTTAAATTTTCAAATCAATTCAATTTCAAGGATATTCTAATTTATATAGGAATCATAAACGACATATGAACTATTCGCGGCACATTCATAAAATAATCACAGGCATAATTAGCAAAAAATTTTAAGCTCATTTGCTTACTTACGGATTTTGTACCGGTGTAAGTAAGTATCTACCCTCTATGTGGAAAAATATGTTAAGCTTTACTACGAAAAATACGTTTTATAAGATACCTATAGTTCAAACAAGTAAAATTTATGACGAGTCTTAATTGCCAATATGAAACTTTTGAATGTGTTCAACAGTTCGAATGGGAGAGACGTTGTATTTAGAGCAATGATTCCTAAATCTACATTTCCTCTAAATAGACCAAGCGACCTTTTTTTCCTTAAATTATATAAACGAAATTATGCCCTTAGTTTATGTTGTACAATTCAAATCGCCTGGCATGAGTGGACTTAAATAGACTAGACTAAATCTTAACATATTATTTATTTTTGTATAGTAATGACAAGGCAAACAAGCGTTTGGGTCACTTGAAAGTAGATATACACCGACACCTACGACCCCGTGCCAAACCAGAGGAGTTACAAGTGCGTTGTCAGCTTCACGCTGTATCCCGCACTAACCACATTATTTTTATAGTTATTATTATTATTTTATAATTTTGTAGTCAAGAATTAATAATGTTTAATACTTTTTAATCAATACTTAATGTTTAATTTGATAATTATTATTTTAATTAGTGTGATTGGAATTTTATATTCTGGAAATAAATATATTTATTATTATTAATATTATTATTAAACAGGGTAGGCAGAAGGAACCTAGTGTTAAGACACTCCGTTCCCCACTTTTCCCCGAACTCCCTTCCCGTGGGGGGACGGGTTAAGAATACTATTCCCCCCCGCCGCTGGGTAGCGTTCCGTAAAAGGCGGGTAACCCAGTAGTTTGGTGGTAGGAGATTCGTTCTCCGACTGGCTCGCGACCACTATCATGTCAAAGACGAACCGCCATATATCTTATGATGTGTTCCGGTTCGATGGCATGTAAGCCGGCCCTCCCTTTTCCCACCATTCCCATCCTTCCTCCCTCCTTCTGTCCTACATTCCCAAGGCTGGCAACACATCCCTAACTTTAATGTTGTGGATGTCTATGGGCGAAGGTAGCCACTTATCACCAGGTGGACCTTCTGCTCGTTTGCCTCCTTTACTCCATAAAAAAAAAAGAACTGTGACTGGGGTTGTCAGCCTTGATTTAATTTTATTTGTCTTTACTATATAATTTATATATGTACTTATGTGAGTAATAAATAAAACAAAAAACAAATGAAATAACATCTTTCCCACGCATATGTCACTCCACTCCATTTATATTAAAAAAAAAAAAACAATAACTTAATTCATTCTATTCTAAATGTATTCACAAATTTAGTATTTTACGAGTTTGTCAACTTCAAAACTGACGTAGCAAGTCCGACCCTGTGGTATTTACGCAAACTATGTATCTTTTCGATTTTTTTGACTATATCCTTCTTTAAAAAAAGTTTATAAAAAATATTTCCTTAGTGATATCCGAAGATATGATCAAAGCGTCTTAGGACCGGAAATAGGCTATTGTATGGAATTGGACACGATCAAATGAATTGGTTCGACATAGACTTGTGTCTATTCTCATATATTTGAGTAGAATATTCTTGTTAATGCATTAATGTATTTATTTTTTTATTGTAAATGGGGAACGGAGTATCATAACACTAGACTCCCTCTGCCTACCCTGCTGTGTGCGGGTTATAGCGTGAAGATAAAAAAAATGATATTTCCTTAGTAAAAGTTAACATATACGTACTACTTATTAGTGTTTTTTTTAGCTTCACGTTGTATCCTGCATACCAGAGCGAAGGAAATGTAAATATGAAACATTTCCACTCCCCGAGTGGGAATCGAATCCACAACCAGTCGTTTACAGTTACACGTTCGTGCCATTGCGCCACGACTGGCCCCTAATAAATTATTTATTTTTAGATAAGCAAAATTAGTCAAATGACATCTAGTAACAGAAGTAACAGCAAATTACCAAACATAACGCAATTTGTGCATGATTAAAATGAAATTAAGCATAATTACATTGAGTATTTAAAATTTGTGATGGCACAACAAAATATATTAGAAATGTTACAATCTAGCGGAACGAGATCGTTAAAAACTTGTTTTATTTTTTGTTCGTACTTGGGCCAGTGACTTGACGATGAACCTCAAATATTTGGCCTTGAAGGATAGGTTATGTGTGCCCTTAGTTTTATGTTAAGTTGAAGTCGCTAGCGAGTGCGTTAACGGCAAGTTGCGTAATATGAAGGGAGGTATTGCAACATCGCAATAAGCTTTAGTTAATGTATTTAAAATAAAATTGTTGGGGCCAAGATGTAGAACTAATAAATTTGTATTAATTATTAAAAAAAAACGAATACTTAGATATTTTATTTACAATCTTATACCGTCACACTTCGTACCTTTTACGCCACGATCGCAGATACGTATTCCAAGTAGAAAATACAGCAGTTTTTCCAATATGGGGTAATTAAATTTTTTTTATTAAATTTTACATAATAAAGAAGGAATTAATAAATGAAGAAATGAATGACTTGTCCCTATTCACTCGTACAAATAAAATAACTTTACAAATGCTTTACTGTATAGACTTTTTGTTTCTTTATACTTCGGGCATATAAAATAAAATTCAAAGCAACATTTGATGCTATGTAGTTTTTTGTTAATTATTTATGCTATAACTATAAAAAAACTAGCAATATATTCGAATGTCACATTATAAAACTTTACAAGTTTAATTGCACATACAATCTATTAGATTATATCTGCATAATGGTCAAGTACACTTGGCACTATATAATTTTAATAAAATTTGTTATTAAGTGTGTCGTTACATGTTCGCGTCCAATCCATTATAAAAAATAAAAAATAAGGTTATTGGTTGTATTAATAGCTTAGACTTATATGGATCTAGATCTTGATCGTGAACTTAAATATCGGTATTAAAATGAAGCTATCTTGGCACACTTCGTGATACAACGTATTGGTCGTCCATTCGAATTCTATTTAGGGGAGATTTTGTATTCAAAACAAGTAGCCTATATCTTTGTTTATGTACACTTTAAAAGGTAAAATCGAAAGTTTTTGTCAAAACAATAGGAATTTTAACGAATTCTCTCGTAGCGCTATCTTCGGCATCTCAAGGAATCTATATTTCAAATTTCAGCTTTCTACGTCCAATAGTTTCGGCTGTGCATTGTCTGTCAGTCGGTTAATACCAGTATTTCTGTATTGCAGAAATTAATAGAAAAACAGTTTTTTAGAAACCCAGTGGGTTTTGTAGCCAGTCGTGGCCCAGTGGTACAAGCGTGTGACTGTAAACGACTGGTTGAGGGTTCGATTACCACTCGAGGAGTGGAAATTATATTTCCATTTTCTTCGCTCTGGTGTCGAAGTAAAGCGCGGCGTTAAGTTCCGCCACCTAACACGCAAGCCTCCGAATTCGGTGGAAAGTGGAGCGGAGTGTCTTAACACTAGGTTCCCTCTGCCTACCCTGCTGTGTGCGGGATACAGCGTGAAGCTAAATAAAAAAAAAAAGAATCTACGTGTCTACGTCATAAATAAACCTAGACGAAAATGACAAAAAAACGTATCAAAATATGTGAATACATTAAGAACAATCCGTTCCCATGATCCAGCCAGTATGCTAATTAATTATCAATTCAAATTTATGCAAAATATATTATAATATTATTTTTAGACATTCAGAGTGGGTTAGATTTTAATATCAAAGTAGGTAACACGAGTTTAGATGATATCTTAAGATCCTTTTATTATAAAACCACACGTTTATCGTCTTCCTGCATATATATCTGTAGTTTTCTTAAAGAACGAAGAACAAAAGACAAACAGGTTATGTTTGGAAGTTGAATGTACAAGCATTAACTTAAATTAACATTATTAGCTATACTTCTCTGACTACCGTGTTCATTTTATAAGTTACTTTTAACAAAAAATTTAATATAAAATTATCACCATTTTCTTAAAACATGCAATAGTTAGACATGAAATTATTTATATGAATACTGTGTGATTTGAAATTTTCGATATAATATTTATATTTCAAATATACTAGTGGAAAAAATTAAGGATTTTCGTGTCTGGATTTACCAGTTATCCGATATATATTGTGGTTAAGTTGAAAAAAAAAACGTTCCAACTAATTTTTCTGAAAAGAACTGAAATTGTTTCTCTCTTGATATTCATTAGAATAGAGAGGGTCGCTTGAAATTTTTGTTCGTTTTAAGATCTCTGAACTAGAAACTTTAAGCTTTAAAATACTTATTTATTAATTTCAATGCAATCATTTATGAGGAGAATACAGTCACTTAAAAAACCTCAAAAAAATTGGATCTTTTTATGATCCTTTATTTTTTTCCGCTAGTGTATAGTGTAAGTATAGACTTAATTTACATATTACCAATGTACCTGCAAAGTATATTGTCAATGTGTAGAGTTATAAAAACATTCATAGAGAACTTAAAAACTTTAAATAAATATTTCTTATGTTCTTTATATGATATTTAATATAACCATGTTGTCCCGTGGGGGGACGGGTTAAGAATACAATTCCCCCCCGCCGCTGGGTAGCGTCCCGTAAAAGGCGGGTAACCCAGTAGTTTGGTGGTAGGAGATTCGTTCTCCGACTGGCTCGCGACCACTATCATGTCAAAGACGAACCGCCAAATATCTTATGATGTGTTCCGGTTCGATGGCATGTAAGCCAGCTCTCCCTATTCCCACCATTCCCATCCTTCCTCCCTCCTTCTGTCCTACATTCCCAAGGCTGGCAACGCATCCATAACTTGAATGTTGTGGATGTCTATGGGCGAAGGTAACCACTTAACATCAGGTGGGCCTTCAGCTCGTTTGCCTCCTTTATCACATAAAAAAAAAAAAAAAAAATATAACCATGTTAACATGGTATATGATATGACCGAACGATATGACACTATGAAAAAATATTAATTATATGACTTATATATTGCACTAATGATGTAGTGATGTAAAAGACATTCAAAGATCCTAAGTGTGGAATAACACTTTAAAAATGTTTAAAATGTAGTGATGTAGTTAAGATATATCTTACTGCATGCGTAAAGTAAATGATCGATTCTTCTCTCAGAATATAATAAAAGCACGTGTTCCTTTAAAAATAAAACGAAATGATTTAGAATAAGCTTCTATCTGTGTGACGTTGGCTGTTTAAATTATATAAAAAATATACATACATTCATTTATTAAATATGTACATATTATAACAAGACTGTACATATAATATTTCGTTAAAAAAAGACTTTTTTAAAATATATAAGAAATAAATATGAAAATTATTCTAAGACCAAGACAGAATCCATTAAAGCGGATCTATTTGAATATTAATTATACGGTCTCATCTATCGCTAAGCTTTAAATAATCCTTAGCTTCATTTATTTTATAACAAACTGGTAATTTAAATATTGAGTACAATTTAAAAAGTAAGGAAAAAGGACATCATATGAAAGTAAAAAAATAATATAATGAGATCAGTAATGTATTCAACCGGTTTATATCTTTTCGGATATCTGTATTACCGTTCTCGGTAATATTCCATTCGACCACGACAGGATTCGTCAATTAATAAGAGATTATCTTTTTAAATTATAATAAATTTTAAAACGAATAAAGAATAAAGGTTTATGTGACTTGACAAAAATGAATTACAAGTAACAAAAAAATTATTTTATATTAAATAAAAAAATGTTGAATTTGAACTCGCTCTACATTTTCATAGTTACTCACACAAAATATCTTTTTTTTATTAATAAATACATATACATATAAATATTTTAAACATTATTATTATATATTTCTTTTATTATTTCATAAAATACTTACTGGTGGCGAATTACTGTACGACACACGTTGATTATCAACGGACGAAGAAATCAGCGGCTCATGTTCCTCAGCTCCGGCGGTCATTTTGAACGATTGAAAATTTCAAATCCAATTATTATTATTAATAAACTATTATTATTATTTTTAAACTATCACAGTCATGTTAACACAATTTCTTTCGTAAAAACACGCGGTTTTTGTGGCGGGAAGTGACAGTGCGTGCGCGCGAGTGATGCGTTAGGTGAGACGGTGCGCCCGGAACTGTAGGCGGAGCGCCCACTCTGCTATACAAACGAGTCACTCGGCAGTGCTTCTCTTATTAAAGTATTGAGAAATCATTAATTTTGTGTAATTATAATAATATTTTGTAAATTAATAGATTAATATATAACGTCAGTTGAGTATATTTATAAAAACTGTTGAAGTTGTCTGTCTCTATAGAAAAATTATGTTTTTTTTACTTTATTATGGCTCTGTTAAGATGTGGCAATCGATACGTGATAGAGTTATTACTTCTCAGGTGAATGTTTATTCGATTTTTCTCGTAAGCCTATAAAATATTACATAATTATATCTATAGTGTGGCTGTGTACAGAAAAATACAAAAGCTTATATAAGGAATTATGTTTTTCAAGATGCACCAGAACTGTAGAGGCGGTATAACTACTTAATAATATAATCAACGCTTTCAGAGTTACTCGTTATTTTTTCCTTGGATATCACAGAAGTCATTTGTTTTGCATGATAATATTAATAATATTTGGTTACTTATAAGATAAAAAGATAACGTCAATGACAATAGTTGTAAAAGAGAGAAAGTATACAGTTTTTACAAAACAAATATAGCGTTTCTACCTAATGCACTTATTAGGAAATTGGCTGGTGGCCCATATTGCTTTAGTAAATTGACTTATTGATATAAATTAAATGACTAGTACAGTTTTCACTGTTGAAAAATAAGTTTACATTCGTTTATCGTTTTCCGAAACAGCATTCGTGGCCCAGTGGCACAAGCGTGTGACTGTAAACGACTGGTTGTGGTTTCGATTCCCACTCGAGAAGTGGAAATATTTAATATTTCCATTTTCTTCCCTCTGGTGTCGAGGTAAAGCGCGACGTTAAGTTCCGCCACTTAACACGCAAGCCTCCGAATTCGGCGGAAAGTGGGGAACGGAGTGTCTTAACACTAAGTTCCCTCTGCCTACCCTGCTGTGTGCGGGTGTATCCCGCATATACTGCGTGAAGCTATATTTATTATTTATTTATTTATTCATTCAATTTTAAATTACAATGACAAAATGCACATGCTTTCCACTTGCATAAGAACTAAAAACAAGTATATAATTTATATTTTTTATAGTGTCTGTTAAATTTGAGGTTAAAACTACCAATGTCGTTACTTTCTCTCTTTTATTTACTTAATTCGTCCCACAACGGGGAGAGGGGAAAAGTATCCAGGTTCTAGCCCTTGTCCTTGAGGATCTTACCACTTACTAACTGGGTAATGAGGAGTTACTTTCGCATAGATTATATATATGATAAACAAGAAGTTGTGTTAATATCTAGAAAAACAATTTCAACTTACAAGACCCGCAATGTATATAAGCGTTAGTTTTAAGTACTGATATTGTTGAAAAATTGCAATTTCTATAAAAAAGAAGAATATTTAACCTACCTATAGACAATATATCAGTAGTATAATAAATAAAAAAAGAAAAAACACACTAAAACAAACATTGCGTTTAAATAAAACAAAAAAAACCTGAAGTATGTAAATGTTTATTTAAAAAAAAATCATATTTTAGATAGCAAATAATAATTATTCGGTAAATTATACTATATACAATATTTAAATGAATATCCTTTATTTCTTCTCGTACGATTACAAATGACACATGACAAAGGAACTGTTGTATGTAGACTTGAGATGGTTCATGAGGCTTAATATTAAAATGCTTTAGCAATATGGCTAACTTAACAACACCAGATTATTCATATTAAAATTCAAAATAAAAATTTAAATACATTTCTAAGAAGTTGTTGATAGCTTCACGCTGTATCCCGCACACAGCAGGGTAGGCAGAGGGAACCTAGTATTAAGATACTCCGTTCCCCACTTTCCGCCGAATTCGGAGGCATTGCGTGTTAAGTGGCGGAACGTAACGCCGCGCTTTACCTCGACACCAGAGCGAAGAAAATCGAAATATTAAATATTTCCACTCCTCGAGTGGGATTCGAACCCACAACCAGTCGTTTACAGTCACACACTTGTGCCACTGGGCCACGACTGGTCCTATCTATGGTCTAAGAAGTCATATTTCGTTTTTAATATGAATAACTTGGTGTAACTATGAGACTTAAATCGATACTAGTATATATATAAGTAGTAGAATTAATAATCTTATAATACGCATTACATACCTAAACGTCAATAATATTTGGTGAATACAAAGCCGGAACAAATAGACAACGTTCACACCTCATTTAATGTGTTTTTTTAAATTAAATTTAATTATTTTAACATATTATAAGTAATAAGTATGACAAAATGACGCGACGACCACATTATACGACATAAAGCTAATATAACAACAAAAATTAAAATATTATTTATTATAAAGAGATTTACAAAGTTCTAACCGTTTTTGAGATCCAGGTTACAACAAGCGCTAGCATGCTTCACTTTTCATTGGTGTTAGTGGACGTTATAAGTAAATATGTATATTTAACATAGCATATTATTATTAAAAGTTTTTTTGAAACTGTATTTATAAATATTGTATTACTCAATTGACTTTATTTAACATAAAAAGGGCAAAAATTAAGATGATAATTGATAAAAAATCACACATACATAATACAGTAACAGTTAGGCATAAAATATTGAATTATTTTCATATTGCAAGCCTCTGCCATATTTTGGAAATGAACCGACAACCTTTCCCTTGACAGAGTTGCTTATACCACTGGGACAACAAAACTAAAAAAGAATAGTTCACCTAATAACTTTTTCTTTCTTAAAATAAAAAAAAATCCTTAATAATTTGATATAAAGCGCGGCGTTGAGTTCCGCCACTCCGAATTCGGCGGAAAGTGGGGAACGGAGTGTCTTAACACTAGGTTCCCTCTGCCTACCCTGCTGTGTGCGGGATACAGCGTGAAGCTAAAAAAAGAAAAAAAAATATGGTAATTTATTATAACATCCACTAGACCTCTTAAACTAAACACAAGCCAGTAAATATTTACATTGCACATTCGCTTTCCTTACGTCGACTTAAAAATATATTTTCGGTTATTTAGCACTGTATAGGAAGAATCGTGTTACTATGTATGTTATATATATAATGTTGGAAACAATACTAAATATATTTAGATTCTGATATTATATATCGCACTCCCAGGATTAAAGTGGCCTAACTAAAAAAATACATTTTTTGATAATTAAAATAGAATCTTGGAATAAAAAACTTTTTTTATATATATTTTTTTAGCAAAAATTGCAGAAATTTTCAATTCGACCAGTTTCATTCTGAAATTGCGACATTATAGTCTTAAAATGAAAAAGACATCTAACCAAAAAAAAACCACTTTCTCTCTCTCCAGCATCTAGATATAGCTTTTTATTAGGTTTTATATAAAAATCAAAATTTACAGATATTTTGAGTTATGCCCCTTTCATTCTAAGAGTACGATTAGATTACATTGTAACGGAGTACCAGATATGGCGGTGTTACAGTAATTTACAAAGACGATTGGCTAATTGAATGTTTCGACTAGAATTCCCATTAAGAATAGACGTCGTTATAACAAGACATTAATTATAATACGTTAGTATTTTATTGTGAAACAATAACCTCAATAATAAGCTTACAAATTATCTATTTTCCTTGAATATTTTTGAATTATTTAAGTAGTGGAACGACAACTGACACCTTTAGTTTAATAGTCCGAAACACTCGTCAGTTAATATAAAATATATAATAATGCCCATTTTTATGCAACCTGAAACTTTAATTGAAAATATTTATGGTCGTAAATGGTCACTCGACAAGTTTATGATGTGTTATAAATTTATTGAAAATTATATTAGAAAAGAGTAACTCTTGAGCTTCTCGCCGGACCTTTTCATAAGAAACCTATCGAGCTGATGGTAGCTTCATGTAGGACTGACAATACCGACACATTTATGTTAGTTAACGTCAAATAGGCCTTGTTACGGCCTATTTTAATAAAGAATTGTTTGATTTTGAATATAATCCATTAAATTTCATCCATCAAAGACAATAATCGTGTCACAAGCAAGAGCTTCAATTCACTAAATAAATGTTACATTACGAAATAAATACGGGGCTTTGTAATTCTATTTAAAGCCACGCATTGTCATCATTCAGACAACATGACAACAAATATTTACCTTGTTTAACTGGGGCTGATAAGAACAGCGCTACTATGATTAGAATATAAAGAAATCTTTATAAGAGCCATAATTAAAGTCCATATAACACTAAAGTTATGAAATTTTCACGGAAATTGGTAATTTGGCTTGAAAGTGAAGCTCAAGTGGACGAAGAGCATTACAATATATTTTTACAATAATTATAAAGTTTATTTTCTGTAATACATCAGAAAATTTACTAAAATGTTATTTTATTATTAGAAAAGGTCGAAATTCAACGAATTTTTCAAGATGATACATAAAATTTATATATATGTTATGTATAATTTCATACATTATATATAGAAATAAATAAAACAAATAAATATAGTGAAAGTCTAACGCAAATCACTTGGAATTAGAAAAAGGATCCTTAGTAATTCAACCTCTGGGGGGATTACAAAGCGGGAGTCAAAGTTGTAACGACGCTTTGTTGCCTTCGAATAAAGTTTATTATTACAAAATGGATGCATTTACTTGCACGCTGTGGAATATATTCAGAACTGCATTATCTTAATTCAAGACTTGATAAAAACCGGTTTGATATACGAAACTGGGAGTTAATTTTATCGTCACTTATAAACAATTATTGACCCATAATTCGTTTTTAGATTTAAAAAATATCTGAATTAAATACAAAAGTACTCATTTCAAATTTCAAGTTGATTTGCCAAACAATAAAAAACTGTATATATTAAACAAAAAAACTACAATGGTCAAGGATCCAAAACAACTATCTAAATATTTGTTCAAAAACAGTCATATGCGTTAACATACATGTGTATATATGACGATATTTTTATAAAAAAAGGACATAATAGGAGAGACAGAGAGAATCTAGTGTCGAGACACTTCATTTTCCACTTCCTACGCAAAAGCCTTCTCTTACCAAATCAAAGAAATAAAAAGAATAAAAAATGATCACCAATAACAAATACATACTAATTACATTTTAATCATATACGCAAAGAAAACTAAAGAATCTGATACAATTATGTCACACCGACCACAACCCCTCTCGTATGACTTGTTCTCGTATGTCTACGCAACCGCGTATAATATCAGGTAAACACGTTTAAACACATGCGCAATGTTAGGCAAATACCTAGTTTATGTAAAACTAGTGCAAAATATATGTAATGATATTAGCTTCACGCTGTATCCCGCACACAGAAGGGTAGGCAGAGGGAACCTAGTGTTAAGACACTCCGTTCCCCACTTTCCGCCGAATTTTGGAGGCATTGCGTGTTAAGTGGTGGAACATAACGCCGCGCTTTGCACTCGGTACCAGAGCAAAGAAAATGGAAATATTAAATATTTCTACTCTTCGAGTGGAAATCGTACCCACAACCAGGCGTTTGAACATATTAAATACATGTAATAAAACGTGCAGTGTTGAGTTTCGTCACTTAACACGAATTGTCTTTATTTCTTGTGGAAAGTGGAGGTGTTTTAACACTACGTCCTTCTTGAATATCCCATTACACGAGACAAGCTTGAAGTTGAATAAAAAAATTGAATACATATTTTTGTTTTTTTTTGTAGGTGTAACCATACCATTGTTTTCATATTAAAAGTCTCGTAATTAAGACTATTTCTAAACTCCCATACATTTAGCGTTTCAATAGTTATTATTGAACCTTTATAGTAAATTATTTTTTAAATTTGAATTTTTGTTTTGTAGAAAAACTTTTTTTCATATTTATATCTATTCAACAATTGATATAATTAACAACATATATTTAAAACAAAAAGAAATGATTTTGACTCCCAATCGCTTTATAAGGCCATATTGTAAACTCCTTTACAGAAACCAAACGAGTTTAATTTGCAATTACAATTTTATTAAATACGTCCACGTTTTTAGTACAAACTTTCGAAAATTAAATGCACTTTCGAGGCCTGCTGTATTTATTTTTTGGACTTACGTAACTGTATAGGCTTTGTGCACCAGTTATAATTTGCATTCGTTAAGAAAGAGTTTTCAAAAGTTTTTAGTTAATTTAAAAAAATAAAAGGAAAGAATAACTTTACGCAACCAAATTTTTAAGATATTGACTGATTTCATTACATCTGATGCAAATTAAGTGTACATTAACTTGCATATTAAAATTGAAATGGTAATTAAATTACCTAATATGGGCAAAACTCCGCTAAAAAGTATTCAAGGGCTTTTTATATGTTTATACAAAAAATGGAGGCCATTTTGAGTCGAGGATCACTCGAAGAAATGATTATTTTTATTATTTTGCTTGTTTTTTGACACTAGACTCTCACTGACTACTCTGTTTTCATTAATTTCATTCCACTTTATTAAAGAGGTTAACGAATTTTAGAAGTTTTCTGACACATTTAACATAGGACTAAGATAGTAAATTTTTAGACATTTCCTAGCACACCTAGCTTTCCTAGCACAACAGAAAGAACATTTTTTTGCAATGTTTTCAGAAACAGTTATTATACTTACACCGTCTCTAGTAAGGGGCGTCAAAGACATATTATAAATTTACCAAATTACTTATTATATATTCGCACTCCAGAAATACTTCAAAATCAATGAAAAAAAAAATCTAAGACTGCCTGTACATTAACAATAACAGCCATATCTGATACTTATATAATAACAGAGACAATTTCACCTTATTCTCACAAAACCCATATATTCACTATATCTTAGTGTAGCATCAAACGAATCATACAACTAAATCATTTAACAACTAGACATGAGCTATAATAATAATATAATATAAATACAATTAAAGTGAACATCGGTACTGTCCATTTCAAGACACCATGAGGTAGCATGAAGTTTTAATTAATATACTTAAACAAATTATATTTAAGATGAGTCTGCGATATAATACTGCTAAAACTATGACATCTAATTTATAGCACGCGCATTTTATCTTGAACAGTCATATGTACGCTTTCCGAAATTTCGTATAAGTAGAATCAACCAGCCAATGAGCGTTGACGAGTGACTGAGACACAATATACTGAACGTAATGGAATCACTAGTATTTGTGTCGCTCACTGCCTTTTACCACGAATAACTCTCTAAAAGTCGGTTTTGCGACGCTTATTGTAACTAAGTTCAGAACTTTCAAGATAAAATGCGCGTACTATAACAGGACTTCAAAAATGCTATTATATACTAACTATCCTATTTGCCGATGAGAGCATTGTCCTATATAACATGCGAAACTATTTAGTTAACAAAAAATGACAAAAAATCGATTTAAATCGGATTCATTCGATTATTTTTATATATATTAAAAGACATTATATTGAGAATTTTATATAGTAATTTATAACATAATATTGTATTTTAACTTCCAAATGTATTATTGTTCTACAAATTTAACACGAATGATTTATAATATGTAATATATCGAATACGTTCAACGGCGACGGCCTTTACATCACATTTCCATAATTAAAATCGTTAACTCGAATATAGATCATAATGATTGAAATATAAATATCGGGACAATATAATCGATTAAATAAAATAAATCACTATTAACTTTTACTGGTCAGAAAAAAATGTAACGCTAAAATTAAGTTCAAAATGACAGCTTTGACAGTTGTCATTTTTTTTATACATTTTCAAGATTTTTACCTTAAAATGTATTTATCTCATAAATTAAAGTAGAACATTTAAATTATTAATAACCCAATATTAGTAAGTGCATAATTTTCGATTTTAATTAATATATTTTAGTAAAACTAAACGAAACCTTCCATTTTCTTACACTCCGCAAAATAATCAGTCTTTCTAAACCTCACTAGGCTCTTACCTCACTGGTATACCATTCCACATTTAATATAAAAACGTGATGTAATTCGTTTTAAAATTATAATTTTGAAGCATGTATTATGATAAATTAAAACATTTTTACTCTGTGCTTTCACAGTGTCTATCACAGCCAAAATGGCCGCCGCTCGCTAAATATCCTAATATATAATCTAAAACCAAATGAACATAAGTTAATATATTACTGAGATATAAGTTTAATTCTTCTAATTATTAATAATTTTGATTATCATTTATTATTATTTGTATTTTTTATATAATTGCAACACTACAAGTCACTATACATATATGAAATGCCAAACTCGAATATATAGAATATAAAACTACATAAATACACAAAATCGATTATACATTTTGATTTAGATATCGATTACATAATTGATAAATATCGATTAATTATGTTATTCGCTAATTTTATTCGTACTAAGTGTTACAGTTACTAAGTTAGCCTACGACTCGATTTTTGATAGGATTACAATATTAGCTAAGTAATAACTTTTTGGATTAACAATTCAAAAGTATTAATAATGGCTTATATACAGTTATATTTGAAAAAAATAAATCGTATTATCCTCAAGTATTTTTAATTTAGCTATTTAATGTATAACTTCGTATTTTTAGTTTATATATTCTGTTCTGTTTTGCTTAGGGCCTTTACACACGGAGTTTATTTTACACGCTGTCGTTGCGCGTAAAATAAACGCCAAAAGAAACATTCACATGATTTTGTCGTTTGTATCGTTACAAACACGCTGCTAAGCAATTTATCGCTACAAACGCCCGTTGGAAACTTAGTGTGTAGGGCCCTTAATTTTAACTATTATAAAAACTATATAGCGAATAACTGAAACGATTTATGAATATCATTTTTTCAAACATTACTCTATATTTTGATATTTATTGAAATAACACTATTTCCCTAATTATCGATTTTGTATATATATCGATGATATTATGAATTAGGTGCATACTAAAGTCCACATAAGGACAGTTACACACTATTTATATAATTTTACGCTAGAGAATTCGGTAACATTGATTTATAATGTATACTATTTAAATATTTTAATTAATATTAAACCTTTATATTTCGAATATATGAGATGCTTTGAGCATTTATTTAGATGTTTTCAAAGTATGAAATTAGTAAGAAACAAAATCACTGTTACATAAGTTTTAAATTTTTTCTATTGTTATTGCAATAACAGCAACTAAATGATGCTTCCCGCATCGCAACGTAATCAGAGAAAACTTAGTGTCAAGAAATTCCGTTCTCCATTTTCTACCCGAATTTCAGATATTATGTCAAATCTAAATCTAAGCTCTTTGTCTTGCTCGAGAGCGAAGGAATGAAAATTATTTAAGTATAATAATTTTTTTAGGGATTCGAACCCGCAACCAATCGCGTTTGGAGATAGACGTTGTTCTATTGCGTCACTGGGTTATTGCAATAACCTTGTAAATAAAATGACTGTCTGGTGATGTTACAAAGACATTCTTTTTCTAATTAATGATTCGATTATCATAATAAATATTAATTTACAGTAATATTATTTGTATATTGACAAGTGTGATTTCATTACATTATATTCATAAATTTAGCAATAAAAACTCAGTATGCATGTAAAAATAGAATAAAGAAGAATTATTAAGTAGTTATTGTTTATAAATACAGACTATTTCAACAATTTGATATTAATATTATTCCATATTACAAAAAAAAACAATTTACTTACAACAATATACTGAGTCTTTTTGCAAAATTTCATTATTTTACATAATTTTCTGATCTAACTAGAATACATTATATATTTAAACAAGCTTTTATTTTTAACAATTTTGAAATGAATATAAGAAACCATTTTAAGAAAATATATAAAAACTTAAATGTAGCAGGACTTGAACCCACATCTCTTCGAAAATACCCAAGAGTTCTTACTTAAGCCATATATTCTATATCCAGCCATATTAAAATTATTATACACTTCCTTAATAGTTTCTATTTCAAAATATAAAATAAAGGCAAGGAAAGCAAATTATTTACGAATCTTAATTTCAAATTGAATATATTTCTAATTTAACTATGGAAGTTTACACAATATTTCTTCAACAAGTGTATTTAAATTATGAAGAAGTTATATGAAAAAGACAACCACCTCTTAATTAACTTCACTCTTAATTAATAAATATTCGTTTTCTTGCCTTTATTTTTTATATAGCAATACAATCACAACTGTCAATTATACAAAGTAGGTTTACAATATATGTCATGCTAAATCCTGTTTCAATATGAGAATTATAATTAAATTTGAATATTATACATAAAATATTCAAACAATGATTTATGAAAAATCAGTATCATAATTTAAATTTTGCAGTACTAGAAACATTTCAAAAGCACTAGCATAATAATATATTGAGTTATATAAAATTTACTTAACTTCATAATATGAGCCTTTAGCTAAGCAAATTGAGCCTCACTTAGTTTGGTGATAACACTCAGACACTCAATACAATCAAGACACGCAGACACTTACACTTATCACTTTATTTAACCAAGTCACTTGACACTTCTTGACAGATATGTCAATCCGAGTTAATGCTCACTTGACAGATCCTTATGTCATTGACATATAATAAGGTCCATTCCACATTAGCAAGTGTCAGTTTGAAATAAGGTCCTTTCCACACTTACAAGGTTTGGGGTGTATGTTTAGACGGCTGCCTTTTCAGCCGCCTACTGGGTCATTGTCAGTTGTTCTTGTCCAAATTGTGTATTGCCCAGTTGACGGAGGCGGTCCACGAGTTCTTTACAGCTTCAATAAATTTGAGACGAAAGTGTTCTAGTGCTTTCTCGTCTGATAGATCCATTACCTATTAATTTTGAAATATAATTAATATATGTATTTGAATATATAAAATAAATTAGAACATATTAAACACGAGTTTCCGATATTATAGCGTATACAGAAGCATACCAATCGTAATGCTTTAACTTCTATTCAATGTATCCTATAGGTTAAACAAAATAATCTAAGTCGAAAAGTGTTAGTTGTAGTACCGGAAAACACAAAATTACACAAAAAATACACGAAGAAATAAAAAAAAGATTTACACTTAAAGTAAAGTATATGAAAAAAATATAATATGCGTCAGGTGATCCATTAACAAAGTAAACACTATAATTTTCGTCTTACAACTCACCAACGTTTCTCTAAGATATTGCAAGTCCTTTTCCGAACTGAGCTCAGGCAGGCCTGTGGAGATCATCATTGAAAACAGAGACAGGATCAGGTGTCCATGCTTGCGAAGTATTTTGAACGCCTAAAAAGTTAAAATTAATAATACTGTGAAATAACAAACAACATTTCTTAAAATAAAAAGAAAAAAATGCTCTTTTTAATTCTTTTAGCGTTTTTAATAAAATTACTAGCTTCGCGCTATTTCTCGCATAAAATTAATGAGAACCTAGTACGAAGACAATTCGTTCTCCACTTTCCTCTCTAAATTGAGAGACTATGATGAGTAGCAGAATTTGCTTTGTGTTAGGTACCTGATCAGAGGAAAGAAAATAATTTAAAAACTGACTGTATCCTCCCGTAATGGGAATCGAACTGATGATGCGTTTAAAGACAGGCCCTATCCACAACAGCTGCACAATGGGCTCGATAGCTAGATAAAATAAGTTGCTAAATGAATACATATACATACATAATATAATCACAAATAATTAGGCATTACACTTCAAAACCTTGATCAATATGTCTAGTAATAAAAAAAGCATGAATATTACTTAAAAAGAAATAAATAAATGTTAGTAATTAATAAATAAAAGAAATTAATAAATGTGGCCAGTCGTGGCCCAGTGGCACAAGCGTGTGACTGTAAACGACTGGTTGTGGGTTCGATTCCCACTCGAGGAGTGGAAATTATATTTCCATTTTCTTCGCTCTGGTGTCGAGGTAAAGCGCGGCGTTAAGTTCCGCCACTTAACACAGAAGCCTCCGAATTCGGCGGAAAGTGGGGAACGGAGTGTCTTAACACTAGGTTCTCCCTGCCTACCCTGCTGTGTGCGGGATACAGCGTGAAGCTAAAAAAAAAAAAAAAAAAAAAAAAAAAAAAAAAAAAACCAACCGTTTCACACAAATCTCTAAAGATCTTAAATTCCAGTTGCTCCTGCACTCCGCCTCGCTGCCCTCTGTTTATAACGTGTATGAAGTCATGAGTTAACACGAAAGGCACCCGTTCGCGTTTGAACCCATACTTCTGCTTGAAGTGGCCTAGGAAATGGCCGAAATCGATGTGGAATAGCTGAAAGAATATTATTATAATAAGTATATTGGATTTAATTATTTAGTTTCTTTATAGTAGTTCTTATGAGAGAAGTTTTAAAATTTGACAATGTCAAAACTGAATTAAGTGGTAAAACACTATAAAAATTAAGGATCTTAATAAAAAATAATGAAAAATATAAAAGAAACTATAGTCAAATAAGTTTAACAATTAAAATTAATTTACATTACAGACTTATTTATTCATTTCAAAATGTTTGTGTAAGCACTCACCTCTTTAAATAGTGCAGTTTAAATTTCAATATCTTTTCAAATTATATTGTATTATATCAAATTTTACAATAGAAAATAGTATATATGTATACTCGATTTATTTTAAACGTTTTTACTCCATTATCCTCAAAAGCGGTCAAACATTATATTATATAATAACATAAAATCACATAAAGATTCATAATCCATACTAATATTATAAACGTGAAAGTCTGTCTGTAACGCTTTTACAGCTAATCAATCTACCGGTCCAATTTGGATGACATTAGGAATGTAAAATTGGTCAAAAATAGGATACTTTATCTTTCAAAAATCCACCATAAATGGTTGCAATATAATGAAACAGCTACAGTAGTGTAGTTCAGTAAATATATGTCTGAATAGAATGAGCAATATATATTTTATATATACCTGTCCACTTTTCTTCACCATAATATTATCAGGGTGTCGATCAGCAATACCTAGCACGTAAGTAGCCACGCAGTACCCAGCACAACTCATTGTAAATTCTTCTACTGCTTTCTTAAAAGATTTTTCCGTTGGATTCTGCTTTCGGAGCCATTCTGAATAAATACGAATCGAATTAGTGAAAATTAAAAAAAAGTAAATATAAATGAAAACATTTTAAACGCAACGGGATTCGAACCCGCGCCGTTCTGACCGCTAAGCCATTGACTCTACATCGGACTGCGTCGTAACTCTTACACGCTTATATAACCTTTTTATATTTAGCATCTCTATAGAAAGATTTTTAGAAATTTCTGCTACAATCGATTGGCAAGAAAGTATGGTATTTATTAATCAGTTTTAAAGCGTTATTAGCACACTTTAATTAAAAATGATAAAAATAAAAAAAGATTATTATCCTATGATAATAAAGTAGAAGTGTAAAATAATAGGAAAATACGTTTTTTATATTATAGACAAAAATACCAAAGCAAACAAGCATACTGAAAAAAAGCATACTGAACTAAGTATATCTAACTTAGTAAGTAAACGGAATATTGAACTAATAAATTCAAATTTAAAATATCTGTATTCAAATAGACTTTTGAAAGCACTTTTGAATCGTCAAATGTACATAAAGCTACCACCGACTCGGAAGGCAGTTCTGCTGAGAAGAGCCGGCCAGAAACTCAACAGTTGCTCTTTTCAAATATATAAATTACAATTTTATTATTTGATACAATGGTAGCTAACCGGCATTGGACTTATTCAGATTAATTCCACGCATTTTTATCCTTTAAATACTCTTCTACAGAGTAATAAGCTTTACTTATTAAAGTATTTTTTACAATGATTTTGAATTTCTCTAGAGGTAAATCTAAAACAAGCTGTGGAATTTTATTATATATGCGTATACTCCGACCCATAAAAGATTTATTTACCTTTAATAATAGAATACAAAGTATTTTTCCAAACTATTCTTCACAAATAGACAAATTGATTTATATGTATTAATATAAAAAAATATATAAATGAATACATTGCAGTCCTATTATACAATGAACGTTAACTTACGAAACAAATTAGCCTTTGATATAGTAGAAGCGGCATAGAAAAGCGCGCTTTGTTTTTGTATATTAGCCACCGTCTCCGCTTCGTCGACTACCTCGATCATTCCCACTTCGTATTCCATTGAAATGCAATTGTATGGATTCAATCTGAAAAAAAATATATATAAATAAATATATGTAAGTAACTACTTAGAAATTTCTTACAAAATATTGTATAGAGAAAAAAATTAAATTGTATTTTTTGATATCCATTTAGTAGAATTTAGAAGGTTTAAGTTAAAAACGAGTGATCTTTAAAAGCACACATGTAAATCCTGCTTACAATTATCAATCACAAGAAAATTTAAATAAATATCTAATTTAAATAATAATTTTACTAATAAATTAAATAATGCTTCTACTAGACGCTTATTTTATTTTAATTTGATAATCATAATACATATCACACAACATTGTCACTTAATATTGTAATCAATCACTACAAATTAACAAACTTTTACATTCTTAACCAAAAACCAAAATACATTTACATATTTAAGTAAATAAAAAAAACAACTTCAATAAAAAAAAAATAAACAAATACCTAAAATCATATCCCGCATTCTTCCACAATCTATCCATAATCCTCAACATTTGCAGTGTAAACATGTCTTGTCGCAGATCGTCGCCTATTTTCAATATAATACGTATGTTGGAGCCGGTGGGGTCCACGTTTTCAAATTCTAGTAGTAAAGGACGCATTTTACTGTCCATTACTCTACATCTTTCTGGGCTGTAAAATGCAAAAAATATATATTAATATGTATTTATATTGGATTAATAATAATTAGAGTTTTTACAGTAGTTTATGAGGTACATAAAAAAAAGATACTTCACACGAAAATTCGTTTAAATAAACAGATTGAGAAAATACCAAAGTATAATATAATATTTTTTCTCTCGCTTATTTGAACCCGCCACAAGGGTTTACATTCAGCTAACATTTATTGACAAATGTATGTATATTTTTATTATCCTTTTTTACAGCTTCACGCTTTTCCTTAATAGCAACTTGAGAGAGAAGCTTGCCTTGCCGATGTTCTTCGCTTTCCGGCAATATTCAAGACATAATATGCTAGGTGGTAGAACTGAACTCCGCACTTTGTCAACAAGGGTGGCTTAACAAAAACTAATCAAACAAAAATATAGTCGTTTTCGAATCAATAATCTTCGTGTTAACAAAGCGCCTTTCCTCTCGTCACTCAAATATATACTGGTACATCTTTATCATATAAAATATAAATTATACATAGAAAAAAAAAATCAAATATAATTCTACTTACACAATTTTCTTACACACTAAACTGGGTATGAGTGGTGACACAAAATCACACAGCGTTTCCAAGCAATGCTGCTCTTGCAAGTGTTGGTTGAGGGCGGCACGAGCTTTCGAAATTTCCTTCTTCTTACGAATACACTGGCTTGCCCCTAAATGGGGAAAATAATAAAAGAATAAAAAACATGCATAACAATGGTGACAGCATCTCACGTTGCACGCGATTGGTTGTGGGTTCAATTCCCAGTCAAGGAAATTATATTGAAATTATTTTCTCTGGCCATTCGTGGCGCAGTGGCACAAGAGTGTGACTAAGGCGTGTGAAAACGGCTGGTTGTGGGTTCGAATCCCACTTGAGGAGTGGAAATATTTAGTGTTTCCAATTTATTCGCTCTAGTGTCGAGGCAAAGCGCGCCGTTAAATTCTGCCACTTAACAATGCCTCCGAATTCGACGGTGCGTGGAGAACGGAGTGTCTTAACGCTAGGTTCCCTCTGCCTGCTCTGCTGTATGCGGGATACAGCGTGAAGCTAAAAAAAAAATATATTTTCATTTTTCCGTTCTGATAAGAAAAATCAAGCAAGCAATGTTGACTTTCACCATTCACAAAGTGGAGAACGAAGTTACAATTACTCTGAAAACAAGTAAAAGTATATAATCAACATACATATAATATTGTAGAAGTGAAACAATTAAAAAAAATCTTTTATCATAGAAACCACTAGTAGTACTAGTCTAGTCACTAGTAGTAGTAGTCCACACTTATATTATAAATGTGAAAGTTTGTCTGTTTGTCTGTCACGCTTTCACGGCTAATCTGGGGGATTTGGATAAATTTTAGAATGAAAGTAGATAAAAATCCTGGGTCTAAATAGGCTGCATATTTTTGTAAAAGTCTACTTCTAAAGGGTTGAAACGGGGGATGAAAGTTTGTATGAAAAAATCTAAACCAGTTGACCGATTTTAATGAATTTTGGTATAAATATAGTTGATAATCCAATATAGTTGATAACATAGGCTTTCTTTATTTTATTGGTTGCAATATAATGATAAAATTATATTTGTTCACGCAGTAAAGGCGCAAGCGGGCCGCTAGTATAGTAATAAATACTCTTCATCCAAACAAAAACAAATGAAATTTGAGCTTTTTCAAAATCCCATCTTATTGGGCTACAACTCTAACCAAACAGTTTCTCTAGAGTTAAAACAATAATAGCATATAAATAAACAGTAAGCATTACATTTAAGTTTATCCAAGCAAGTGATCTGTCGCATGAGACTGTTGATGTGATCTTGACAGCCGCGGCAATACGCCTCCAGTACTAGACCGAAACGCACTGAGACAGCCGGCACGTGCATTTCCGATCTGCAAATATTAGAAAAATTAAAAAAAATATTAATAAAACAAAATACTACAATAACAATAACAAAATAATACTATAATAAAAATAAATAAAATACTTTAATTTCAAAAGTCATAGAATTAGGTTTTTATTTTTA
Source organism: Dryas iulia moderata (assembly GCA_019049465.1). Taxonomy (NCBI): domain Eukaryota; kingdom Metazoa; phylum Arthropoda; class Insecta; order Lepidoptera; family Nymphalidae; genus Dryas; species Dryas iulia. Next base: position 15,164,322 of record CM032423.1, on the reverse strand, counting down.
AAGGCGACTTCATACTTTTTTCCTTGTTCAAAGTAATCAGAGAGAATCTGGTGTTATATATAGATATTCTGTTTCCCACTTTTCACTCGATATCGACACGTGAGAGTGAAGAAAGACAGAGAGTGTTTTGTATTATTTTATGAGTATTTAATTTTTTTTTAATTAATTATATTTAATTCTATAAAATAACTTTATGATATTAAGCTTGTCAATGTACGTAAGAGACATAATTTTAATTATAGTGGATCTTTTACAGTAATATATAAGTTTTCACTATCTGAAGAGATAACAAGATTATATTTAAATTATTTCATTACCCCACTCTGGTAAGACAAGGTGCGGCGTTGAGTTCTGACACTTAACACTCCTGTCTCAATGTCACCCCTTTTTTCTCACCGATTAAGCAAAAAAGAATAAGAAAAGCCTGGCTAAAAATTAAAAGTAAATTAATTTGATTTATAAAAATATAATTTATTGAGACAATAATAAAAGATATTTAACAAATTACCTTAAATGCCAAAATAAGTAGTGTCCTATAGTCATGTTATTGAAAGCGCGTTGCAACAGAAACACGGAGAGTTCACACATTAAATACGACTCGTGCTTCAAAGCTTGAACTAACTGCAGGAGGTAGAGGAGCAAATCTTCATCACTGAAAAAAAATATTATGTTATTGACAATAAATGAAATTGTTAATTTAATATCCATATTTCTCGTTTTTTCTGCATATCAGGGCTGTCAGAGACAAAGCGTGTACATTGCGTGTCAAGTAGCGGATCCCAAGCAAAGAAATTAAAATATAATAATCGTGACCCCGAGTAGGAATCGATACTGCAATCAGTCGCGTTTATCAGTTACTCCAGAAGCGGAAATATAAATATTTAATATTTCTATTTTGTTCGCTCTGGTACCAAAGATAAATCAATTGAATTTCGCCACTTAACAATGCCTCTAAAATACGATGAAAAATGTGGAACAGAGTGTCATACTACATGTCATGTCCTTTTGTTTTTTTTTTTTTTTTTTAGTCACCACAGACTCGAGGTCCGTGTACTTTACTGCTTTTATTACTTATTCTGTTTGTGATTTTGTTTTGCATTTAATTTAGCGAGTGAGTACTCTTGGTCACACGTTTCTTAATTTATTTGTGTTTCTTAATTTATTTGTTATGTAATAGAGAGACTGTAGCAGTCCCTCTAAGAGTCAGGTCCGGTGATTGTTGGGTCGTTATCTTCCTCTCAGCCTGTGCAGATAGCGCCAGAGTATAGTTCCTTGTTAATTTTCATGGCTTCTGTGTCTCTATGAGAGATCGACATTTTAAGGTTATACCCCACTATGTCAATCAAGGAAGATTCCCTTGCCCGACGGATGAATCTGCCGATGGCGTCTTCTTCGGCGTCGGTGTAGTACATACATTCGACGGTGTGCCTGGTGATTGCGACAATAGCGTGTGATACGCTATCGTGAATGGCACTCTTAGTAGACTTTGTCTGAATAATGACTACAGACTCCTAAGTTAGTCCCACGGACTCGTTGATTGTAAGGATGCGCGAGTTTTCTCCCCTTCCGTACCCTCTGCGTGTGAGGTCCGCCTTCTCATACATGTCATGTCACATTAGGCCCTCTCTGACTACCCTACTATTACAAAAAACCTTAAAGCTTCCAGTAAATTAACAACATACAAAACATATTTAGCACGTTACCGGCTCGTTATAGGGTGACTCTCGATTAAAAAAATCGCAAATAAAGTCACTGACGTCGAGTCTAAAATAGCACTCACTTAATATTAGCCAAACATGTAACCGCAAAGCTCTTTACAGCTGTACGCATTGTCGAGGAGCTCGAGTGCGGACTTTACACGTAGTATTGACCAGCTGACATAGAGGTAACTTAGCATCTTGTCGTCATCTCACTCTTTTGTGGGGAAATGGTACCAAGGTGCCCACCTTACTCTACTTTTACTCTACAATAATAACGTTTCAATCAGCACTAACCTAATATTAGCCAAACACTTAATCGCGAAACTATGTACAACTGTAGGCGTAGTCTAGGAGATTGAGCGCAGATTCCACACGCTGCATTGGCCAGCTGGCATAGCCTACTACTTAGCATAGTCTACTTAAAAGTACTACGTTCACAATTATAAGTATCAACCGATCCACTCACCTAATATTAGCCAGACACTTAACCGCAAAGCTCCTGACGGCGGCGTCGGCGTACGCGTAGTCGAGGAGCTCGAGCGCGGACTCCACGCGCAGCATCGGCCAGCTGGCGAGCATGCGTGCGACGCGCGCCGCCTCCGCGCGCTCCGTCCACTCCACGCACGAGACCAGCTTGGGGAGGAGCTCTGGGGCTTTTACGCGGAAATATTCTCTGTGGGATAAATTGGAAAATTGTTTTAATAAATAAAAGTATTTTTTCAGGTTTTGAAAACCGTCTTTGCCTCTTAAAAACCGTCCATTGGAAGCGCTAAACCAGGATCAAATCTCGCTAGGTACATTTTTATTATACGTGATTAATTCGGCTAAAATTCAGCGAATGTAATCAAAATATGTAAAAATCATGAAAATATATATCTTATTATACGAGAATACTTTAGGTTATGTGGATATCCAAATAATTCATATGAGTTCAAGTTTATTTTGTTAGGTAATTAAAACACATGACGGCGTTGACCGATGTGCCCCGTCGTTGAGTTCATAATCAAGAAATCAACTTGGAAAGCAATTTTGATGCTTTTACTTGAAACTATTCTTTGACAGACAAGTTACATTTTATAAATTTATGTATATGTTTTTAGAATGGATGTTAGTTATTTATGAAAGTAACAGCTTTTAGAGCAGTTGTAGTGAATTAATTTAGACGTATATTTTAGCGATAAGTTATGTTTAAATTTTATAAAAATGACTTCACAAAATACATAACAAATCAATAACTTTAAGGCAATTAAAATGATATCAATATGTATTATATAGTTTATAATTAACACTTACATACTTAAAACCTATAATTAACTTTTGACTCAACATACCTAGAAGCCCATATATTTTTCTTCTCCTGCTCGTGCATTTCATACATGGGGTCCTTTTCCGCGGTCGCCCTTAGCTTCTCAAAGTCCTCACTGAGGCGTCCCATTGCGTCTGGAGACCCGTTCTCTAGTTGATCCGCATACGCCTTTACTGCTTCTTGTTTTGGAAACAGTATTGGATACTGGCAGTCGTAGCTGAAAATAAAATTATATAATTTAACAATATTGTCTTATAAATAATGGTAGCTACATTTTATTAACTCACAATATAGCGAAAAATAGATAATTTCTTTATATTAAATCCTTTCTGATTACCCTGACGTTTGGGAAAAAGCGTAATGCTCCTTTTTTTACTAAATGAAATATTTGTTTGGTAATAAATCTATACAAATCCAAAGACTTAATAAGTAATCAAGATAGGTCGTAGATTCGGTTTCCATTCAGTGAATGAACATACAATAATAATTATCATTTATTCCTGGAATGTATTTGTTCAACGGCCATCGCCTACGTAGCGGTGGCAGTAATAAACTAGCTTTTGTACAAGACGCACGTTTCATTGCTATCCGTTTATCTCTCAATCTATAACATCTGGCGACGAGTAATTTACCTACGTGGAAATAATTTACCGATTTATTTCTTTATTTTTATAATAAGGAAAGGAAAATGAATTTTATCGGAAATTTAAACGTATTTGACCATAAATACCAAGAATGGCAAATATTTTATGGAAGATTAACTCAATTTATGAAATTAAATAAAATTGAAGCGGAAAATAAATGTGCCTTATTATTAACACATTTATCGGATGAAACATATCGTCTGGCAAGGAACCTTGTTCATCCTAAAGAATTGGAGTCTATAAGGTACAAGGAGCTAGTTGAAAAACTCAACGGTCATTTCAAACCCAAACGGTCACATTTCGTCGACAGGGCAAAGTTTTATGACGCAACAATATCACAAGGTGAAAGCATTGAAGAATGGGCGGCACGGCTCAGAGGGCTCGCCGTTTATTGTGAATTCGATGTAGAATTGTTGGATACTTTGCTGAGGGACAAATTCGTCTTGGGATTACGAGCAGGGCCGGAGCGCGATCGACTTTTTGAGCAAGATTCAAAATCATTAACGTTTGCAAAAGCGGTGGAAATGGCGCAACAAGCGGCGTGTGCACGGGCAGCGCGAACATACGCAAGCATGGTGGATGCTACAGGCTGTGCGGGAAGAGTGCTAAAGGAAGAGCCAGTGTACAAGGTTCAAGAACGGCACAGTAATTTAGCTGCTAGGTCTTCGAAAAGCTACGCTGACATGATTAAATGTTCAGTATGTGGGTTCAAAAATCATGAATCTACCAAGTGCAGATTTAAAAATTATAGATGTCAGAATTGTGGTAAAAAAGGTCATCTTAAAATAATGTGCAATCTTAAGGCAGAACAATCACAATTACATAACCTGATAGTGGACTCTGAAGGGGACGATGAACATGATTGTGAAGAATGTGATGTTTTTAATATGAGGTATGTGGATACAGGTCCTTTAAAAATTGATGTACAATTACATAATATAGCTTTACAAATGGAATTAGACACAGGTTCTGGGACTAGTGTCATTTCAAAGAAATTGTATTTAGAAAAAATTAAAAATTTCAAGCTTAATAATACTGATTTAAAAATGTGTTTATATAACGGTCATAAAATCACTCCTATTGGATATTTCATGTGTAATATTACATATGCAAGTTTTAATCGAGAAATTAAATTGTACGTTATACAAAATGGCGGACCACCATTGCTGGGTCGTGATTTTATGAAAATGTTTAATATTTATTTTTCATTATCAGATATAAATAACATTAATATTGTAGGTAATAGTCTCGAGGAGGTGCAGTTGTTGTTAAATAATTTTCCCGATCTTTGGAAAGACAATTTAGGTTGTTTTAATGGTTTTGAAGTAGAATTACATCTTAAAGATGGCGCTATACCAATCTTTTTCAAACCACGTTCAGTTCCTTTTGCTCTTAAAAATAAAGTTGAACAAGAACTAGACCGTTTGGTCGCGTTAGGTATTTTGATACCTGTTAATTTTTCTGAATTTGCGACTCCTATTGTTCCCGTTATGAAGGAAAATGGAAAAGTAAAAATAGCGGGTGATTTTTCTTGTACTTTAAATAAGGTCCTTAAAATCGATAAATATCCTTTGCCACGTATAGAGGAGATATTCGCAAAACTAGGGGGAGGCACGCAGCATTCAAAATTAGATTTAAGCAATGCTTACAACCAGTTCACTTTATCCGGTCCCTCACAATTATTAACAACGATAAATACGCATAAAGGTTTATTTAAATATACTAGATTACTTTATGGATTGGCTAATGCGCCCGCTATTTTTCAGCGGGCAATGGAAACTCTATTAAGCGGGATTGAAGGTGTAGCTTGCTGGTTGGATGATGTCTGTATTACTGCGCCAACGCGAGAGATGCATTTATTGCGCCTTAAAGAAGTTTTACAAAGATTTCAAAACGCGGGTTTAAGGTTGCATAAAGATAAATGTGCCCTGTTTCAGGATAGTGTCACATATTTAGGTTACGTTATTAATAAAAACGGTTTAAGAAAATGTCCATCAAAAGTAGAAGCTATTATTAAAGCACCTTCCCCAACAAGCGTTTTGGAAATTAAAAGATTTCTTGGTGTGGTCAATTATTATCGAAATTTTATACCGAATGCATCTTCCTTATTAAGTCCTTTGCATGAATTATTACGCGCGGGTGTTGACTGGTATTGGGGGCCTCGTGAACAGAATACCTTTAATAGTGTTAAAAAAGAGTTAGCTTCAGATCGTGTTCTTGCGCATTTCGACCCGTCTGCAAACTTGATATTAACTGTGGATGCGGGTCCGTCAGGGCTAGGTGCCGTACTTTCTCAAAGCGATAAATAAGGCTATAAACGTCCAATAGCATTTGCGTCTAGAACTTTACAAGCTAGTGAAAGGAATTATAGTCAGATTCAAAAAGAAGCCACGGCTATTATATTCGGTGTAAAACATTTTCATCAATATCTTTACGGACGAGAACATCCTTTTATTCTAAAAACGGATCACAGGCCACTCTTAAGTATTTTTGGCAACAAAAGCGGTATTTCAGTAACGGCAGCACTTAGGTTGCAAAGGTACGCAATAATATTATCGGCTTATAATTATACAGTGCAATATATATCAAGTAATAATAATTTAGTAGCGGATTATTTTTCTAGAGCGCCGATGCCCCATTCATCTAATAATGAATTAGAAAAGGAAGACAAGGAGCGTAATATATCGTTTTTGTTTCTTGAGCCTAGTACAAAACCGGTTTCATTCGATGAGTTGAAACGAGCCACGGCAGACGATCAGGTGTTAGCTACTGTAGTTAAGTATATGAATGACGGTTGGCCGCGTAAAATAGTGTGTAAATCCATTTTACCATATTTTTATTGCAAAACGGATTTAGAAATTAATAATGGATGTCTATTTCGTGGCCATAGGTTTGTTGTTCCACAAATATTTCGAGAAAAAAATGCTTAAAGAATTACATTCGGCTCATTTCGGAATTATAAAGACAAAATCTATTGCTCGTAGTAGAATGTGGTGGCCGTCCATTAATAAAGATATTGAGCGCTGGATCGGCGATTGCAGCGTGTGCGCATCGCTGCGGTGTGCTCCTCCCCGCGCTGACCCCGCCCCCTGGCCAGAATCTTCACAGCCGTGGCATCGCGTGCATATCGATTATTTAAGTATTGGGCAAAATATTTATTTAGTTTTAATAGATTCGTACAGTAAATGGTTAGAATGTATTTTTATGAATAACGGCACCTCCACGACGGCATTGATAGGTAAACTAAAAATTATATTTTCTACATTTGGCATTCCTAATGTTATTGTATCCGATAATGACCCGAAAATTAATTCTCCCGAATTTCATAAGTTTTGTAATGATAACAGAATTAAGTATTTAACTTCCCCTGTTTATCATCCTGCTAGTAATGGTCAAGCGGAAAACTCAGTAAAGACATGTAAAAAAATGTTAAAATGTATTATTTTAAAAAATAAAAATATATGTCATCGTGCAATACAAGACGAATTATTGAGTTTTCTGCTTGACCATCGTAACACTGCCCATTGTTCCACGGGATTATCACCGTCTTTGTTAATGTTCGGTCGAAATGTTCGTTCCAGACTTGATTTATTATTACCAAGTAAAGCTGATATTACATTAAGTAATGATACTGGTAAATTGAAATCTAGTAGGCAATTTCAAGTAAATGAAAATGTTATGTTTAAATGGTTTACTGGCCAAAAGGCAAAATGGGAGACAGGCAAAATCATAAAAAGAGTAGGATTAAGAATTTTTTATATTTATTGTGATAAATTTAAGACTGTGTGTAAAAGACATTTAGATCAAATAAGAAAATATAATGGAGATTTTAAATTTAAAAACCTTGAAAATGACTGTAATAAGAGTTTAGACATGGACCTCCCTTCTTCTGATTTTGTTTTATCACAACCACCACCCATATCAACAGTATCAGCAACCGAACCAGCTTCTAGTATAAATTTAACACCTAATGTCGAGTCTAAGGAAGGTTCAGAGGGTAATACTGATTGCATGGTTGTAGGAGGAGAGGAAGAGATTGCTGATGCTGAGGAATGGGCAGATTCACGTGATGACGCTCACGTTCCATGTGAGTCACAGTTTGAATCCCCTGTATCGGTGGGCACTAATAGTGAACATAACGAAGCCGTTTGTACTGGATCTGGTCGTTCTACGAGGATGAGGAAGTTTGTTAATTATAAGCAATATTTCTAAGTTTTTTATATGTACATTTTATTCATTTATTTATTATTGTTTTATGTATTATTATTGTTTTTAAATAATGGTGGAGGAATGGAATGTATTTGTTCAACGGCCATCGCCTACGTAGCGGTGGCAGTAATAAACTAGCTTTTGTACAAGACGCACGTTTCATTGCTATCCGCTTATCTCTCAATCTATAACAATTCCCCTCTAATAAACAAGAAATACCACCCAACCAACCCAACCACCCAACATTCCACAATTTAACACTAGCTTCTCTGGTTGGTATATGATAAAAATACACGTCGTAAACGCGATGGTTGTGGGTTTAATTCCTAGTACACAATAGAGGAAATAATTATATAAATTTTGATTTTCTTTGCTTTGGTGCCATGAATGTCAAATTTAAATTCAAAATATCTTTATTCAAATAGACTTTTGCAAGCACCTTTGAAGCGTTGAATGTACATAAAACTACCATCGACTCTGAAGGCAGTTCTACTTAGAAGAGTTGGCAAGAAACCTAACAGTTGCTTTTTTCAAATATAAAAATTACAAAATTCCTTTAACCTACAAAATTTTTCCACTTCTTCTCTCTTTTTAACTCTTAACATTAGATGCCCTCTGACAACCTTAACTAACTGCTTTACACAAAAACTAACAAACACTAACCTAAAAAACTTGATTTGCAGAGGTGGGGAGCTCTTCATGCTCTATATTTTTTTTTAAAACTAGACTTTCATCAACAACACTTTATCTTTGACAGATCTTGCCGCACGCACGCACGCACGCACGCACGCGCACGCACACGCACACCCACACGCAAACACACAAACACACACACACATACAGACACTGACCTAGAGAAACGGACTTGCAGGGCGGCGCAGGCCTCACTCACACACACACGCACACGCACAAACACACACGCACACACACGCACACACACGCACACACAAACATACAGCCACTGACCTAGAAAAGCGGACATGCAAGGCGGCGCAGGCCTCACACACACACACAAAACAGGCACTGACCTAGAGAAGCGCACTTGCAGGGCGGCGCAGGCCTCGGTGGGGTTGGCGACGACGGTGCCGAGCGGGTGCAGCAGCAGGTCGTCGCCCTGCGTCTCGTCGGCGACGTGCGGCCACATGAACAGCGTCACGCCGTCCGTGCGCAGTTGCTCCTTGTAGTCGAATATCATTGTGTTGGCCCACGCGAGTTTGTTTATTGCGTCCTGGGTGGGAGGAAACGTTTTGGTTTTTAATAGATAGATAGATATACTTTATTGCACACATAGAATACAATTACAAGACAAAAAAAAACTATTAAAGAGTGTGCAAAGGCAGCCTTATTGTTAATAGCAATCTCTACCAGACAACCTTTAGAGATAGAAGTATTTCTTATTAAATATGGGTTGGTGCAATCTCAGGAATCTTTGAATAGATTTCGAAAATAATAATTTGCTTATTACTACGCTTACTGATACATATTATAGAAGATTATGTAAACAAATAAAATAATAATAAAAAAAGAGACTTAATATATTTATTAATAAAAATGTGGGCTTCTTTCTTTTTTTACACATCAAGGCAGGCAGATAGAACAGATATGGAATTTAGCGTATAGCAAGAACGCTAATCGATGCAGCACTTTGGCTTAACAGAATGAAGACATCTAGATGTTGGTTTGGCACCCAGACAAAAAATTAAGTTTTTTTTTCATTTTCATACACAGCCATTAGGCTCCATAACATACACTATTTATCGCCCTATCCTATCATATCAAACTAAACAGTAACAAATTCAGTCCTAAGCCAGTCGTGGCGCAGAGGCACAAAATGTGACGTTTAGACATACCAGAATTCGGCAGAAAGTGGGGAACAGAGTGTCTTAACACTATCTTCCATCTGCCTATCCTACTGAGTGAAGCTAAAAAAATCATTCAATCAAACCATACAAACGAATGGTAGGGGTTCAATTATCACTCTGGGTGAAGACTACATGTAAATAATCATTTTCCTGTCTGCTAAGAAACAAAGCTCCACGAAGAACTCCTTGTCTTAATATGTAACATATTGTGTCAGAGTTATAAACTAGTGTCCGAACAAAGAAACTAGGCTCTTTATACTACCTACTTTTAAAAAATATTTAAAATCCTACCTTATTAGCATCCTTCCGTCTCTTGTTCTTAGCTTTAGATATTTCATATATAACAAAACAGAGCCTGGCCATGCGGGGCACATTAGACACTTTGATGTTGAACTGCAACTCCTCGTCCCACTGCGCCTCTCCCACGGCGGAGACCACCGCCACTTTAGTCTTTTGTGGTTCGCAGAGTGATTTGCCACCATGGTATATTCCGGCTTGGCATACAACCTGTTTTAAAGAAATAAAATAAATAGATTTTAGTTATTTAACAAATAAACAATCACAACTTAAGTGGACTTTAATAAATTGGCAAAATAAAGTTTGATTTTTGAAGATTACGAATATTTCATAAAACTAATAGATACATTAACATCCGGATATAATTACTTATACTTTTTTTCCTAGTTCATTCCAAAGCGAAAAATAATACAAATTAAATTGTGATTATTTAACTGAGGGTAATCGAATCCACGATTACCAGTCGCAATTACAATCAGACACTGTTTCACTGCTCGATGGCTTCTTTCTGTCAATTTATCTATGTCTATATGTCTCTCTTGGTTGTATTTATATTTAAAGCCATAATAAATAAACATATAATAAGATAAATTGAGGCCAGTCGTGGCATATAGAGTGACTGTAAACGCGACTGGTTGTGGGTTCGATTCTCACTCGAGGAATGGAAATATATTTCCATTTTCTTTACTCTGGTTCCGCCACTTAACACGCAATGCCTCTGAATTCGGCGGTGCGTGGGGAACGGAGTGTCTTAACACTAGGATCCCTCTGCCTACCCTGCTGTGTGCGGGATAGAGCGTCAAGCTAAAAAAAAAAAACAATTATTCTCACCTCAACCAGTCTCCCAGGATCAACGTTAAGTCCGCTTACAGTTTGTACCATACAGGAGTAATTCTTCTCTATTTTCCAAGAAGATTCATAATTCTTCTTCTTCCTTATTGTGTTAGATTGTTCTGAGGTGAGCCGTCTTCGCTCTGGCAGTGAATAGTATTGGAAGTCGGAGCCCACTGAAAATAAATATAAAAATAAATGTTAATATAAAAAAATAAGTCTATCGTGGCGTAGTCTAAGAGCCTAACTGTAAACGCGATGGTTGTCAGTTCGATTCCCAGTTAGGGGAACGACTAAAATTAAATTTTAATTTCTTCGTTCTGATACTTAAGACAAAGCGCAGCGTCGATTATCACCACTCAACACACTAGGTCTCTTTGACTATCCCGCTACACGGGAAAAAGCATGATACTGCATTATAAGAATAGCTTATTATTTGAATAACATAAAACTGTCGGAGGCATTCGTACAATAAAATATCAAATAATTAAATTTTATACTTTTTAAAGTATCTGATCTTTAGATCTGATTTTATAACCTGGTATCTGTGTTAAATTATGTAGTTATGTTGAGGTCACCATAGCTCTGTAAGACAGCTTTTGATTGAAAATCGTCCGTGTAATGAGATTGCTTTCAATAAAATTATATAAACCAATGAAAGATATAAATAAGAATTTATAAGTACTGCTTGAGACCAGTCGTGCTGCAGTGCACAAAGTTGGACTGTAAACAGGACAAGTTGTGGGTTCGATTCCTATTCGAGGAGTGAGAAATTTTAAATTTTCCCTTTTCTTCGCTCTAGTGTAGGCAAAACGTAGCGTCTAATTCCGCTATTTAACACGCAACACCTCCAGATTTCGACATAAAAACTGTCGAACTGAACGAAGTGTCTTAACACTAGGTTCCCTCTATCTACCCTGCTGTGTAAATGCAAATAAGTGAGAATTTATAAATAATACTTACATGATATTTTGTCCATACTGACGGTCATGACTTGTGGTACACCGTCTCTGGACAGCATCTCTTGAATATAAAGGAACTGTATAAGGGGGTGGTCGCCGAGTAGATACTCCTCCCGCCCGCAAACCTTCATATAAGAAAAAATATTTTAAACTTATTTGTAAAGCTCTTTACATATCAAGTGGTTATAATTTAAATTAAAAAAATAATCCATACTTATATTATAAATGCGAAAGTCTGTCTGTTTGTCTGTCACGCTTTCACAGCTAATCTACTGGGTGGGATTTGGATGAAATTTAGAATGAAAGTAGTAAGAAACCCAGTGTCAAACATAGGCTACTTATTTTTTCAAATATCCACCTGTAAAGGGTTGAAATAGGGGATGAAATTTTATATGAAAAATCTAAACCACTCGACCGATTGCAATGAATTTTGGAATAAATATAGTTGATAGTCCAAGATCAAATATAGAATTCTTTATTTTTCAAAAATCCGCCACCGGTGGTTGCAATGTAACGAAACAGTTATACGTAGTTCAGTTCTGTTTCGGGCCGCTCGTATAACATATTATTAGGCATCACAATATTTCAATTTGCGCTTTAAGTTCATAACTTACTAACGTTTTAGTAGAAAAACTAATATTAATAACTAAAATAAAGTAGACAACAATCAATAAAATAAATTATTTCATTTTTAGAAAACTTTACTTTTATACGTAAGAATACGTTTTCTGAACGGTTTACTTTCTAAAAGCGCGAGTTCGAATCCAGCTGCTTTATAAATTTAATACGCTTTCTAAAAGTGTTTTTCAAATTGACCTAAATGAGTGTATAACACTTTAAAAATGTACATAACGAATTATTTCTGTAAAATAAACTAATGGGGAACGGAGTGCCTTAACACTAGGTTCCCTCTGCCTACCCTGCTGTGTGTGGGATACAGCGTGAAGCTATAATAAAAAAAGAAAAAAAGAACTAATCAAAATACCCGTTAAATAAAATAGAATATTTACCAAATAAACAAAATGTCAATACGATTATATATAAACACAAATTGAGGCCGTCGTGGCGCAGTAGGACAGCGTCTGATTGTAACGCAATGGTGGTGGGCTCAATTCCCGAGGAGTGGAAATATTTACTATTTCAATTTCCTTCGCTCTGGTATCAGAGGTAAAGCGCGGCGTTAAGTTCCGCCGTCCTTAACAGGCAATGCCTCAGAATTCAGCGGAAAGTGGGGAACGGAGCGTCTTAACACTAGGTTCACGCTGCCTACCCTGCTGAGCGCCCGTGCTCAGCAGGGTAGGCAGCGTAAAGCTAAAAAAACAACAAAAAAAAATTTCTTCGCTCTGGTACCAAAGACAAAACGCGACATAGAGTTCCGCCACTCAACACGTAATTACAGACGAAAATTGGAGGACGGAGTGTCTTCACACTAGGTCCTCTTTGACTACCCCACTAGCAACTTTTTTTTTTTTTTATTAATTATAACAAACATAAAACCGTTCATAATTTTTATTACATCACAATTAATTTACCTTGAGCACATAATTGCGCGGATGCTCCCCGCGTATGTTGAGCAAGTTGGCCTTCTTCCGGAATATACTCTCTATATGCTGTTGCGGCGTTAACAATACTGGTACGTTTGACGTGAAGGACGTCTGAAAATTAATTTGTAATTTCGTTACATTTTATATATTTTTACCTAAATAAAGTATATTATAATTATGTAGTTACTTGAGACTACCGTAGTGAGACAGCGTCTCAGGATAACGTTGTGGATTAGGACCTCAGTTGGGGAGACTTAAGGGGAATAACAGAAATATTATTTAAATTATTTTCTTTTTCCGCTTTGACAACACAAAGCGCGGTGTTATGTTCCGCCACTTCTACACGCAACGGCTAATTTTCCGCCCTAAACGGCGGAAAATGTCTTCCCTTTACGCAGTATATGTGGGAAAATGCGTGAAGCTGATATTTTGTATCAAATACTGTACAAAACATTATGTTACATAGTTGAATACTTAAAATTGTATGTATTAAAAAAGGTAGATAAAGGCAGGTAGAGAGTATTTTAAACATTCTATTTTCCATAAGTCTTAGACATTACGTATTAACAACTGAAACCCAATGCCGCCTTTTTTTTAACAAGAATGAAGTCCACATAAAAACCACTCCACACGATCAAAATCAATATGAAAACCATCGTAAGACCAGCTTGGGTTTTTTTACATGCGAGAAGTTAGCGGTCAAAAACAAATAAAAGGATCTCGATATATACACGCTACATATACGCCGACACCGCCATACGAACGACAAATAAGGTCAAATGAAAGCTACGCCAAAACTTTTTATCAAGTAATGTAATTTACTAGTTATGACAACCTCAAAACATAATAAAAAAAATAAAATTAAAGCTGTCAATGTCAATCTAAAATAATCACAAACTACAATACATCATTTAATTTTATGAGAAAATGTTAAAATCACGTTTCAACCTAACAGATGAAGACGGCGTTACAGTCGAGCCTACTGTAGAAGAATCCTTGCATTTGGAGCAATTGGGGGAAGCGTTAGCAGAAGAACATGTCGAAGTCCAGCCTACGTATGCGGAAAGAAGGCTTAACAGGTCGGAAATAAGCGTTCGACTTAGTTTGCTGGGCAAAACTGCTGAAGGAGATGGGTATTATTACTTTATGAGATTTTATTTTAACATTTTTCAATGAACAGATATGCAAACGTAATGTAGTAGTTTTAAATAAGAGTAATGTTGTATTGACAATTTTTTCCTTTCCATATATTATTTCATTAACATGCTTTACTTAGCTTCACTAGTATCTGATAGTATATAGCAGAAACCTTAATTAGTCTTTGTTAGGTGGTTATGATTACAAAAAAATATTTAATTTAATTTTGTTTAATTTCTAATTCTTCCTAACTCGTATTCAACAATATGTGAGAAATGCGGCCATAAGATATCATAAGGCGATAGGTATACGATGTTAGCCGTAACTTGCCTTACCATAGAAGAAAAGGGACTATAGGGACTATATTTTCAATATAAACCTTTCTCGCGTGACAATTAGACTTGCAATAATTGAATGCAATCAAAATTATGTTAACTACAACGCAACAACTACGGCATATGATATACTTAATTAATAAAAAAATGGCAAATAATTTTTAAACTTAGCAAAAAACTATATTACAACGGAGGAATATCGAAGCATATTTTTTTTATTAAATACTCAAACACTACAGACACACGGTCTCGTATCCTTTTTTTCCTAAATTCTTTGATTACAATTCTTAACTTACATTGACATGCTGCTCAAAACTAAAATAACGTTTTAAATTACCTAAGCGAGTTATCCTATTACATTTGCTATACTTAAATCGACATCGAAGCATATTGAAAACATAACTATTAATTCCCTTACAGTTACACATACCTAAAGGCAACGTGTACGGGCATGAATTTGACTGAAATATCCGCACTAAAAGCATTTCACCACCTCCAATTCATCAATGTCTCTGACAACAACCTCACTCTACAGAGCTTACAAGTTGTAACAGAACTACCATTTCTAATACTAATACACGCAGACAAAAATCTACTAAACTCAGCTGCTTTAAATAAAATGAAATACATGCAAGTAATTATAATGAATTATAATAAAATAACATCTGTACATGATGTTTATCAACCAGAGTTGTGCACATTGGAAGCTGGCTTCAATAAGATAGAAAAAGTCCACTTCGATAATACTATGCCACACATTAAATGCTTGGATTTTCGATATAATTTGATTAAAGATATATCAGATTTTGATTATCCCGAGCTAGATAGCTTGTATTTAGCAGGAAATAAGATAACTAGCTTAATAGGAATAGAGAGGCTGGTTAATTTAAGAGTATTGCATGTGAGAAACAATCCTATAAAACTGTTGAATGGGTTCGATTCTCGACTGAAAAAGCTTCAGTATGTTAATTTGAGGAACTGCAAGGTGCCAAGTTTGAAACAAGTGAAAAAACTAAGGGTAATTTTTTTTCTACTTTAAGCATGTTATCAGTTGTTATTCTTTAATTTTTGACGCTAGAAGCATCTGACTACATTTATATATTTGTTTTCTCTATATAAACATAGTACGATGAACTCAGCGTTAAGTTCCACAGCTTAACTAGTAGTCTTGAAGACACCCACGAGACGCAGATAAATAGCGTAGAGTATAAAATTGTTGGTAGTAGGTTCAATTACAACTAGAAAAAGACTATATTTCAAACTATTTCCATTTCTACGCTCTGGAAAGACAAAGCATGGCGTCGAGTTCCGTAACCTAAATCACAATATTTCGAAATCGACCAAAAAATGGAGTAAGACATTACGTTCTCTCTGACTATCCTGCTACAGAGGAAAACCAGTGTTGAGCAAAAATTAATTGAAATTATCAATTAAATATTAACAATTCATTGTCTACGGAGAAGTCACTAGCACATTAAAATCACAATAAGCTAAAAGTTTTTTTCATTAGTTGATAATCTTTACACTACAATTAACAAATAATTAATTATTTGTGCAAATAACACAATTGCAATAAAATTTTGCCAAAAAGTGGGGGAAAACCCTTAAGTTACATTTAAATATTTATTTGTCCAGGTGCTACCAGCACTCGAAACACTTGTAATAAGAGGATGCCCATGTATGGGTGGGACTGGTGATGAAGAAGCTGAATCTGGAGTAGAGGAAGAAGACGCGGAACTAAGAATTGAGATGCTAGCGGCAGTGCCACGTTTAAAGAGACTTAATAAAGGCGTGGTCACTCCAGAGGAAAGGTATCATCTATAAGTTCTTTTTACTTTTTTTTAGCTTCACCTAATGTTAAGACACTTCGTTCCCCACCTTATGCATTAATATTGAAGGAATTATACATGACAGAAAAAACTTTCGGATATATTTTTTGAGAAAGATATCGATAACAATGTGTCTGACTGAAGCAGTGGACCCTCATGAAACAGTGGTCAGCGTTTGACTATATTCGCGATTGTGATCATAATTTAACTATTTTTATTTTTCCACTCTGGTACTTAAAAATTATTGCGGCGTTGAGTTCCGTCACGCAACATGTAATATCTCAATTAGAAGTAAGTAGGAGAACGAGTATAAGAGAGCGTGGACACTATTTTCTCTCTGAATACATTACTATGCATAAAAATAAATTTGTTGACGCAAAAACAC
Organism: Dryas iulia moderata; assembly: GCA_019049465.1. Taxonomy (NCBI): domain Eukaryota; kingdom Metazoa; phylum Arthropoda; class Insecta; order Lepidoptera; family Nymphalidae; genus Dryas; species Dryas iulia. Next base: position 15,147,281 of record CM032423.1, on the reverse strand, counting down.
CTCTGCTACTAAAATTATAGTAGAGGAAAAGAGTCGTAGACTTGCATAATTAACCCGCAAAAAAGATTTCAAAAGATAATTATAATTAAGTTCTTAATAGATTTATATAAATCGACTCCTATGAATGCCCGTCATAAGAATTGAAACAACTTTATATAATGTTAAAATTAACATCTTGACTCTAGAAATAAACAAATTCTGTATACTATATTATTTAGGCTCCGGCATCTTTCTTCCGGTCTTTCCGGTCTTTCTTTTTTCTTATTTTAAACAAGTTTTACACAGTATTAAGAATTTTATTACGTTTCTTCTAAGAACTGAAGCTGCAGAGCTCATTAAGCAATGGATAGAGGAAGGTGAAAACGACGATGAGGTAGAAGAAGAACAACATGGCGAAGAATCTAGTGTTGATTAACATAATTTTTACCTAATAACCAAATAAAAGTAAACCAAAAGTGATTAGTTTTAATTTTTAAAATAGTTTATTAAAAACCATTGAAGAAGTTATCATATAGTTAAGTCATAGTAATTGTGCCACTTTCTACGAAAATTATGCAAACGGAGAAATATGTAGCATGGTATAGTTAATGTTTATATGGTGAAGAAATGGATAAAGCCAGTATTATTGAAGTATATGATAGAAATACCCAATATGTTTCTTATATGTTAATAAGTTTCTAAGGAAACGTTTAGTCATACTATATTTTATATTACATTGATTCCTATAAGATTTTGATGTGATATAAAAAGTTCAATTTAAAAAAAAAAAGATTATTACACACTAAAAGTTTCTCTTCTCCTATATATTTTTTATATATTAAAATCTATTCTACGCTCTCGTAACAGCCATCCTTGCGTAATAAGACTTATCTTAATGTAAACGCGATAGTTGTTTGTCCGATCCCCACTACATAAACAATAAATTTAAATTATTTTTGTAATAAAGTACTAAAAATACACAATTACTTTCTACTTTCAGTTACTTTCCTCAAAAAAAATTGATGCAAAACAAAGTTATTTTTATAATTCAATCAGTACTCACCTCCGTATTTCCTACTTTAGTGACCAGAATAAAACAATTATTATTTAAATGATTGATCAGCGTCGAAGGAACAGATGGCACATCAGCTAATCTCGGTGGACAGTGGTATCTTAATCTCTCTAGCCTTGTACTCTGTGCTCTCTTTATGAGACTCTCCTCTGCTATGTACCTCATTCGCATCCGAAAGTCATTGACCTCTGAACTTCTTAAACTATCAAATTCATTTAAACCTAAAATAGCAAAAACATACATTATATAACAGTAAATATAGTTATTACTAGCGGCCCGCTTACGGCTTCACCGCGTGATCTACGTGGCTCTTTGGTATATTGCAACCCTTGGTGGTTGATTTTTGAAAAATAAAGTAGCCTATGTTTAACCTTAGATTATCAACTATATATAATAATAGAAGATATGTTAGACGCCGTCATTTTTACTACTTTCATTTTAAATTTCATCCAAATCGGATCATTAGATTAACCATGAAAGTGTGACAGACAAACAAACAGACATTCGCATTTATAATATAAGTATGGATAACACTTAAATATTTTTCCGTTTCAAACTTTTCTTGAATAGCAGAGTAGTCAGAGAACCTAGTGGCAAAACACTCCGTTCTCTGCCTTCAGCTCACATTCAAGACATTAGACATTAAATGACAGAGCTCAATACCAAGGTTCACTGTGTTTCCTCTTATTGACCAGAGAGAAGAAATGAAAAATTGTAGGAATCAATCTCTCAACCAACCCTGATTGTATATGACATAAAAACAAAATTGAATCCATAGGTTGAACAATAAAAGTATATAGGCTTATTTTTCAGTAAATTTACTGAACAACAAGGTTTTTTCTCATGTAACAGCATAATAATGTAATATAACAATATTATTAAATGTACTGACATTAAAGGTTTTTTTACAAGATATATAAAACAGTACAGTAGCTTAGGGATTTGCTTACAGCTAGAAAATTGTAAGGAAAAATTTAATTTTTTTATTCCTCAATTTTGATATATCAAAACACAGAGTTAAGTCTCACCATTTGACATATAATATCTTGATTTCTACACACACATGTTTATTTAATAAAGAAATCATAACCATACCTTTGCCAATCAAATGACTGATTTGTGTATTTAACAAATGTTCACCCGGCCTTTCAATGGAGCGCTCAATAAGCATGAGCACCCCAAACACAGGTCTAATGTCTCGAAGTCTTTTGTTCTCATCTTCCACTTCTTCCGGAACTGCCAGTGAATTGATAAATTGGAAAACATAACCTGACATCTCATGCAGCATCCCAAATAATGGCTGCTTTGCCGCCAAATCCCATAGCTCCTAAAAGTTTTTATATTATATTATTAAACAATCAATTTCATTTATATACATTCTTATACTTTTTATATGAGAAAGAAGAGGCTGTTGTAGCACAGTGAGACAGTTGAATGTAATAGGTTTAAATCCTACTCAGGGGCATGATTATAAGTATTTATTTATTTTTTATTTCTTCTGGTATAAGGCAAAATATTTTTTAAGTTCTACCTCTGAACATGCAACATTGCAGATTTGGGCATAACATGGCAAAATGAGGTTTTGTTTTTTAAAAGAAAATACTGACATTAATAAATATTAATAAAAATTCATAAGAAAATAATATAGATAAAGATATTTATATGAAAATGTTATTTATTATATTAATGTAGTCACTTTAAAGTACAATTATTATTTGTGTCAATCTCCATTGTTGCAAGCAGTACTCACCTTAAAAGGTAATGCATTTAGATATAAAAAATAATATAACCATTGTATAATTTTATTTAACATTATTAGCACTTATGAATCCAATAAATATATACTGTTGTGTAAAGTTTATAGTTGTAATAGAAAATAGAGAATTAACAATTTCATTTCTTTTGTTAAAAGCACATAATTATTTTAAGTAAGTGTATTTGTATTAACAAAATTTTATTAACATATATTTTTTATATGAAGCAGACCTTAAAAATAATATTATAAATTAATGGATTCATACATTGAGTAACAAAATTAATATTTACATACTTTATTATATACTTTCATATAGTATTTAATTATATTTTAAATTATTTAAAAGTATTCAAAATGTTATTTTCTTCTTAATTTATGAAGTAAAATTTAAAAATCAAGAGATGGCATGGGAAAAGGAAATTGTAAACATTTGATCTACTTTCTAAAAATTAAAGTTAATTTATCTGTAAACACATTACACAATAGTTTGACCTAGTTCTCTAGATGAGGGAAACATTGTGTTGACATGCAACATGACTCATGCTGAGATATCTTTACCACTACTAACCTCCTTAACATCTTGAAGATTAGCATCCCAACTAACTGTTAGAGGAATATATATAGAATTTGGCATTAAGCAAGTCAGTTCCACATAATCAGATGGCGTGGCCGTCCAGTAATCCCATGTGTGGGGGCAACTCGGTACAGGAACCATTGTTTTGGTATTTATTACCTCTCCACAAGAATATCAATAAAGGCTCACAACATCTTAACACTTTCACTGACAAACAGTTTACATAGCAACTGCCTATGTATTTTTAACTGAAAAAAATATACACTTATTATTTGTCAATGATATTGAAACCGCAATGTTGAATCATAGCATTTCCTGGTATTTTGATTAGGGGGCAAATCGCCATTCGAAAAGAAACTGTCAATGATATTACACAAACAACATCGATCAAAATGCCGTAAACACAATTTCTTTCATTACCTTTGCATAAAATGTTTACATAATTTATAATGCAACACGAACCCAATAAAATCACTCAAATATGTTTCTGAGAAATGGTAAATAAAGATTAAAGATTACGTGCAACAATCTACGGCAGGTACATAATATGAAAAAAATTGAATGAATTGTTTATGGTTACAATTTAAACAAACAAGACATTGTAATTTTTTGTTGAATCTGTTTTATAAATTAAAATTATCCCTCTCTTTGCATAGCACATTAGTTATTTTTATGATAAATATTAATATTCAAGATTATTTTTTTCCTAATACAGGTACTTTACTTTTAAACTACATACAATTTCAACGAAAAATATTAATTTGAATGAATCCTAACCTACAAACTTTGACAATGTTTAAAAAAAACATCAATATGTTACATGACATGACATTTGTCTCGTGACAATATTTCTTCTTCATAGTTGAACGATTTCGAAATCTGTGTCAATTGCAATGTTTTTTGTGTGAGTAAAATGTTTGAACACTCTGTTAAAGTACCGAGACATTATAAGATAGCTGCAAATATATTTAAGAAAGTTTCTACGGAAGGTGGTAGCGTTAAAACTTTATTGTACGACGAAAAGCTTAGGCATTTTGTAAGTTCATATCATCCTTCATTGAGCGGTTTTATTTTGCATATAAACAAATATGAGATCTTAATAAAATATACGCTTTACGTATTTGCAGAGGACCAATGTGCTTTACGCACTGGTAACAGAAACTATAAAACATGCTGCAGATATCGAAAAGATTTTTGAAACTTGTGGGGTTTTGGTGAACGAACCACGTTTAGACCCATGGCTTGCTAAAATTCTCACTGCAGAACTGCTTTTTGGGAAAAAGACTCTACCTGGGAAAAGCAAACCTGAACAAACCATATTGTCTTACAAAGAGCAGTTCGAAAAATGTACCCTCGAAGATGACATGATATCAAAAGGTAATATATATTTTTCTTTTACAGAATTAAACTGCGATAAAATAGAGCAAAATGGCAGAAAACTCAGAAGGTCCACTAGTACCCATGCAAACCAAGTTGGCTGCTTTGGCATTGGCAAATTTATTTTTGTATAGTGTGGCTATGTTTACATTACCATTCGTTGCATTTTTTGGTGTAAAACATTTACTCACAGATTACTATCCTGTTGAGCCATTTGTAAGAACCTGCTGGTCAGTAGTTGCTGCCGTGGTTATAGTTAATGTTATTATATGCATGTATGCATATAAAGCCTATCATGAAAAAGAGTATGATGAAGATGGCAATGAAGTTGATCAACATTCATACAAACCATCCCCTGACACAGCAAAGAGTTCATTAAATGCAAAACAAGACTGAGTGTGATATATTACAACATTCCTCTGTATGTGCAGTATTATCACCAAATATGATATTTTTATGAAAATTAGTTTAAAAATAAATGTGCACCACAGTACAAAACATCTTTTATTTATTAGATATCTTTGTATTTGAATAATAATATAGCTAAATATAAATATAATAATAATATAAAGTGTTGGAAGCTATTTAACCAGAATATAAGTATTTTTTTACTTTGAAATAATTAAATTGGATAAGAATATTCTTTTTTTATACCAGAAGTAGATATGATATACATATGCTTAAAATATATTTGTTAGTTTTTATAGAATAGTAGTATATATAATTATTGTAAAAGAGAAATATTAGGTTTTATTACACCAATGTGTATGTACATATATTTTCTTAAAAAAAATCTTAAACCTGAAGGACAGTTTTGCCATAATTATTGTATCTAAGTTGATTAGCTTTTACAATTATGAATTTATAATAGATAAGTATAAACATAAAAAAATCTGCAATAATGTTTTTATTACAAGCATAGATTTATAAAAGAAGATAGGTTATATTAAGAAATACATATTAATTAGAAGTACACATATTTTGACTATTTTTAACAATTTTCTATTTAGTTGTCCGCAGACTGCGCTATGTGAGGATCAACACAAACTTGCTAACAACATCAGATGCAATCCGAGCATTTCAAGATGAAGGTTATAAATTCTTGAGATGTACATCGGGCTCCTATGATGATTATCTGAAGCAAGTTCAAAGCTTAACTGAATATGAGTTTACTCAAGATTACCATATCAAGACAATGTTTGTTTTCCCTCCAGGAACAAAATTGCATGAACATGATTTGTACTTGGAAAATCAAATTATTCTACAGGATAAGGTACTTTTATACATATTTTCTTTAATGAAAGTACTCAAATTAATTTTAATATTTAATATAGTAGTACTGTGATATACCTACTGTAATCATGTCAGAGTTGTTTTTATAAAAATTAAAGATATTTACCAAATCATTTTCAAGGGTGGTGGTTTTCATTATGAAACTTTAATGTTTTTGTATGTGTTAAAAAATATATGAGTACTCAATGGAAAAGTTTTTGGACTCTTTAATACAAATTAATGTAAATTTTTGTACAAAAATTTATACAGAAAGAGGAATATGAATGTAGTTAACATTCTTATATTTTAACTATTACCTTTGTTAATATAACATATAAAAGAAATATAAAGCCATTACTTTTCATAATAACACATTAGTAATATGTTCAATTCATAAAACAAGTACTGGGTATGAAAACTACCATATGAAATTTTCCATTTTTGTATAAAGAGACACACCTTCATGTTTACTAATAGAAATAAACTTTTTTTTTTGTTAATTCTTAATTTTCCTGCAATTATCTAAAAATAAAGGTAATATTAAAGATATTAATTTCACTGGTACATGTTCACGCTTTTTCCCACTTATCTCTTAAAAGAATCTGGGAAATTTGAATGTATGTAGAATTTGTGGCCAGTCGTGGCCCAGTGGCACAAGCGTGTAACTGTAAACGACTGGTTGTGGGTTCGATTCCCACTCGAGGAGTGGAAATATTTTATATTTCCATTTTCTTCGCTCTGGTGTCGAGGTAAAGCGCGGCGTTAAGTTCCGCCACTTAACACGCAAGCCTCCGAATTCGGCAGAAAGTGGGGAACGGAGTGTTCCCTCTGCCTACCCTGCTGTGTGCGGGATAAAGCGTGAAGCTAAAAAAAAATTTGAAAAAAATAGTTCCTTAGCACTTCAATTTTCCAGTTTTATTAATTATTTAAGTATGTTTATGTATGTTTAGGCAACAGCATTGGCAGTGCATTTGCTGGCACCACCGCCCGATAGTGTAGTGTTGGACATGTGCGCCGCGCCTGGTATGAAAACCACGCAACTAGCCGCTTATTTAAGGAATCAGGTATTTTTTAAATCAATGAACTAAAATGTGGAATTATAAAAATTTCATTTTTTTAATATTAGTAACACTTAGTAACATAAAAAAAAACCATTTCTTCACTCTGATAAGACAAAGCGCGGTGTTTAATTCCGCCTCAACACACAATGTTTCGACGTGTGTCAATTTATTTAATTTGGCATATAATATATTTATTTTTTTATAATTTACAGGGCAAAGTGTATGCAGTTGAAAGAAATGAGCAACGATACCAAACGCTATGTGACTTTGTAGAAAAAACTGGATCGAAATGTGTACAGACGTTCAATAAAGATTCTTTAGAAATAAAAAGAGGTGATTTTGAAGATGTCGAATATATTATTCTGGATCCAAGCTGTACAGGATCTGGTAATACTTTTTAAATTAAATTATTTAATAGAATAGTTAGTAATAAATAGTAGTCATATAAATTATTAAATGGTAAATCATTCTTAAATGGTCGTGGCCCAGTGGTACAAGCGTGTGACTATAAATGACTGGTTGTGGGTTCGAATCTCACTCGAGGAGTAGAAATATTTAATATTTCCATTTTATTCGCTCTGGTATCGAGGCAAAGCGCGGCGTCAAGTTCCGCCACTTAACACGCAATGCCTCCAAAAAATCGAATCTGAAATTGGCGAACGGAGTGTCTTGACACTAGGTTCCCTCTGCCTACACTACGGTGAGTGGGATACAGCGCGAAGCTAAAACAAAAAGTTTCGTTAGCGTGGCTAAATTGTTGAGTACACGCAATATTTCGTATTCGGCCGAAAAAATGAAAAAATGAGCGTAGAATGAGCGAGCTGATTTATGAGAGAAAGCGTGAAGCTTTTTTTATTATATAATAACTTAATCTAACTTAATCTATATTTATTTTACACAGGCATGGAACACAGTGTACACAATTACACCGAAGACAGCAGACTAGCGAAGCTGACCTCACTACAAGAGAAATTCTTAAAACACGCAATGAATTCGTTCCCGAACGCCAAACGCATAGTTTACAGCACATGTTCCATACTGCCGGAAGAGAACGAAAGAGTTATTACTAATGTTGTCAAAACTTCTCGAGCAAAATGGCGTGTGTTGGACGTAAACGAGCTTTTAAAAGGTCAATGGAATAACTTTGGATCAGGAATGTATGGGAGTATGGGAACCAGATGCCTCTATGCTAAACCTGCTTCAGATTTCACTACGGGCTTCTTTCTGGCTGTTTTAGATAGAGAGCATAGAGATACTAATAAATCTCAAGGTGGAGAAAACGGTGAGAAATCGGAGCTCAAAGATAATCTTACAGAAAAGGTAGTCAAAGATGAATGTATGGATAAAGATGAAACAGAATTAACTACTGTTGAATCGGAAACTAAACGAAAATCTAAAAAGAAAAATAAAAAGAATTCAGAAACTGTTGACGGTGTTGACGAGATTGTAAATAATGAGGTGTTAACCGAAGAACTTGTAGAAGACACTAGTTCTAAGAAAAAGAAGAAAAAACGTAAAAAAGATAAAAGTGATGATGAATCGAAAATTGACAGTGAAAATTTAAATGATGAATCAATGAATGTTGTTGACAATCAAGAACCTCCTGAACCGAAGAAGAAGAAAAAGAAAAAAGATAAACATTTAAAAGATGATAATCATTTGTATACAGATAATACATTGAATGAAGATAATGAGGTTCTTAAAACTAAGAAAAAGAAACGAAAGAAAAATGAAGGCCAAGAAGAAACAACTGCAGAACTACCCAAAGAAGTAGTTTTAAATGATTTTTCTGACATAGATAAAAAAAGTAAAAAGAAATCTAAACATGAAAATAATATGGAATTAAATGACAGTTGCGATTTGCCTAAAAAGAAAAAGAAAAAATCTAAAGAAGTTTCGTTAGAAAGTTGATACTTTTTGTATGTTTTTATATATGTTTTTTAAAATGGAATAAACGTTTCTAATAAATTTTGTTGTTTTATACATATACGTGTGTATGGATAGCTTCACGTTTATTTTCGCTACCAAGGCAACAGCCCACTTACTGCCCTTTTTTATCGTCAGGGAATCCGTTACATATACCCGCCCGGGATGGGGACCCGGGACGAGGTTGTGTAGGACTCCAGTTCGTCAAGATGGTACGCCTCCGTTTACCCACCAAGACCTGACGGTGCTCCTCTCCCACCACTAGCACAGGTCTCGGGAACTGCCTCAATCGTACGTGGACCTGGGCGGAGCCCACTTACTGTCCTAATTGTAGATAATTCGTGTTGAGCAGCAGAACTCAAAACCACGCTTTAACTTAGATGGAAAGGAAAATATTTTAAATATAATCTTTCCCCCAACTAGAAATTGAACCTGCAATCAATCGCATTTATAGTCAGGCTCCGTCCCACTTCGCTACATACGAATGTATCCATAGTTCATATTCTATATTCACACACCTGTTCAAGCAATTCTTACATATTCATGTAAATATATAAGTATTTGGCTTCTTTGCCTGTATCATCTTATAACTGAAAACTAAATTGAAAGTGTTTTCGGTTCGAATAAATGTGAAAACGATTATCGATAAATAATAGTAGACGGAAGTTAATCCACTGTCACAACCAAAGTCTTTTAGACATTTAGAAAACGTATAAAAATTTGAACGCAGCGGGATAACACTTAAAAAAGTATATAAATAGCATTCTCTCTTGCCAAACGAATGGTCGTAGAATAATCTTTGGGTAGCAGAAATTTGTAAAAATCTGTACAGAGATGCTAACAAAAATAACTTGTAATAAAGCGTATAACAATTTCAACGCAGCTGGTAGTAGAACTCATGGCTCAGTGGTGAGAGCCGCTGGACGGTATCAGGAGGCGCGGGTTCGAATCCCGCTGCGTTGAAATTTTTATACGTTTTCTAAATGTACTTTTCAATCCTCTTTCGTTCTCCTTATTATTAATAGATAATAGTATGTACTAGTTGAGCCCAGACAAATGTACAGTTGAGGCCAGTCGTGGCGCAGGGACACAATACCGTGACTGTAAACACGACTGATTGTGAGTTCAATTCTCACTTGACGGATGACAATATTTAAAATTTCCATTTTCCTCGCTCTGGTGTTGAGGCCAAGCGCGGCGTTAAATTCTGCCACTTAACACGCATTGCCTCAAGAATTCGGCGGTGCGTGGGGAAGTAGTAGGGTACAGCGTGAAGCTAAAAAAAATTACAATAAACTTAGGTATATCGTTAAGTACAAAGTACCTACGAATAAACTATTAAGATTGCAGCCACACGCTTGTTTCAAGTCACGAACGTTCATGCGTCCTCATTTAAACGTTAAAAATAATATATAATATACCCATTACACATAGCTATATTATAACTAGCTCTTCATCCACAATTTCTTCACAATCAATAAAAAAAAATACATATTAAATTTTACTTTTTTTTCTAGTTTTAGGCTTTTTCCCCACATACCAGTAGTCAAAAGAAGAATCTAGTGTTAAGAGACATTTAGTCAAATTACATGTTGAGTGGCGAAACTTAACAGTAGGTACCTATACACTTTATCTTATTACGAAAACGAACAAATTAAAATGTTTTTTTTTCTGTGAGTGCGTATACAGTGAGACAACAGTACGAATAAAGGCCGCAATTTAGAATATTTGAAGCTTTTCACGAAATTGAGAAAATTTGTAACAAGTCTTCTTTTTTTGTTTAAAAATGTCTTAACAGAAAGGAACTAGAACAAGTTAATGTGGTGGTATATTTGGGAAGTATGTTTAGCAGAGATGGAAGGTATGATATGGATGTTGAAAGGCGTATTGCTGCCGGTAACAGGGTTAACGGTGCCCTCGCTGCGTTGATGCGACGGCGGAACGTGAGCATAGGCCGCACGTTTAGCTGTGCACAATGCAGTGCTGGTACCGACGCTGCTATACGGCAGCGAAACGTGGGTATTGCAGAAGAAGAATGAAAGAAAGATGAATGCTGTGGAGATGAGATCTCTTCGAAAGATGTGCGGAGTCAGCATAGCTGATCGAATCCGCAATGAAGAGATACAAGAATGGCAGGTATTGGCGAGAATGTCGTTGTAAGAATGAAAAAGGGCATGCTCAGGTGGTTTGGGTACGTCAAGAGGATGAGTGATGTAAGAATGGTAAGAAAGATTTATGAAGCAAAGGTGAGTGGTCTCTCTGATTACCCCGCAAGGGATAGAGCGTGAAGCTAAAAAAAATGTCTAAAAATTCTAATTTAACGACCTGACCATGCATTGATCTATACATAAATCTAATCAACAAACAAACACACTAAAACACAATCATTTTTAATTCAAAAAGTACATAAGAAATGTAAAAACTTTGTAAGAAAATTTAATAAAAATAATATAGTCATATATTAAATTACATATTCATAGCGTCAATAAAATCCTGACAACAAAAAGTACTTACAACATAAAACAAAACGTAAGTAAGAATGAGATCTAGGCAACTAGGTTTATTTTTTGTGCTTATTACATAATTAGCTTTTTCCACTTCATGTGACAAACACTTTTATATTTAATTAAGTAGAATATTTTGTTAATTTACCATCGTAGCGTAGTGGGGGTGTCTTGACTACAGACGGTGATCGTGGGTTCATTTCTTTTATCTGGCTAACCAACTTTTGAAGTTTGGACTCGATACATAATCTATTATTTATCAGAAATTAAAGAAGTAGGTGATCTTACAAGTTTTTTTAAGAAATTGAATTCATGTGTACCTATTGCTTATGCTTACATATGCTACCTATCCTTTATATCTACTAAGTATTTAATACACACGATACACATATTAGAGTCTTTTCAAGTTTATTCAGAGAGATAATGATCACTCAATTTTAAAGTAGTATTCAATTTCCTATATTTTAGTCTCATTTTGTTTTGGTGAAGAAATTATATGGTACGTATAATATCTACATGGTTGCTCATGCACACTTTTGTTTACTTATAACAAAAAATATCTAATAACTAATTCAGTAGCCGTCGTGAACAGTACCGGACTGTAAAAGCGATTGTGTGTTCGATTTCACTCGGTAAAATCATTATATTTAAATTTTCATTTTTTCGCTCTGGTATCTAAGAGAAAGCGTAGCGTTGAGTTCCGCCACTCAAGACGCAAAATGTTTCGATTACGTGCGGCAAACAAAGGACGGAGAGTTCTTTACACTACCCCGCATGTCCTCACGAACTACTCCACTATGTGACAAAAACGTGAAGCTGAAAAAAATATATATTTATGCAAAAATATACAAATAGATACCTACGTTAGGAAATGAACGACTCTTTTCATTAATATTTTTTAGCTCCGCGCTGTATCCCGCGCACAGTAGGGTAGCCAGAGGGAACCTAGTGTTAAAATTATTTGTATAAAGTTCAATTACGCGTACAAAATAACTAAAATGCACTGTTCAGCCTGTCAGTCGCCTATTGAAGATCATCTATATTTGAAATGTCGGCTGTGTTCTTTACACTATCACAATCTTTGTATCAGCATATCTACCAAAGACTTTAAAAATCTTTCTAACGATTCCAAATCGAAATGGCTATGTCCGGCTTGCCGCAGTAAAACTCCTAAGAATGATAACTCAAACACGCCAGTGCGGCCGATAGTGTCGCCTAGCTCGCGTTCTAACATCAATATGACTAGACGCGGTACTGCGGAACCGCGCGCCAGTAAAGATGCGAATACTTGCTGTTCACCCTCTTGTTTATCACGTACAGATCTACGTAATATTATTAAAGAAGAACTCCGCGCTAGTATATCTGCTTGTGTTGCGGATTTTATGAGCGATATTAATAATCAGTTGCGTGAAATGAAAAACGACATTAAAGATTTTCATGAGTCGATTAGTTTTATGAACAGTCACTTTGAAAAATTAAATGCTGAAATAAAATCATACAAGGACGATATTGAGTGTATTAAGAAGGAGAATGAATCTCTTAAGAATGATCTCACGGCTATCTCTTCTCGCTGCATCCAGTTAGACCAACTTATGCGTTCATCAAATCTAGAACTTCAGTGCGTACCTGAACATAAATCGGAAAACGTAATAACCATTATAAAGCAACTAGGTAAAGTAGTGTCATGCCCTATAAATGATACAGACATCTTATACTGCAGTAGGATTGCTAAAAGAAAACCAGAAAGCCCGCGGCCCCGCGCTATTCTGTTGACACTGAATAGTCCCCGGTTACGCGATATGCTCCTGGCAGCTACTGTAAAGTACAATAAACTACATCCTAATGAAAAGCTGAACTCAGGCCATCTAGGTTACAGCGAAAGTAAGAAATCATCGATATACGTTTGCGAGAACTTATCACCAGAGAATAAGTCACTTCACGCAGCAGCACGTTTCAAAGCCAAAAAACTAAATTACAAGCATGTTTGGGTGCGTAGCGGTCGTATATATATGCGTAAAACTGATACCTCTGAATATATATATGTTCGCAATGCAGCCACTTTGGAAAAATTAAGTAATTAGTAGTTATTAGTTTCGTTAAGTTAATAAATCTTTAGTTAATTAATATTTTTTTGTTAAAATTCTCGTCGTTAAATATATATTATCAAAACGTAAGAGGCTTGCGCACTAAAACATTAGATTTATATAAAAATGTATTATGCTGTGATTATGATGTTATTGCATTATGCGAAACATGGTTAAATCATACTATACTTAATTCTGAATTGTTTAATGATCGTTATACCACATATAGACGTGATCGGGAGACTAGTGAATTTCATAAAAATAAATCAGGCGGAGGCGTCTTGTACCTGTGGCCCCGGATTGTGGCGGTCGAGGAGGAGCACCGTGAGGTTTTAGTGGGTATACGGACAGCTCAGTCTGAAGTCCCACATAACCACGTCCGAGTCCCCAATCGGGCTGGTATCCGTAACGGATTTCCTCACGTAAAAAAAAAAAAAAAAAAAAAAAAAAGGCGGAGGCGTCTTAATTGCCATCACTAAGCGGCTTGAGTCGCGTAGACTAGCTGAACTTGAGAGTGGTTGTGAAGACCTTTGGGTGGAACTAAATATAAGTAAAGGGCGGAACTCTCTGGATACATTATATATTTGTGCGGTCTATATTCCACCACCCGTTCAAAAACACATTCTCGAACATTTTCTTAATAATACCAATAGGATTTTAGAATCTCTAAATAATAGTTTAATACTAGGGGATTTTAATTTAAGTTCACTATCGTGGCCCAACAGTATAAATACCGTATCCTTATCTAAATCGTCATCTAGCCCGCTTGGAAATAAATTACTAGACTTCATAGCTCTTAACAATTTAAGCCAAAAAAATACAATCCTTAATAACCAAGGAAAGATTCTAGACCTGATACTTTCGACTGAGACAATTGATCATTTACAGGCAAGCAAGTACGTGCTTGGCAATGTTGACCCATACCACCCTCCTCTGGAATTTGTGTTATCATGTTACAAGTCACCGGGTCTTTCTCCCAAAATTCCCAGTGACAAGTTCAATTTTTATAAAGCAGATTTTAACAAAATCATAAGCGAACTTAGCTCTATTTCTTGGACTGAGGAACTCTCTGCTTCGACGAATGTTGATGATATGGTGGATATATTTTATAGTTTACTCAAAAAAGTTATCATTAAACACGTGCCTGTAAGTAAGGCCGTGCAAAATAAATATCCCTGTTGGTTCACCAAAGAACTTATAAGGTTACTTAAGGAGAAATATAAAATACGTGAAAGGCATCGTAAGTACAAAAATCCTATGGATGAATTGTCTTTCTTGTTGCTGAGAAAGCGTTGTACGTTATTGATTGAGGCATGTTATAAGAGGTATATTAGTAATATAGAGGACTCTTTAGTCAAAAATCCGAAGTTGTTTTGGTCTTTCTTAAAAGTAAGCGTAAAAATAAAAGTACATACCCATCACTAATGAATCTAGATGATAAAAGAGCCTCTAATGGCTCTGATATCTGTAATCTCTTTGCTTCCTTTTTTGCATCTGTTTACAGGGTATCTTCTTCCAATTCAACATATCATCTTCATACTACATCTCCAACTTCTTCACCTACAATTTGCTTAGCTGGATTATCCTTTTCGCAACAAGATGTACTAATTGGCCTAAAACACTTAGATGGCAGTAAAGGAGCCGGATCTGATGGTATACCATCACTATTTGCAAAAAAATGCTGTGATGCGCTCTCTTTGCCTCTCTCAATAATATACAATAGATCAATAAAATCTGGAGTCTTCCCTACTGCATGGAAAGAGTCTAGGATTGTACCTATTCCCAAATCAGGGGACACTGCAAGTATAAGAAACTATAGGCCAATCTCCATCTTGCCCATTTTTGGCAAACTTTTTGAAACATTATTAAAACCTGCAATTGCTTGGCATATCAAGCAACTGATATCGTCACAACAATTTGGCTTCTTCAAGGCTCGATCAGCAACAACCAACCTTATTTCTTTTGTAACCTTTTTGACCGATTCAGTTGACTCAAATATACCAGTTGACACCATTTATACCGACATGAGCAAAGCATTCGATACCGTGGACCACAAAATTCTTGTCCACAAACTTTCAGCTTTTGGTGTAACAGGCAACTTCCTGGAATGGTTTTCTTCGTACCTAAGCAATCGAACTTCAAGGGTAGTCGTTAGTGGGTACTCGTCGCAACCATTTTTAGCTCGGTCAGGTGTTCCCCAAGGGTCAGTACTGGGGCCAATATTATTTAATATCTACATTAATGATATTGTACCACTAATAAAAAATAGTAAATGTTTTCTTTACGCTGACGACCTAAAGATTGCGAAGCAAATAAAATGCGAGCACGACGCTGTTCTTCTACAAAAAGACTTAAACAGCCTGGTTGACTGGTGCGGGAGAAACAACTTGGCACTTAACACAGGCAAATGTAAATATATACGATTCACACGTAAAACGCACGCGAACTCACAGTCTTATGTCATAAACAATAACACGCTGGAAGAAGTGTCTGTTATAAGTGATTTGGGCGTCACTTTCGATAATAGGATCAGATTCAACACTCATATAAATAAGATAACAAATAAGGCATTTCAAATGTTGGGATTTGTCATAAGGAACACAAGATACTTTAAAAAACCACAGACTAAAGTTAGACTCTATTCGGCATTGGTTCGGCCAGTTCTTGAATATTGTGCTCAAGTCTGGTCACCACATTACGAGGTGCACATTAAACATATCGAGAGGGCCCAGAAGCGTTTTTTATGGCATCTCTCTTACCAATGCAATAAAATTAAGTTGTTGCCAAATTATCAGAGTCGACTACAACATTTTGGTCTGCAAAGTTTGTCAGACAGGAGACATTTATTGGATCTGATCCTATTATATCGATTGGTTAATGGATGGTTGGATTCCCCTTTCCTTCTTGATAAGCTTCAGATAAATGCCCCCTCACGGTTACCCCGGGCATGTAAATACGCCCCTTTCGCGGTTAAAGCAACCAGAACTAAATTAGGGCAAAAACGCTACCTTAAAGAGATTACAGATCGAATATAACAAAATTTTAAATAATCGTGCAGTCGATATCGATATATTCTCTGACAGTCTCCCTAAGTTTTAACTACAAAGTTAAAACTTGCTTAAACTCTTTGTTACTCTGAGCCTAAAGTATACTATATAAAGTGCACCGATCATGTTCTCTTATGTACCGATCATAATATATATTGTATTTTTTTTTGATATATTAAAATTTTATTTTCTATTTTCTGTTTACAAATAAAATCTCTAATGTGATTGCGTATGATTTTGTATGTGACTATGTGTATTTTTGTTATTTTGAATGTGATTATTTCTAACTATTTTTTTACTATTTTTTTTTTTATTTTTATAATTACCTTGTATATTGTAGTTTAGAAAATTGTATTTAGTAGTACTAGTAGAGTCATAGATTTATTCAAAATTTGTATGTAGTATTAATATTAGCGTATTTAGATTTTTATTTTTCACCGTCCCTATGCATGCCGTGGCGACTTATAATTAAGCCAACACTTAGCATATAAGTTATTATTATTATATTTGTATCTTGTATTAGTGTTTGTCTTGTTAGTTGTCCATAATAAATAAATAAATAAATAAATAAAACACTCTGTTCCCCACTTTTCGCCGACTTCAGCCGCTTTCAGGAGACGTTGTGTGTTCAATGGCGGAACTTAACGCCGCGGTTTACCTGCGGCGTTTTACTGGTCGATTCCCACTCGAGAGATCTCTCGAGTGGGAATCGACAGACATCGGCCAGTCTTTACAGTCACACTTTGTGCCACTGCACCACGAATGGCTCCTATTAATAAATATAAAGATACCTAATTAGAAAATCAAAATAAATTATTTTCAAACTGCCCATATCTTAAGTATAATTGGTCCAAGGCCGAATATTAAAGAAAACATAACAGAGCTAAACGAGTAATACAAACTCGAAGGACCATTTAATGTGTTGACCTAAATACTGACATGAAAGACTGGTCACTTACGCTTGCCTGTAAATGGGATCAAAGTATGAAAAGTGTGTCACTGCTACAACGCTGTTTTAAAAATAAAATCTACCAAGTAAAATAATAATTTTAATTGCTTTAAATGTTGTGGTGAGCCGATATTTATTAAATGAAAAAGATAATGTGGCCAGTCGTGGCCCAGTGGCACAAGCGTGTGACTGTAAACGACTGGTTGTGGGTTCGATTCCCACTCGAGGAGTGGAAATATTTAATATTTCCATTTTCTTCGCTCTGGTGCCGAGGTAAAGCGCGGCGTTAAGTTCCGCCACTTAACACGCAATGCCTCCGAATTCGGCGGAAAATGGGGAACAGGGTGTCTTAACACTAGGTTCCCTCTGCCTACCCTGCTGTGTGCGGGATACGGCGTGAAGCTAACAAAAGAAAAAGATAATAAAAACTTTTGTTTTCGCGATTACTACAGATTTTGAAATCAAACTATTTTTAATCGGATTAATCGCGTATATTTTTGGTATTCGAAAATACATTTACCTCTTGTGACCACGGACTGCTGTTTAAAGTGTTTAAGACCTCTGGTTTACTAAAAAGGTATTTTCGAATACCAAAAATATATGCGATTAATCTAATTAAAAATAGTTTTATTTTATATGTAAAAAATAGTTAGTAAAAAATTTCTACCCTCTTTTTCTCGTAGTAGAGTAGTAGTGTACGGCGAGAACCTAGATTTTCACTGACTTCTAAACTTTTCGTAGAACATTGAGTCATCCCGTGTAGAGTGACGGATCTCAATGCGGCGCTTTGTCTTAACATTAAATGATAACAATTTAAATTCTTAATTATTCTAAAATACAGTAATAATTAATGTTTTATAAATTGTTAGGGCCTATCTCAAAAATTAGGTATAGCTTATGCCTTTTTGTCATGCTTATGATTTTGAATATATAGAGTATTCTATTGTGGCCAGTTGTGGCCCAGTGGCACCAGCGTGTGACTGTAAACGACTGGTTGTGGGTTCGATTCCCACTCGAGGAGTGGAAATTATATTTCCATTTTCTTCACTCTGGTATCGAAGTAAAGCGAAATATTTTAAGAAGGAAAATATTTTAGTAACACCCAGTACCTACTCTTATAGACGATTCCTGACAACGTTACAAAGATAAATATTAGGTACAAGACTTCTAATGTCTCCATTTTATTATTTCCTTAAATAATATAAATACGTCGCATGTTTAATCGCACTTAATAAGAAATAACTAAAACGGTTTTCATAAAACATATACCTACATAAGTGTAAAGCGAGACGAACGTGACGAATGACTTACAATTGTGTTATGACCCACTCAGCGTGTCCTACAATTCTAATCCTACTATGAATTCATACTTTTATTATTCCTAAACCATAATTTAAATGCTAATATTTTAAAATTCATTAAAATAATACCTCTTTATACTAATAAAAGCGTAAAATTATTTTCATCAACAACTCGGGTTGCCTAGCAACGCGATGCTGGGCGTGACACCAGATGGGCGGTTCTTCACCAGCCAATGGTAAACGGATGCGCAATTATTATGACACCGTCACTCACCACATGTCACCATAATTTTGAATAGAATAATAGGAAAATAGGTTTTATTTTTTTGTATTTAGAGTTGTATATACCTTGGCTTTATAACGGACGTTTTTTATCGTTTCCGTTATTGGCTGATTCATTATTGACATGTATTTAGGTATTTTGAATCTATGAAAGTCTGATTCGCCTTTCGTTTCTTGTTAATGAACTGTACAAAATGTAATAAAATATATAAACTATAATATAATTCGAATAATTTATAAATGAAAGCCACAGTTTTAACAAATTTATAAGCATAATAAAGGGTTTAAGAAAATAATCGTAGACGGCCAAGAGTCTGTGCCGATTTTAAAATGCGACATTAAAAGTAATAAATTTTAAACTTTAAGTAAAAAACAGTAATTATTTTTAATATTCTTAAAATACATACATAAAAAGTGGCCAGTCGTGACCCAGTGGCACAAGCGTGTGACTGTAAACGACTGGTTGTGGGTTCGATTTCCACTCGAGGAGTGGAAATATTTAATATTTTCATTTTCTTCGCTCTGGTGTCGAGGTAAAGCGCGGCGTTAAGTTCCGCTACTTAACACGCAATGCCTCCGAATGCGGCGGAAAGTGGGGGACGGAGTGTCTTAACACTGGGTTCCCTCTGCCTACCCTGCTGTGTGCGAGATACAGCGTGAAGCTAAAAAAAAAGTGGCCCAATACTTAACCTATCTTATTTGATTTACTAATTTAGAATAACTAGGTATAATAATAAATAGGTAAAATAATAAATAGGTATATGTGGCCATCTTGGCGCAGTGTGACTGGCGTCAAAATAAAATACAGAGTTGAGTTTCGCTGCTAAACACGCCATATTTCATCAGATTAGGCGGAAAGTGGAGAACGGAGGGTTTTGACAAAAAGATTTCTCTGTCTACTCTGCTATGTGGGCAACACGTAAACTCGAGAAGCTTATTTCATGAATGGTTTTATAATACAAATAAATAAAAAAATAAATAGCTTCACGCTGTATCCCGCACACAGCAGGGTAGGCAGAGGGAACCTAGTGTTAAGACACTCCGTTCCCCACTTTCCGCCGAATTCGGAGGCTTTCGTGTTAAATGACGGAACTTAACGCCGCGCTTTACCTCGACACCAGAGCGAAGAAAATGGAAATATAATTTCCACTCCTCGAGTGGGAATCGAACCCACAACCAGTCGTTTACAGTCACACTCTTGTGCCACTGGGCCACGACTCGCCACTTTTATAATATACTAGGTATTAAAAGACGTATAAAAATATTGCAATTCTCAACTATATAATTTTATAATAAATCTATTAAAGTTAATGCAATTCCATAATTTCATTAATTAATAACAACCTGATATGAATTCGATATGGTAATAATAAAATTCTGTTACTACAACCGCTACGAATGTGCTACGTAACGTGTAGCGGTCTACAGTTAGAATAGAGTTGTATTGTTATTTATGTGCATAAAGAAAATATCAAATTAATGTAGTTATTTTAACAATTTCGTATTTTTATTTTATTTTTCTGTAATTTTCTATTTTTTTTATATGTTATAGAATTAAAAATCTATTGATATGTAAAATATCATTTGTTTTATTTTAGTGATGACATCACTTAAAGAATGAAATACTTCTGAGGTATTAATAATATTATCCTAAAGTACGCGTTTTTATAGAGACGATATAAAATGACATACAGTCATTTTAAATAAAACATGGTATTGTTAACACATGATAGAGGATAAAATATTTATTTTTTTAATGTTATACTTATTTATTATAAAAAAATATTGACTTTCTGCACTTGTTCTTCATATAAAATTGTAACTTAAGTTCTCCTTCATCCTAATAATTCATAAGAACTAGCCTAAAGTTCACTTTATAGAGATCCTCATTACAAGCGTATTTCTATTTACTTACGTGATTTCTTATAATTTGATTGCTTCTTTGATAAAATAAATTCTAGGATTTTTTTTTAATTTATACCACTTTTGTCACTTTAGTCATATATGCAATAATTAGAAGTTCACAATATATTCATTTCAGACACGTACGCAAATTTACAAGTAAATCAACGGCAAAAAGTATATGAAAATAGAGTAAGAAGTATTTCTTCCTTGAACCCAAGTAAATAAAATTATATATAATTAAATTATATAAAGATATTATTAATTTATGATAGATGTTAATATGATGTTAATTTATGATAGATGTTAATAAATAATGGCTATAAGTGAAAAAAAGGGGTACAATTACAATACTTGTGACTTATGCAAATGCACACGTCCCTCCCATACCAAGTACTTAATGTATTATAAGAGTATAAAGAATTACCGTGTAATTGCTCATTACTATGCATAACAGGCACACACTGCATGCACACTTAAATA
The DNA here is from genome assembly GCA_019049465.1 of Dryas iulia moderata. Classification (NCBI taxonomy): domain Eukaryota; kingdom Metazoa; phylum Arthropoda; class Insecta; order Lepidoptera; family Nymphalidae; genus Dryas; species Dryas iulia. The sequence goes on along the minus strand of CM032423.1, from coordinate 15,125,712 downwards.
TAACTTAGAAATTTTAGTAAATTGGTCCTTTATTACTGCAAAAAAAAAAAGTCTGTCTATGTAATATTTTTTTAAGCTACACTCTGTATCCCGCACACAGTAGGGTAGGCAGAGTTAAGACTCTCCGTTCCCACATTCTGCCGAATTTTGGAGACATCTTAAGTGGCGGAACTTACCACCTCGATACCAGAGCGAAGAAAATGGAAACATTAAATGTTTTCATACCTCGAGTGGGAATCGAACCCACAGCCAGTTGCTTTACAGTCGCACTTTGTGAATCTGCGCTACGATTTGCGGCCCCATATTATTTATATTAGATATTTTATGTTGGAATGAGATCAGTTGAACACGACTGGCCACATTTATATACAGGGTTACAGGTTAAGTCGACCTATTCCCGTTAAGAGCGTGTAGTTTACATTGTTTCTGACTGATTTGACTATGAAACATCCTATCCTAAACCTAACTGTTTTCAAGATATTTGAATTTATTTAGTTTTGTATCTTTAACTCGCCTATTGTTTTATTTGGCTTTTTTGCTCCTCCCCTTTAGCCTATGAAACTAGTTTTTTCTACAAATATTTGATAAAACCCTAAGTTTTTATACCTCGTTGGATAGCTGATAAAACGTAGATATTTTTAGGCACATCTGCAAAACAGGCGCCGTAATATTTTTTTAGATATCCTTTAAAGAAAAAAAAAACTTTCTGAATTTTTATTATTCATTTCAAATTTTAACCATCTACAATGACTTATTTATTCTTTTTATGTACAATATTTGTTATTGAGGTAATAAAGCGTCTTATTTTACTCATAAAAATAAAAAAATAGTAATAATAATACTAACACATTTCAAAATATCTAAGTTGACAGCACAAAATCGGGTTTATTTTATAAAAACTAAATAAATTCAAATATCTTGAAAACAGTAAGGTTTAGGATAGGATGTTTCATAGTCAAATCAGTCAGAAACAATGTAAACTACACACTACGCTACATACATGTATATATATATATATATATATATATATATATATATATATATATATATATATATATATATATACATATATGTATATATATATATATATATATATATATATATATATACATTTTTTATAAACCCACACTACTAGAATACCACGTCAGTACAATGAACTATATGTATGTCTTATTACGCAAAGGATTTTTTTGTATATGAAAATCGTTTCAAAATGAATTAAAATGCTATTAAAGAGAAGAAATATAAAACTCATTTAAAGATTTTTTCAATTTTCCTAAGTGTGGAATAACACTTTAAAAATGTTTAAAAGTATATAAAACTCAACTAATATTATGGTAAGTAAACTTTTTATTAAGCATTTGTATATAAAATGAAACCTATTCAACCCGTTGCGTGCTCTCGGTAACGAAACAATCACATTAATCTTTCGAGAGAAAATCAATTACACCTTGAAATATAGAATTAAATAATAAAAATGAAATAAAACCTTTGGTTACAATTGTTTTCATAACCCAGCTACGTATGTATGCATATTGTTTTTATTTTGTTGGAAGTTTTAAGCTTTTACCCGCACAGTCAGAGAGAGCCCAGTATCAAGACACTCCGTTCTCCACAATTTTTAATGACAATACTATTGCGATGTATTATAATCTTATAATAAATTGTATTTTTATTCAAAAAATAATTTATAAATTACATTTCAATTGATTTTGAATTGATCGGTTGATGTTTTAAAATAATTTAACAATAATTTTTTTTTAAATAAATTTTTAAGGCTAAAAATAATTATGTAAGATTTTTTTCTAAGATAAAGATATTATATTACAATAAGGATTACACATACTCATTAAAATATAATTCTTCAATATATTAACTGTATATGACCTACATAATTTCTACTTTGTTACTTAAGTTTATTGGTAATTCTAAGTATAAAATGAATTTCTCTTGAAAATTACCTTAATTATGGGACCGATAAAAAACAGCACAAAACAACCGTTAACAGGGGTAAGGTGAAAAAATATAGCACGCCACGTAAAGGCTAGCTGTGTATATGACTATGACCGATTGACGCCGAATGTACGTGAAAACGGCAAGGCAAGGATTTTTTATTTAGAAATTTCTTATTTAATGAAGATATATCATACAATTGAAATATTTCATTTTCTTCATTCTGGTGTCGAGGCAAATAACGGCGTTGAGTTCCGCCACTGAACACGTAATGCCTCCAGAATTCTGCGGAATGTGGGGAACGATACGAACGATACTGTCTACGCTAGTGTGCGGGATACAGCAACAAGCTAAAAAAATAAATAAAACAATAATATATTATATATACACGCTTGTTGTGGGGAGACAAGAGAACCTAGCAGTAGGGCTAGACGACTTGTTTTTTTTTATATTGAGATATATTGCTCTACTCTTTGCTCTTGTTAGTTTACATAATTATACACGTCAAATGCTTTAGATTATTATATTCTAAAACTACGTCTGTAACTTTAATAAGATTAACACGCTTAAATATAAGAAAAACATTACAAAATCTCAGTGAAAATAATTTAATATTTAAGCTAATTTTATATATTAAATATATTTCAGACGGCCTTCTAGCCGTTTCGCTGCGTACCACACGAGGGCGGTGGCCGCCACCCAGCCACGCTACCACCACAACGAACGGTCACTCGATCCCGCTCTCAAAACATAACCGGACGACTACACTCCTGAATCAAGGAAACTCCTTTATTCTACCACTCTTTATTAACCATTCAACCAGCTTACTTACAATAAATTACTCTTTACCACCAATATATAAGTGAAGTAGGGAAAATAAAATGTAGAAAGCAAACGGTTATGTTTTGGCGGCAAATTTGACAGCCACGTTTTAAATTACTGACCTAATTTATGAATTAAAGAGTGCTTGTGATCATTTTGTTGTGATTTAGTTGTGATGGCTACTGAAGAACCTATGCCTTCGGCTGTGGTAAGTTGTTTTTTCTTTCTATAATAAAATAGGTTAATATAATATATTAAACCTATATATTTTAAATTTACAATCTAATAAAGCACTTAACAAGAAAAGGATCTTATTGAAGTATATGCATATACAATAAGTCAATAACCTCTAAAAGTTCGTCGAGGTTACGAATTCCAACTTGTAGTACTAATTTCTACTCTATATACTCTAATGCAAGGCAAAAAGTGCGTATATTAAGAGAATGAAGTACATAGGAAGTTTCACATTGTATGATAACTATAAAAACGAAAAGAATCTACATTCTCGAAATAATTTATTTATAATTATGCATTAAGCATGTTATAAATTTAAAAATAAAATTTATAAAATAATGTTATAATCTCAAACTTTAATCAGGTGTAATTCCTTACCTCTACATTCAAACTTTTAAGGTAAATTAGGTCAGAATTTCCCTTCATGAGCAAAAAATGTGTTCCTTAAAACTTTAAATTAAATAGTAACTTTATGTGTATTATTTGGATAAGTAGCACCTGTATGAGGTGTACGAGATAAAAAAAAAGTAAATTATAGAATTAATAAAAATGGGAATAATATAGAAAAATATTTAAAATAACAACTTATTTTTAATTTTCTATTAAATTAGGTAAGCAATAATTAGTAAATTACCCTAAGGTTACTTTTCATGACATTACGTTACCCTAAAGTCATGAAAATTACAAAAGTGGCTCACATCGATTTAGTTTATAACCATAATTACACCAGACGTCTAGATGATTCAACCATATTTAGTGATTCAGAAAAAGTTCTTTATAGTATAAGTATATATCGAAATTAAATAATGTTGCAGTAATCGTGACTATAGTTACTTAGTCACACTGAGGGTTGAACTCGTTAACCGTATCTATACGATCTTAAATGAATAAACGCTGGCCAAATATTATAATATGATGGCTAAAACTATAAATTGCTATAAACGGATGGAAATTTGGTTATGAAATGACCCTGTAACTAATTTCAAAATTTATGCCCATCTAATTATTTACGAGTTAGGAGAATTTATGTTTATATTTCACAACAGCAAAATATATTAAAACAATAGACATAAAAAGAATCGCATTGAAATTTTTCAAATAAATATTAAGGAATCAATATTAATACTGATTTTTATTATTAAAAAATGGACCTATAGATAATATATTTAACATAATATCTTAGAAACCACTTATCGGTCCCATGAATGAAAGCAATCCATCACATGCGTAGTATCTAACAATTGATAGACGAAGTAGGCGCAACGCGGCGTCCAGTCGACGGCCGAGTGGTCTGGCGGTATGTCGCGTCGCGTAACCAAACAACGTCAACGCCCTCGTCCTCAGGTCGCGGAGCCGTCCCCAGCGCCCGAACCGCCACCAGCCGCTGAAGCTGATCCTCAACCACCTTCTGATGATGAGAAGTCCAATGACTGGCGACCTTCACGTCCTCCATCACCTCCCCAAAGACCAGATGATATCTCTGAAGGGTCGGAAGCCACAGCGCGCCCTGCCAGGCCCGAACCGACGAGCCGCTACGCAAATCTCAATTATTGGAAGGCAAGAAGGGTCACGTTTTACAGAAATGGTGATCCGTTCCATCCTGGTGTAGAGTTTCGCTTTAAGCTGGGAAGAGATTTGGTATCTATGGACGCGTTGCTCGACAGACTATCAGAGAGGTTGGAGTTGCCGCGAGGAGCGAGATTTATCTTTGGTATGGATGGTGATCGAAAGTACAGGCTTGAGGAGCTTGAAGATGGAGCGTCTTACGTGGTTTCTTCGTATAAAACATTTAAGGTTAGAATTTACTTCGTAATTTTTATTTTTGTTATTGTATTTGTGTGGTCTTATGCTAACATATAGCGTGAGAGCGCTTTGACGGCCAAATCTGGCTTATCTTGAAGTCATTTTGACGCAAACAGTTTAGTGGCGAAATTTGGTAGATTGTATATGTTATTAAAACAATTACGTACACGTGAACAACTTTGACAGAACAGTCAGTATTTAGGTAACGATAGCTCCGTAGACGAGGCCGCGGCGTCCTTGCGGAGATGTGGGTCAAAGGATAAGAGCCACGCACCGTCTCCACTGTTTACACATTTGCATTTTGATTACTTACCAAAATTTACTTAGAGGTATACCAACTAATTGTTAACGAATTCCACCAGAACGCTACAATTTTGTACCAAACAGGAAATTACGAAAACGATTATGCGGTATATTTGGTTATTTAATAAAACTTTAACAAAGCTTATTAGTAGTTGCGGCAATTGAATCATGTTTTAATACTTTTTCTTCAAAAAATATTATAGAAATTTGTACATAATTTAATTTCTCATACCGCAAATGTTTTTAACGCAATATTCAGTAATAGACTTGCGTTTATGTGTTAGTACATAGCAAACTTGGCAACGACACCCGGTGAGGGCAATGCACCACCTTGCACTTAATATGCATCAAGGCAACGTGTATTAACTTCACACGGAATCTTTATAAATTATTTAAAATAAGGATCTGTAATATGTTATTGAATATAATAAATTAGAATTTATGGAAATTTATAAGTAATATATGTAATATTGTACGTATGTACAATAACGGTAATAATGATTTCAATCGTTTAATATATGTAACATTTCTAAGATCTTTTACACTACTTATTATTTAATTGTAAAACTAATTATTTAATTTGTACAATATTTATTATTTAATTGTAAAATATAATACTTTAAAACCATAAGAGTTTGTAGTATTTAGAATAATATTTCTTATAAAAACATATCGGCTGAAATTATCTTACTTTTAGATACTAGACATCAATCAAAATCAACATCAAAACAGGTTAACTCTCAATTTATTAAACTCGATGAAATTTAAATTCATTGGTCTACGCGGCCAAAATTTGTTTTCTGTTCTTTTTTATATTTAGAATATTTTTGTTTTTGAAAAAAGAAAAGTATTAAAAATAATAAATTTGAAAATCAAAACAAAACCAAAACAAGGATTTTATATATTCAACCAAAGATTATCCCATATTTTAAAAAAGCATAAAAAAGCTCCGCGCTTTTTTCCGTATCTCAGGATCTGAATTCTCCACTTTTCACCTGAAATGAAGACATTGCGAGTTTAATGGTGGATCTCAATGCTTTGTCTAACTAGTAGGTACGGGAAAATGGAAATAATTTTAATAGAATTATGTCTCCGAGTGGAAATTGAACCTACAATCAATTAAGATCCGCCACGATCAATAAAATCGATGGTTTAAAAACCTATGCACTTAAAATCGGGCGCGCAATGAATTTTATATATTAAGTCGTGGCGCTGAGGCACAAAGTGTGACTGTAAAGCGACTGGTTGTGGGTTTGATTCCCACTCGAGCAGTGGAAATATTTAATATTTCCATTTTCTTCGACACCAGAGTGTCGAGGCAAAGCGCGGCATTAAGTTTCGCCACTTAACACGCAATGCCTGCGAATTCGGCGGAAAGTGGGGACCGGAGTGTCTTAACACTAGGTTCCCTCTGCCTACCCAGCTGTGTGCGGGACACAGCGTGAAGCTATATTTAACCAAATATGAATATATTGGAAACAATATATTTGAAACAACAAACAAAAATATTAAAGTAATTAACGTAGCTCAATCACACACAATACTATCATAAACGTTATCGAATAGCGCGAATATATGAATAATAAGTAAACAGTGAAACGGTCACCGCTAGCTTAGTCCTTTCTTTTAAGCTTTTCCATACTTTTTCAAGTTTTTACATTGACCAAGCTATCACGCGATCGCAAAACAGCAATCGTTTCCAATCTTTCTATGATTGAGTCGTAGTAACTAATTATTTTAAAGGTTCTTTTATATACCTTGAAACCTTAATCTATCAAAGTGTTTGTTTCAAATAAATAATAAATATAATTTGTTTTTTTTTTTTTCTTTTTTTTTTTTTTTTTTTGTTTAGCTTCACGCTGTATCCCGCATACAGCAGGGTAGAAGGACCAAGTTTTAAGACACTCCATTTCCCACTTTCCACCGAATTCGGAGGCATTGCGTGTTAAGAAAATGGAAATATTAAATATTTCCACTCTTCGAGTGGGAATCGAACCCACAATCAGTCGTTTTAAGTCACACGTCTGTGCCACTGCGCCACGACTGCACCCTAATTTGTTGTACGTACAAAATAATAATTAATAACGTATAAAGTAACGTACGTTTAAAATAATTTTTAAGCAGCAATAAACTTGTGCAAACTTTGTGCAAGCTTTTTTTATTATTACCTTTCTATTAAGGTTTCATATTTTTAACATTTTGAATATTAAACCATCATAATTATGATGTGAAGGTGACTCTATAAGGCATCTGACTGCCATCGCGATAACTTAGAATAGTTGTAATCAAATTATTTTTATTTTGCTCTCTCCGATATAACAAAACCCGGCATTGAACTACAGAACACAGTGTCTTAAATTCAGGTAGCAAAATGGAGAACTGAGTGTCTTAGCATTACATTTTCTCCGACTACGTTTCTATGCGGAGAAAAGTTAAAGCTTTTTTCAATATGGTATTAATACCATTATACGTTTTTTAGTAATGTAGCTAAAATGGTTTTATATTATAAAATAAAACATTTTTTTTTTCTTCTCTTTTAGTATATAGTAATTGTACATTATTTTTATTAAACTTTCTCATAAAAAAATCTATACTCATATATTATTTTATTACACCGTTTATCGTAGCGCTAAGTGCTACGCCGTAGCAACGATTATTTTATTATATTTCTTACGTGATTACTGTGAATTATGATTATTATCAAAAAAAAGTATTATTTTTATTGGTTTCAAGATTTCTAGTTCTTTATATAAGATCTCTTATTTAATCAATATACATAGTAGTTAATAAATATTTATAAACAACGACCTAGTTAGTTGCTAAGCCGCCATCTAAAATAAATTTTCAGCAAAGACATCAACACACACTAACATGATCCATTAATTTTGATATTTTTGGTTCACTTCGAAAAACTTGTGACGTTGCAGCGTTTCGTTGCAAATCGAAATTGGTCTACTACCAACTCAGAAACCTTCGTGGGCTTATGTACAATAACTTAGTTAAAATTCGTGACATGATCAATTCCATAGTTTACGACCATATAAAGGACATACAGACAAACATTCATTTTTATACATATAGTTTTTTTTTAGCTTCACACTGTATCTCGCATACGGCAGGATAGGCAGTGGGTACCTAGCGCTAATACATTCCGTTCGCCACTTTCCGCCGAATTCTGGAGGCATTGTGTGTTAAGTGGCGGAACTTAACGCCGCGCTTTGCCTTGGCACCAGGCGAGGAAATTGGAAACATAAAATATATTCACTCCTCGAGTGGAAATCGAACCCACAACCAGTCGCTTTACAGTCGCACTTTGTGCTGCTGCGCCACGACTAGCCCATAGATACATTGATATGTATCTCTAAGAAAAATATTTGACACCACGTATGTTATATTCGTATTTAACTCCTCACTTAATTCAAAAAAAGAAGTAAAAATTTAAGTGTTATGACTACTATCGTCATAACACTTAAGTGTTATATATAATATAAAATATAAAAAAAACGGTTTACAATACAATTCCCCTCCGTCGCTGGGCAGCGTCTAGGTAGGGTGGGAGATTTGTTCTGCGACTGGCTCGCGACCACTATCATGTCAAAGACGAACCGCCAAACATCAGATAATGTGTTCCGATTCGATAGCATATAAGCTAGCTCTCTCTCCCTATTCCCACCATCCCCATCCTTCTTCTCTCGTTTCCTCCTCCATCTTTCTAATCTTGTGGATGTCTATGGGCGACGGTAAATACTTACCGTCAGGTAGTCCTTCTGCTCATTTGCCCCCCTTTCTTCAATAAAAAAAACAACGATACTTCTATAGGTAAAGTTTATAACATTATTCCTAATTATATGAATCCGATAATAATTACTTAACAAATAAAGCCTTGGGCTTATTATGGATACTTCAAATTTACGTCAGAATAGCGTGTTCTTAATATTATATTTATTTTTTCTTTAAGAATACACTCTACATGCTTTTATATAAATTATTTTTTCTTTACGTTTGTTAAAACGAGGCTTATAATGACAGTAATATATAAATCATTATTTCAATATAGTGAAATTAGTACAGATATATAAAGAATTTTTTTTTTAGCTTCACGCTGTATCCCGCACACAGCAGGGTAGGCAGAGGGAACCTAGTGTTAAGACACTCCGTTCCCCGTTTTGTAAAGATATATATTTTAAACATCTTAAAATAATTATCCTATATATAAAATGTTATTAAGTAAAGGTCATCGTTAATATATTGATGCGGACACCACTATTACTAGTGGCGTAAATGGCAAAATTTTGTAAAGTCACTTCCAAAATCTTTTCTTATAAATTGTCTGATATATTGTATGGTTCATAAGTTAGGTTAATGGATATTACTTTTATAAATACAATTAAGTATATATTTTTACATTTTTTTATCGTTTATTAATTTGAAGCCATAGTGGCGCAGTGGAGTTGTGGGTTCGATTCTACTTGGCAGAATGAGGATAATTATATTATTTTCATCTCTCTGTAAATAAGCCAAAGCGAGGCGCTGAATTCCGGCAGTTAATACACAATGTACTATTTCAAGCGATACATGAAGAACGGAGTATCTTAACACTAAGTTCTCTCCGATTACCCTACTTCTTCATCTTGGCATTTATCCCGGCCTAGCCAGGGTCTGCCTTCCGGCTCAAACTACTCCACTTTGCACGATCTTCTACGTCGTTGGTGGTTAGTCCATTGGCTCTCATGTCCTGTTTCACGACATCCAGCCATCGCTTCCTTGGGCGTCCGGGGGGTCTTGCTCCAGGGATAGATATACTAAGGCATATCCTTCCGACATAGCTCTCAGGCCGGCGTGCGACGTGACCATACCATCTCAGACGACGCTCTTGGAGCTTATCCGCTACGTCACGGACTCTAAGACTACCTCGGATGAATGTGTTACGTATGCGGTCAGCCCGCGTAACGCCACACATCCACCTCAGCATCTTCATCTCCGTGACGTGAAGCTCCTGAGTGTGCCTGGACAGTGCTGGCCAACATTCGCTGCCATATAAGAGGGCCGGTCGGATTACGCTCTTGTATATTAGTCCCTTGAGCTTGGGCGGTATTCTGCGGTCGCAGACCACACCTGTGACCTCACGCCATTTCGCCCAAGCAGCGCTGATCCGGGCTTGGACGTCGTGATCGATGCCTCCAGACTCGTGCAGAATAGATCCAAGGTACCTGAACTTTTCCGACTTAACGGCTGGTTCAGGACCTATATGGATAGTGCCTGAGTCTGGGCTCCCGCAAGCCATGTACTCGGTCTTCGTCGCATTTAGTTTAAGACCACCGTTCTCAAGCGTACCCTTCCAGAGGTTCACTCTTCGCTCCAGCGTCAGCCGGCTCTCATCAATGAGCGCTACGTCATCGGCATACATCATCAGCCATGGGGGCTGGTCCTGGATGTAAGCCGAGACAGTATCCAGCACTACATTGAACAAGAACGGGCTAAGAGCCGAGCCTTGGTGAACCCCAACAGAGATCGGAAAAGGTTTCGTATCGCCAACAGCGGTCCTAACCATTGAAACGGAATCGCGGTACATGTCTCTGATGATGTCAATATAGGCCTCAGGGATCCCTTTGGATCGCAATGCCCACCAGATACATTGACGAGGCACGCAGTCAAAGGCCTTCTGCAGATCTAGGAATGCGATATGCAGAGCTCTCCTTTTTTCCCTGTATGCCTCCATCAGAGTTCTGAGGGCAAAATTGGCGTCCAAGGTGCCCGATCCTGGCTGAAACCCATATTGACATTCAGAGACAGTACACTCTCGGCGGAGCCTGAGGTCGATCATGCGCTCAAAGAGCTTCATGGTGTGACTCATGATTTTCACGCCCCTATAACTACTGCAATCCTGAACACTGCCCCTGCCTTTGTAAATAGGGGTTATGAAGCTGTAACGCCACTGACGTGGCATTGTCCCAGTGTTCAAGATGCGGTTGAAAAGGTCCGTAAGTATGAGCACACCATGAGAGCCCAATGATTTCCACGCTTCGATCGGAATGTCGTCAGGTCCCACCGCTTTCCGATTCTTCATGCGACGAAGACAATTCCGAGTTTCGTCAGGTGTTATCGGGGCAATAAGTCCAAGATTAGGAGGTGGTTCGGTCGGAAGGCTGCACGGGTGCTGAGTATTCAGCAACTCCTTGAAGTAGCATCTCCATCTCTCCTTCACAGAGGCATGATTACATAGCAGCGTACCCCGGGAATCTTTGACGCAAAGACATTTGGAGATATCTTGCGTCGCTTTATCCCGAGCTCGTGCCAATTTGTAAATGAGCTTCTGCCCCTCCGCAGTTTCAAGCGTATCATACAGAGGTGATAGCCTGTCACTGCGGGCTCTGGCAACAGCCCTTTTACATGCACGTTTCGCTGCTATGTACTCTAGTCTGTCTTCAGGAGAGTCGGATTGCTGCCACTCCTTAAAGGCAGCCTTCTTTTCGCGAATCGCCTCCTGCACTTTGTCATTCCACCACCATGTCTCCTTGTCGATGACCCGTCCTCCCCTAGAAAGGCCAAGAACTCGTTTACCTGCCGTAATAATTGCTGATTCGGCTCAATCCCAAACTTCCTGTGCAGTTTCGGTATTAGTCGATATATTTTGACTCTCAACCTCTGCCAGGAAGTCGGTCTGCATCGGTCCGTTCACAACCACCACTTGATCCGAGGCTTACGTTTCTCGGCTACTTTCTTTTTCGGGGTGACATAGTCCATGACAAGAAGACGATGTTGGGCCGTCAGGCTTTCACCAGGAATGACTTTACAGTTAGTCGCCTTGCCGATATGACACCGTCTGGTCAGCAGATAATCTATTTGAGTTGAGTGGGATCCGCTCTTATACGTGATAAGGTGCTGCGGAGGCTTTTGGAAGAACGTATACACGACGGCCAAGTCAGACACAATACAGGTTCTGAGAATATTTTCTCCCTCTGTATTGCGACGACCATAACCAAAACCTCCATGGACACGTTCAAACGTATCCGCAGCCTTACTTACGTGGCCATTTAAATCCCCCCCAACTATGATTACTTCGGTAGCTGGGATAGCACGCAGGACCTCTTCAAACTGCTCCCAGAATGATTCCTTTTCGGACCCACTGCAGCCCACCTGAGGGGCATAGGCGCTGATTAAGTTAGTAATTACACCCTCAATCAGTACCCGCACCCGCATCAAGCGATCGCAGTAACGGTCGACTTCCAGGAGACCATTCCGAAGCTCTTCAGATAGCACTACAGCTACACCAGCTTTACCTGAAGGCGACCCAGTGTATATCAGCCGGTAACCCTGTCCGATGTTCCGAGACTTATTGCCCTTCCAGCGAGTTTCCTGGAGGAACGCACACTGGACACGACGTCTCATGAGTACATCTGCGAGTTCTCTGCATCGTCCGGTAAGAGAGCCAATATTCCACGTTGCAAAGCGGAGTTTCCGTTTAGGTACTGGCGTCTTTAGCCGTGCCCGTACTCGACACGGTAGCCCTTGCCCACTTATCACAGGTGTAGGGCGATGTGCCTGCGCGTCGTTTAACGGCGACGCCCTAGCCGTACCTAATTCTCTATCTTTGACAACCATTTGAGTGGCGAGGAGTGCAGAAGAGTGGAGGAAAACCGAGGAAGGAAAAGGTAAAAGAGGAGAAGAGATTAGGAAAGAGGCAGATAGGACACCACATTCATGGATTGGATAGGGGTGAGAAAGTGGTGGCTCGAGGATCCGGGGTCGCGTACCCGTATGCCCAAAACCAAATATCGGACAGATATTTAGTAGGACACCCTCTGGATGAATTCTCTCCGATTACCCTGTGGGCGTAAATTATAATACTAAGAAAGTTTATTAATTTTAATTGAAATAATGCTTAAACTGTTAGTAATAAATAATATTGTATTGTAGCAAAAGAGCAAACAGTTCCATTGATATTATGAACAGAGGAGCTTGGAACAATGGCAGGAGAACTAAGCAGCAGGCACACTGTAAAATACATACATATAAACCGTCATAGTCTCTCTCTTTACCTATAAATTCAAGTCAATTTTCAATAACCCCAGTAATGCCGCCTTTACAAGTGATGATAGATCCATATCTTTTAACTATTTCTACTAGTTCTATTGGGCACAAATTAACTCTAAGCCTGGTGAGTTAAAGAGAACTTAATGTCAAGACAAATGGGCGAAAATAAAGAATGAAATGCTGAACTTTCCACGCAGAAAAAAGCGTGAAGCTAATAATAGTATTTGAATAGCAAGTACAAACTTTTCCCGCGTTAAAGAGAACTTATAATGAAGACACTTTATTCTCCGCTTTCCAAATAACTTAAAGCCTTACAAAAAATTAAGCACAGCAGTATATTATCTGTACTATCGAATATTTATTGTATTTAGTAGAATAGGCAGTGATCTATCTAGTATATAAACTGTACATTTTTCTATCACAACGTTTAAATAAATTGTGTATTATGCACAAAAGTTAACCTTGCAGTCTAACAAACCACACCACCGAAACGGAACTATTTTTCAAATAAGCATCTCGCTATATGAAGATCAAATTCACAACCATTGCGTACTTCGACAGCTTCACGAAAACGTCAATATCCTTTTTTTTAACTTCGCGATGTATCCCGCACATAGCAGGGTAGGCAGAGGAAACGTAGTGTTAAGGTACTCCGTTCTTCATTTTTGAATTGTGGCGTTGCGTGTTGGTGGCAGAACCTAAGCTTTGCCTCAACACCAGAGCGAAAAAAATGAAAATATTAAATATTTCCATTCTTCAAATAGAACCCCAAAACTAGCCGTGTTTACAGTCACACCTTGAGCTCCTGTGCCAGGACTGGCTTCTGGCGTCAATGTCTTCAAATGTTACATTTGCGACACATATATCCACTAAGTATTCTGTAACTAAAGAAAGATGTTTTGCAAGCTTAGAACTAATTGCATAGTTGAAAAACGCAATACAGAATAAATCTCTAAAGATTGAGACAATCGTGGCACAGTGGGTCATCATCTGACTATAAACATGATTGGTTGTGGTTTTGATTCCCACTCGGCGGAATTATATTTAATTATATGATTAATTATTTAAGTGAATTATATTTAATTTATTTGTTTAAATTCGCTCAGAAAGCGGAGTACGGAGTATCTTGACACTAGGTTTTCAAAAGCCATAAGCTGTTTTTTATAAAGGACAAAAAGTACTTACCAAAAGTATAATAAGTATTATAACATCGCATGAAAATCGATACAGAATTGCAATACGTGTTTGGATAGTGTTTACACCATTGCATCGACGGCCGGTGGGCTGTCGAAATTAGGGATATAGGTCGAGCGTTTAAGCTTAGTGCACGATGTTAAGTTGCAAGGAAATCCGAGAATATTGAAATTATCTGTAGTCACGTGAGGGATTTTTAATTTTAATTTATAAAATATATTAAATTATCTGTGGTTTCTTCTAACTAATAGAATATTCTGTTGTGTAGATTTTTTTGTAACTGATTATTTTACACATAGGAAGCTAGGTAACTAGCTTAAAAATGACAACACGGGAATAACATTCTAGCTCCAGTCTATTTCAAAGTCATCATTGTCACTAATAAATCTGTAAGTTATTAATTATAAACAGAGGTCCTTAGTTTCTTGCTCCGGTACTTCTTACATCAGAAGAAACTATTGCATACTCGTATTCAAAAAATAAAGCATGTTAATTTTTGAATGACAAATAGTACTTATTGTTTTGAACAAAATTATTTGACATTGACTTTGAAAGACAACCTTTTTTGCATTGAATAATTATAAAGTTCTAACGTCTTAAAGGCAATATAAAAAAATACAAGGCTAGCCATAGTACGAAACTTTAATACGCCTGTAAGAGGCTTTAATAGTTCATATGCAAATACCTGTAATACTAACAATATATATCTAGAAAATTACGAAACCCTGCCAATTAGATCAAGGTCCAGTCAGCATTTAGTTCCAACCTTCGCCCAATTTCAGTTAATTTTCGTAATGCGTAATCCTGAATTAGCTTATCGAGTCGCGTGTCGCTCGGTAGGTTTCCTTAATATTTCTTACACGTGAGACCTCCATAAAAGTCTCTTAATTGTGTGCAGGTGGTCCGATGTGTATCGGCTTAGTGCCACAAAGTGTTCGGTTAGGGGTTGCGTGGATTAACCGAGAGTGACCTTGGCAGACCGTCCAACCCCCTGTCGTATTCAAATCTAAATAGTCGCTGGCTTTCTACCGTCCTAAGCACATTTCTCGCTATTACAATATGGCTTCTATTCTATAGTATTAAGGCTCGTTTTAATAGTAAATTTGAGTGATATTTGAGTCGTTTTTCAACGGACAAGTCGATCTTTGTTTTGCTGGTGCGGATTCATCAGCTGTTATAGTCGGTCGGGCCTAGTACCTCATATGACGGCTCGTAACGACGACGTATCTGCGATATAATAGACACATTATTATAACAAGTGTTATTGTAAATAGTGAAGTGTCGATACTGTGATTGTGATAACAATATTGATTCAAAGTTGAATTTTAAAGCGATACTAATTAATTATATTAGAATCTTTCCACGATATTTTTACAACAGCTGGTTCTATAGAGTGAAGTTTTGTTTTATTAACTATTACGTAGATCTAAATTTAATTATTGAAACTTGAAACTTAAATTTAATAAACAGAGAAATCCGAATTTGTTAAACTGCTCAAATATTACAATATGTAATGCAAAACAATAGTGATTTATCCACTGATTATTCTATTTTTAATTAAATTATTCGTGTATATTTAAAATGATAATAGTAATTCAAATGTAACCTCCAAACCGAAACCGATTTTCATATAGTTAGGAATTCAATTACCAAATTCATTCTTTACTTACTATACTATATAGCATCATTAAACTTGAAATATTGAAATTTTATTTATATTTTTTAATGTTATATAGAATTTACATGGTGTTACGTGACCAAGTGAAACAATCGCGTGACGAATTTGATATTTGCCGTTGACAGCCCTAAGAGAACGCCCTTACCGCGTTTGTGTTTTGCAAAAAAAACTACTTGTTTTAAATATTCTTATATTCTTAGAAGTATATATTATAGTATACTTGATAATACATCATCGTTAAATGGGAAAAAACCCTTTTTTGTTTAATTCTGTGATATTACACACCGGTATGTGCCCTTTATTTTCTCATTTTTCTGTGTAATTTATATTAATATTTATTAATTGTTATTTTAAACTAAAGCTAGGTAATGTATATAAGATTTTTCTTATACTGACTTATACGGAGATTATTTTTGGCTCTATTTACTAGCAGTACCTACTATGTATACCTATATACGAAGTACTGTGTATAACTTGATATATATTTTGATACATGTATATATATTATTTTTAAACAAACCTAAAAAATCTTGAAATGCCTAGGAAATAATTAAACAACAACATTTTATTTATATAACAATCAGATTACGTGTTAAAGCTCAATAACATAAAATTTATAGCCTTCTAAGTTTTCACAAAGAAATGGTGATAAATTATTTCTTTGCTTAGAACACAGGCGAATGAAATCTATAAAGGCATTGTTCCGATGTTCGAAGTTGAACTAGAATGATTTAAAATGGGCCCATTGTAAACGATTCGTTTTGAAAAACAATGCAAGAAACTGACCTCGGTATTAATAAAAGGCTAAAAAGTATTTATTTTTGCGATTAAGGTAAACATTTTAAATTTGATTTATATAAATTTTTTTTTAGCTTCACGCTGTATTCCCGCAGACAGCAGGGTAGGCAGAGGGAACCTAGTGTTAAGACACTCCGTTCTCTACTTTCCGCCGAATTTGGAGGCTTGCGTGTTAAGTGACGGAACTTAACGCCGCGCTTTGCCTCGACACCAGAGCGAAGAAAATGAAAATATTAAACATTTCCACTCCTCGATGATTTATATATTAGTGTTAAAATAAAAACGTTATATTTTTTTGTATTAATTTAAGTCTAAGGACAGTCGGGGCCCAGTGAAATGTGTTGGTTAGTTATTGGGTTCGATTTCCATTTCGGGTAGTTATTGCATTTATTTTATTATTATGTACCCTCCATTACAAGATTACATTAAATCCTACCAATCAACTCGTAATTCTTAATCTATTAAACTTGGAAACGAGCTTAAAGCGAAAAACGTAATGTCTTGTTCTCTCTGCATACCATGTTAAACGAAAAAAAGAGTAAAATTTTAAACAAAAAATACATAAAAATGGAATCTAAGGCCTAAAACACTATACCACGAACCAATTCACAATAAATATTTCCATAACTCAAGCTTATTACAATGTATAAAATCTACATGGCCGAAGTTAATCTCTCAAGGCGAGCCCAAGGTATCCCCAGTAATTTCTCTTCAATTCACATATCGTAGGTTTACACTCTATATGCAAATGTACGATGCACCGGACGACCGGACCGACGTCACTACCGCATATGCATAAACTGTGCCAACTGGGGATTGCAATAATAAATTATGAAAATCGATAGCCGCTTAAAATTGGTTGTTTCAAGTTTTTGTATTGATTAATAGTATATTGAGCGGCGTTAAATTCCGCCAAGTAAGGCGTAATGTCTCGGATTCGGGCGGAAAGTGGAGAGCATAGAGTTGACGTTAGATCTCCTTTGACTACCCTTAAGGGAAACGTCAAGCTGAACGTCAAGCTGAAGAAATAATAATATATTTCTTTCTAAGTTCAAATAACTTTTTGAAATTCTAGCAGTTTTCATAACAATATTAGGCTTATATTTACTTTTTATCCTTTATAGCAGTAGAGGCAAAGAACATCGTGCCAGTAGTATAATTGAAATAATTTGATTAAGTCTTATATTCTTTTTTTATTCAAATATTACCTTTTCCCCAAGTCGTTATCAAACCCAAAACTATGGCGTTCACAGTCTAACATTGAATACACTGTCCTTTTACGTCACAATGCTCTCAGTTTTTTAATTACAAGCGATATTTTATATATCAATTAAGAATAATTAAAACAATATACATAATGGAAATGAAAACAATATAAAAAATGGCACAACTTTTGTTTTAAGAAACAAAAAAACACAGAAAATACAAGCTTTATCTAATCTAATCTAATATAATACAGTTACATAAAAATATTCAACGTCTAACGCTATAAAATGCAAATTATTTAAAGTATAATAAAAAAATTAAAAATCTTATACAATACTTAGGTACTTGAACTGAAGGGGAGGTGATGAACGCAAGTGACATTTACATTGCAGACACCATAACAACTTTAAGTGAATGTACAATTTTATTTCAAAATTAACAAGTTAATTGTGGCCAGTCGTGGCCCAGTGGCACAAGAGTGTGACTGTAAACGACTGGTTGTGGGTTCGATTCCCACTCGAGGAGTGGAAATTATATTTCCATTTTCTTCGCTCTGGTGTCGAGGTAAAGCGCGGCGTTAAGTTCCGCCACTTAACACGCAAGCCTCCGAATTCGGCGGAAAGTGGGGAACGGAGTGTCTTAACACTAGGTTCCCTCTGCCTGCTGTGTGCGGGATATAGCGTGAAGCTATTTAACAAGTTAATTTAATGTCTTCATAAATTTCGTTTTTACATTAATTAACTCTTTTTCTTACCAATTTTTAATAAGTATTATAGCAATGCTTTCTTTTTCTTTATAGAGTCTTGAAAACTTTTTAGTATTCCATGTATTCCTACTGTGTAGAAAAAAGGGCTCGGAATAGTGCTTGAGACTTACGACCTAAGTGCAGGCTTAAAGGGCCCCCTTAAAATGCCTATTAACGGTTACCTTCACTGTTTAAGATAATCTCTCTACCTAACAAAATTTGAAAATGTATGCTAGAAATGAACTTAACACGCAATGCCTCCGAATTCGGCGGTGCGTGGGGAACGAAGTGTCTTAACACTAGGTTCCCTCTGCCTACCCTGCTGTGTGCGGGATACAGCGTGAAGCTAAAAAAAAACTATTGATAATTTTAGACAGGTCGAGATTCTTTAGTAGATTATATAAAGATTTACCAATAACATTTCACGTAATCTAATTATACCGGGTAGAAATTAAGTCTCAACCTATTCCTGTCAGTATATTGACTAGTCCGAAGTCCTTGTTTACTCTGATTTGAAAGACCCACACTTTACTTTTGTTAACAAATAACACTTATTTTATTTTATCAATTTATATTATTTAAAACTATAAACTTGTTCCGAATGACTATTTTACAGCAGTAACAGCAGTTAAATTAATATTTACTCTTATTGCGAAGAAATCTTTATATACGTTAAACGTTCAACGTTCCTAAAAGGACTTTAAGAGATTAATACAAGGATTATTATTTACAATTCTATATTACATACCAAAAAAATTAATAAAAAGGACATCCAACCTATATTGTAAAATAGTAAACATATAAGTTACAAAAGTGTGGCGCCCGCGTCGAAGCCGCTGGTACTCCCCAGCTAGCAGCTCCATGCTGGACAGCGAGGAAGAGTCGCCATTCACAGTTATATCACTGCCAGTTTACACACCTGAGCCGCCAGTGAGTATTTAGCATATATATATTTAATATAAAATTATATCTATCTAGAGGCCTTTCGTGGCGCAGTGGCACAAACGTGTGACTGTAAACGACTGGTTGTGGGTTTGATTCTCACTCGAGGAGTGGAAATATTTCATATTTCCGTTTCCTTCCCTCTGATATCGAGACAAAGAGCGGGGTTAAGTTCCGCCACTTAATCTACGAAGATCTACGAATCTACGAAGATTTAAAGATTGCAATTTTATTGCATTTGATTGCATTGATTTTTAATAAATTATCTACATAGAAAGTCCATCGTGACATCGATGGTTTGGATTTGATTTGTACACAGGGAAATAATATTTATTTTATTGGTTATTGCTCCGCTCTGGTGAAATAGATGTAGCACAGCGTTCATTTCCACCACTTAACAGGTAATGTCTCAATTTTCGGGACAAAAAACGGAAAACATACTACGTTTACGTTTTCGTTACGTTTTCTTCATACAAGGTTCTCTCTGACGACAGTGCTTTGCGGGAAAAACCGTCATTCTACTTTCATTCTAAAGACATTCCATATTGATAGGGAAGTTTAAATCGATTTAAGGCTAGGGAAATTAATATTTTTTATATAAAACATTCCTTCAAATGCTAGTCGAACTGATAACTATTCTGAGTCTTATCACTTATTTGCCAACTGCGCCATAACGGTAATAATACAGACACGTGTATCGTGTAATAGGCTACTCCGGTACCTACTAGTCTCAATCTGCATGATATATTAGTTTCAAACATGTTTATACAGTATTTTATGATCTATTAAATGTATTTTCATAAGAAAAAGATTTATATATAAAGTCTCATCACATAATGCGTTAAGTTCTACCACTTAACATGTAATGACTCCGAACTCCGCGGAAAATGGGGAAGGGAGAGTCTTAACACTAGGTTCCCTCTGCCTATCCTGCTGTGTGCGGGATACATCACATTGTTTTGCCTGTACTGGTAGTGTCATTAAAATACTGTATATGAAACTTTTTTGTGTTTAAGCAGTGGCAAGCCATTTATTTTATTGTAGAAAGCAACTAAATTATTATTTTAAAGTAAAATGAGAACCGGAGTGTCTTAACACTATTCTCTCCTTAACTACTAGCTACTGTAATGCGGAAAAAACGCAAAACGTCAAAATGAAAAAACACATTATTTAATTATTTCAAACATCACTAACGACTCCCCTAACGACTCTTACATCCATGAGATTTCACATTCATTTGTATGGAAATTAATTTCCCCCATGCAAAAAATACAAGCAAAGTATTTACTTTAATGACCGAATATTTATTATACTTATTATGTTTTACTAATCTTCGTAATATTATGTAAAAATTTCTTATGCATATTCAAGGATTTACGTGTTCCACATTCATATGTGAACTGTTTTGTAAAGACATGGCTAGTAACATATAATATGTAAATAATTAATATTTTTTATATAAAATACAGCTTATTGCTTTTTATCCTTTTTCCCTGCACAGTATGGTCGTCAGAGGAAACCTAGTGTCGGGACACTCCGTTCTCTAATTTCCGCCCGAAATGGAGACGGAATTCAACGCCGCGCTTTGTCTTAGATACCATAATGAAAAAAATAGTATAATGCATAATCATTCCTTTGAATGGAAATCTGACCCATAACTACCCCGTTTATTGTCAGTCAGTCAGACGTTGTCCCACTACACCTCAATTATCATAACTAGAATAATAACGACGAAAAAAATAGCAATTTGAATAGATTAACTAAACAGTTAATATTTTAGACATAAAAAACAATGTCCAACTTTATATAAAACAACTGCAACCGTGTTCAATTTTCATTGCCATAGACACTACAAGCATATACAAAGTAATCATTAAAAAGAAAATGGAATCACTATAACAACATTCAGTTCAGTCGTATCAGACCCACAAAACACCGCACAGCGCTGTTCGCTTGCTATGCAGCAAACTGACGACCTCGTCCGCGACATGTACATACTAATATAGCCACGTTACTTCAGCTACTTTACTCTAGCAAAATCCTATAGAAAATATTATATCAATTAAGGTCTTAGAAGGCCACAGTGATTGTAATTACACGCATACTATAAAAGTGTCCTTGAAAGACGGTCAGTACCATCGGCCAAGGACGTCAGCATAATTTGGACGGTTCCGAAGCGTTATTGTTTACCGTAGCCAGTGGTCACACGTCGGCGGCTCAAGTCGGTCGAGCTGAACAAGATATCGCGAATAAGAATACGTTATTATGCTAAAAGCGCAGTCGATTTGAAAATAACTGATAATATGGTGAGTTGTCAACTGTTTAGAAGTTTAATGTAATAGTTGTGAGAAATTTAATAGATTATTTTAAAATGCAGTAAAGTACTTAAGTATTCGTAGAGTATTCAGTTTTTATATCAAAGAATGAGGTTTAAATTGTTAAATATGAAAATTACTTAGTGGCATATAAGAAGGAAACTTTTTATTCATTTGCATATAATGGCTCTCAATACATACAATTTTGCTAACAAATTCTTTGCCGCGTAACATTCATTTCACGCTAGTAATGTAATACTTCGCATGAAATCGTACGGCATAAGTAAACTGGGTTAAAGCTTTGGAATTTATGAAAAATTACAAAAAATGTTCTCATATATGGGTCAGGCAATAACAGAAAAGGTGAAATTCTATCCACTTCATAGTCTGAATATCGTCAAGAAATACCTTCGTAGGCATAAAATATAATTCCTGTAAACAGTATTTCAGGTACTAAAACTTAATTTGTAAGTTTCTTTTTCTTTTTTTTCCAGCTTCACGCTTATTCCGTACCCCGTAAGGTAATTAGAAAGAAACTAGTGTTAAGGCACTCTGTTCTCTGCTACACTCCGGCCGAATTCGAGACATTGTGTGATGAATAACGGACATCAACGCCACGCTTTGCCTTGGTTACCAGAGGGGAAAAAATGAAAATAATTAAATTATGGATCATTCCATCAAGTCGGAGTAGCATCCACATCCAACCTAGATACAATCAGTCTGTCCCACTGCACAACGATAGCATTTAGAATAAATTAGAATATGCTTTATCGCACAATAGAAATAAAATACTCAAGAGACAAAATACATATAAAAATATAGATTATATGCAAAGGCTTGTTTTTTGCTTCAAGCAATATCTTACACATAAATTATTTTTTTAATTTAAATTTAAATGTTTGACTTACTAACAATATCCATGGGTAAAACTTAAATCTGAAATACAAAAGAAAAAAAAAGAAAAAAGGTCCATCAGAAAATCAAAGACGACAAACTAAAAATAACATTTAAATATATAATTAAAAATGAAAAATGGGGAACGGAGTGTCTTAACACTATGTTCCCTACTGTGTGCGGGATACAGCATGAAGCTAAAGATAAATATATATAATTTAACTCGTTTCAAGGAAATATTTTCAACGTAACAGTTAATAAATTTTCAGAGCAATTGTTACAAGCCTCGAACATATTAGTCGTGAATCATGCGAAATCGTGCCAAGGACGTGGAATGTGCCGATTCTGAATGACGACTACTAACATACATATGTAATATCTAAATTGCTGTAAAGCTAAGCGTCTGTACTAGATTAATATTTTTAAACTATTTTACTTTTAAGGTTTCATTCTCAAAAGCCCCTTGCTTTACCTCTTTTATTACTAAGGTTCTTGCTTTAAACCCAACGGTTACAAATTTGTTTTTGTACTTACTTACCCAATTATGTATTTCCGAAAACTAATAATCCCATTTTTAAAATGATTAATAACATACTTTTAGTAGTTGAAATAGCATACTTTTAGTAGTTATTGTATTGAGTTTTTCAAAGACATATCGTTAACCTACAATCTACAAAATTATCATTATACTTTAAGCATGTTACCTACAAGTTTGTTACGTAGATATTTAATAAATCAATAAAACAGTCAGGGTACAGAATAAAAGTTATTACTTACTGGTCAAAAGTGTGTTTCTCGTGGACTCTTCCTGGGCTATTTGTAGTAGACCTCTGAAATTTGGCAGGGATATTGAGCACAGTGTCTCGTGTGCAGTGAAGTTTTTTAGTGACAATTATAATTGTAGTTTTTTAATAAATTGTGATATAATTGTTCAAAAAGTGCCCATTGACTTAGGCTGTGGAACGTTAAGTGTTATGTTAGTTAAGTGTTTACTTTTCAAACTTTTTTAACTTTTTATATACTACGCTCAGCTCTTCCCGCCATGAAGAGCAAAGAGACGGTTCGTAGTACATTATTGTACATGAAACCTTACAAACTATTCAAAAATATACTTAATAATAGGTTCATCTCCCGCATCAAATGAAGTAGTTATAGGACGCCGCCGATATTTTTTAAGTTAATTTATTAATCTTTAAGTTATTATTAAGATTAAGAAGCTAATGAATTATTTTTTAAATTCTATATTTTAATAAAATTAAGTGAAAAACATTTCTACTTATGTTATATAAAAATTCTTTTCGTTTCTGTTATTCATATGGGGTGCATATTTTCAATTTTTTTAATCTATATGAAACGTACAGAATTGACCTTATTTATAATTTTATTATACAATTATTTAATTAATTAATTACAAATTTAATAATTAACATTCAATCACACAGGCTGCTAGCTACGGCAAAAAGAACGGCATGTGGTATGGCGGGACATCCACAGCCACTGGTACAAGTGGGTGGTCGAGGGCGGGGACAAGGAAGCAGTCAGTAGCAGAATCTGATGCTCCTCCTCCAGGTGGCGGTAAGCCATCCAGTGGAAGAGTTATTAGGATCATTAATAACATGGATCATTCTATACAGGTAAGTAGAAAATGAATAAATTTACAAGGCCTGACTACGTTTGGTTTGGGTTCGATGTCCACTCTGGGGAATTATTAATTTAAATAATTATAAATTATATGTGGCCAGTCATGGCGCAGTGGCACAAATTGTGACTGTAAAGCGACTGGTTGTGATTTCGATTCCCGCTCGAGGAGTGAAAATATTTAATATTTCCATTGTCTTGGCTCTGGTCTTGAGGGAAAGCGCGGCGTTAAGTTCCGCCACTTAACACGCAATGCCTCCGAATTCAGTGGAAAGTAGGAAACGGAGTGTCTTAACACTAGGTTCCTTCTGCCTACCCTGCTTTGTGCGGAATACAGCGTGAAGCTATAAAAAAAATTTTTTTTTTTTTCTGCTTTGGTACCTAAGATAAAACGCGGCATTCTGTTCTACGACTGTACTCGCTATGCCTTGATTTCAATATTCGAGGCTCTTTCTGATTGCACTGCTCGGTGGGAAAAGCGGAGAAGCTGAAAATAAAACAAAACACTCTTTATTGCAAAGATGTCATGGTGCTTCATAACCGTGAACAAAACTATCGCAATATTAGGTATGAGATAGCTAAGCTAAGTTATATATATTTTTTTAGGCTTCACGCTGTATGCAAACAGCAGGGTAGGCATAGGGAACCTAGTGTTAAGTCACTCCGTTCCCCTATTTTCCACCGAAATCGGAGGCATTGCGTGTTAAGTGGCGGAACTCAAAACCAGAGCACAGAAAATGAAAATATTAAATATTTCCAATCCTCGAGTGGGAATCGCACCCACAACCAGTCGCTTTACAGTCACAATTTGTGCCACTGCGCCACGACTGGCCCCAAGTTATATTAAGACTGATATTACTTTGCACACTTTATATTACGTGTTAATAATTTCTATGAACTATGATATTTTAATCTATAAAATATCGCTTTTAAAAAAAGGTGAACAAATTTCAAAGCTTTTTAAAATATAATTATCATATTTGAAGGAGAGACGTTTTGTTGATATAACAACACTATAATATACCAACCTCAGCAATTAAATAAAACATCTACTTTATTTGATAAAGCTTCATTACAAATTCAAAGAATACTTATCGCGTCCATATATTATACATTATACATATATTCAGAAAGTTGCACGAAATAATTTAATTTGAATTCCACTTAATATAAAAATCCAAGTTTTTATTGTGACTGTATGTAATAACAATTTATGACTATAAATTCATTTGCTATATAGCTGGTGTTTTAATAAGACGTTTTCAAAGAAAAAGTGCAAAGTAGCTTCACTCTTTTCCCGGCACTGCAGACTAGCGGTGTAGGACAAAATTTAATTACAATTAACAGTTAAATATTAACAATTGATCATTTGTTTGTGCGATAATCACAATTAACTATTAATTCTGCGTTAATTATAGTGTAATAATTAAAAGTAATTAATTTCCAGCTAATTGTGATTTTTATATGGCTTCACCACAAACAAATAACGAATCGCTTTTACAATAGGACCCCAAAAAACGTCCAAGTTTTTCTATATCACAATTTAAAAAAGTTGTGAAAAGACGTTTGTGTGTTAAAGGTTATTACCTAACTAAAGATTTTATAAATACATATACAACACGCCTTAGGAATGAAATGCCAACTCCAGGCTATTTCAAAAGTATCACTGTCAGCAATAAATCTGTATATGACAATTACTTTAAAAAAAAAAGTCCCGCTGAGTTTCTTGCGCCAGATCTTCCCAGGTTTGAGGCATTAAATTAAGTGAACCGGTGGTAAACTATTTGACGTTCAAAAAGTGAAGCTTGTAACTTCTAATTTTGAATAAAATTATTTGAATTTGACTTTAATTGTTAATATTTAATTGTTAATTGCAATTGATTTTTTTCACAATACTGCAGGCTATTCAGAGAGAACCTACAGTCAAGACACTTTCCACTTTCCTCCCAAAATCAAGATATTGCCTGTTAAATGACGAAACTTAATACCACGCAGTTTTAAAAGAAAATATCCTTGATATTTTTAATAACATGGCTTCAATAGTTTTTTTGAGGTCATGAGGGCTAAGGAAAGGGTGCTATTACAACGTCAGAAGTCGGCCCAGTTACATTTTTAGCCCAACGGTCACATAACTTAATTAATGATTTTATATTGCAGTGCCGTGTTTTGTTAAACCTACGCACCACACAGCCGTTTGAGGAGGTTTTAGAAGATTTGGGTCAAGTTTTAAAAATGAGCGGAGCGAAGCGAATGTATACAATAACTGGACAAGAGGTAGTTTACGTTTTCGTATATAAAGATTTTAATATATGTATGTTCGTAGAGATTTGGTGAGGAGGAGTCACAGAGGAGGGTTTCTGTTAATATAGTTGTGGATTCGATTACCACTCAAGGGTTAGCTCTGGCAAGTTAACTTTAATTCGGGCAGAAAGTAGAGAGCTGAGTGAATTAACATTATGTTTTTTTGTCTCCTCTATTATGTTTTTTTGTCTCCTCTATTATTTGAGGGAAAGGTTGTTTTTTTTTAATATGATTTAATTCAAGCTTTTTATTTGTCATACATTTCCAGCGCTTTGAAGGATTGGCAGAAACAACAAAGAAACCGAATTTTCATCACACAGAGACGCGCACGGTGTAAACTCTGATCTTTTATGTATAATTTATGTGTAATATTATTTTTTTAGGTTAGAAGCTTTTCTCAATTAAGAAACGAATTTGCTGACGTTGAAACATTCTATTTGGGCTCGGTAATGGTACCGCCAGCTCTTAGTCCAGGGATAAGCGCCCCTCTGCCGATAGAATCTCCTATTCGAAGGTATTTTATTATTAACTGTATATATAAATTTCATTATTTTATTATATCTTAGCCATTCCCTGCGATTTTATTCATGTAATAAAGGACATATCATAAGGAAAGGACATATCATAAGGAAGGGTTAACCAACTTAAGAGTTATTATTCAAATTTAACAATTTAAAAAAGTGATTTTATATAAATATAAACTATATACCAAATATAAAAGAGCCTTTAAATAATGCGAAATTCTTAACAGACGTCTGTCCAAAAAACGTCTCCCTGCAAAATTTTATCTTTGTACGTCAAGCGGTTTTCGTTGTTGTTAATTTATATTTCAAATCCTTTGGATTTAAACTCGGCTACAAAAATATACAAAATAGACAGGTAGATTACAAATACGTATCACATATTTTAAGTTAATTAATTATTTTTTTTTTTTTTTTTTTAGATCACGATCAAGAGGTACAGTAGCAGCAATGCCTATATCAGAAGACACTCGGGGACGACGCGCAAGAAGCAAAAGTCGACCAAGAGTACTTTATGCTCCAGAGGGCGAAATTATTCGGAATTCAGGTACATAATTGTAATTAATATTTAATTAAACTTAACAAAACATCTATAGAATTATTTTTTTAGGTATATATAAAATTATTTCAACAGATTACACACTTTTAGAGGTGCTGAAAGAAGAGCCGATACGAGTAACGATTCGAGGTTTACGGCGCACTTTCTACCCTCCCATACATCATGCGCCCATAGACAATACTCCCCCTGACAAGAAAATGCAGCTAGACTGGGTGTAAGTAACTCAAATAAAAATTATTAGATATTTATTATTTCTTAACACATTATGTGTTGTAGAAATTGATTGAAACGCGTATAGACTGGTCTGTCAATAATGCGTCCTTATTTAAAAAATAATAACCTTAAATTTAAAATAATGACTTAAATATATGTATATATATATATATATATACATATATATATATATATATATATATATATATATATATATATATATATATATATATATATATATATATATATATATATATATATATATATATATATATATAAATATATGTATATATATATGTACATATACATTACATAAACACTATGGTTGTGGGTTTTAATTTTCTCGTTGTGTTAAGATAAAACAAAGCCTGAAGCTGAATTCCCCCACACAACTTCGAATGTCCAGAATTTGGGCGTGAATTTTTAAAGCAGTTCTACAGTGCAGCTTGATTACTAGTTCTACCTTGCAGGAAAATGCGTAAAGATATATTTTAATAATTTAATTTAATTATTCATAATAATTTTTATTTAGTTACGGCTATCGTGGATCTGATTCTCGTCGTAACTTATGGGTCCTGCCGACCGGAGAGCTACTGTACTACGTTGCCGCTGTCGCCGTCATGTATGACAGAGACGAAGAAGGCCAAAGACACTATACTGGACATACAGAAGATATACAATGGTTAGTCAAGATTGCTAAGTTATGCCAATTTCAGTTAACGTAGAACATATATACGAGTATAGAAAACAAAAATTAAAAAAATAAATATAAGATTATTTCATAAACACGTTTTCTTTAAATTATTTTTAGCAAGCTTTTTTATATGATTGTAACTTATATAAATAATCAGAGGCTTTTGTGGTGCAGTGGGACAAAAGGAATTGTGAACCGCTTGAAGGAATAATTACATTCAAATTATTTTTGTTTCCCTGCTCTGGTATCTAAGACATAGCGGCGTTGATATCCGCCTCTCAAGATGGTATATTCGATTTTGGATGTAAAGTAAAGAACAGAGTATCAAGACACTATGTTCTCCCTGACTTCCTGTCTCCGACTACCCTGCTATGCAGGATAAAGTGCGAATTTGAAATAAAATTGTGAAAATACATCGTTATTGCATTAAAAATAAAATTAATATCGTTATATCCCCGGTGTCGAGGCTAATGGTGGCGTTAAGTTCCGCCGTTGCCTAACATGCAATGCCTAAAATTCGGTGGAGAATAAGGAAAAGTGCTTTAACACTAGGTTCCCTCTGCCTACCGTGTTGTGGGCGGGATACAACGCGAAGCTATAAAAGAAATTGGAAGGCAGAGTATCTTGCGCATGTTCAGCGAGAGCGCATGGCGCGGGTTCGAATCCTGTTGGGTTCAATTTTTTATACGTTTACTAAATATCTTTTTCAACTAACTAAGTGTGTGAATAACACTTTAAAAATGTTTAAATGTTTAAGGTATATTACATCTGCCTAATTCTATCCATTAACAATCCAGCATGGAGTTACACCCCTCAAGAGAACTAGTAGCGAGTGGTCAGAAGGCGGGACGCGGTCGCCGAGCTCAAGCGCACGTCCGCATCTGGAGTACCGACACGTTGCAGACTTTACACGTGTTCGGAATGGCCGAGTTTGAGGCTGGCGTGTCTGCTGTCGCTTTCTCGCAATTGGTAAGTAGACTATTATTGTAATCTAAACTACTATTATAAACGCGAAAGTTATTTTGTCTGTCTGTCTGTCTGTCTGTCTGTCTACTACGTTTTCACGGCTAATCTACTGGCCCGATTTGCATGAAATTTGGAATCAAAATAATTGAAAACCCAAGGTCAAAAGCAATTGTTTTTTCAAAATTTTAACCGTTCCCATTGTAAATACAATAGTTGTTGATTACCGCTCTAGGGGACGATTATATTTATTTAAGTTATATCTATTTCCGCGTTTTGGCAAAATAAAACGCGGCGCTAAGTTCCGTAGCTCAACATGTATTATATTTTGAATTCTGGCGTAAAGTCGCAAACGAAACGTAAAGTTACATTAAGTATGTATAAATAGTAGTTTCTCTCTGTCCCATAAAAATGTAGTACCTGCGTACTTTACTTTTATGGAAGAAAAAGCTTGGATCGAGAAACTAACATACCTATAATTATATCGACTTATTTCAATATATTGAGTTAAATAGAGAGAAGAAGTGACATAATATTTAACTCTCCTCTTTTTGTACACTTGACAACATTGCAACTTAAGAGGTGAAACAATATTTGATTTTTTGTTATACCTCATCCTATGTAGACTAGTTTCTACCATATTATGCGTTGAATATCGCATATCCAAAAAAAGTACGGAATTGACCTAATATATATTGGCCTCATATATGGTTTCGCTGGAAATCATCAAAGTCAATTGACCCGATACATGAACTTAAGTGTTAATTCGTTCTTCTGTAAAGTATTATTTTTGCATTTGTACTCGTCTACATCCCTTTGTTACTATTAGTTTACGATTTTGGTATGGTATGCACATTAATTAAATATTATTTAATTATTATTTCATAGAATGGGGGCAGTTACGTCTTAGCTGTAGACGCTGGCCGTGAAAGCATTTTATCAGTTTGGCAGTGGCAATGGGGCCACCTACTTGGCAAAGTCGCGGTAAGCTACGTAATAGTAATTATAAGTTTGGACTATAAGTACGAAATAGAAATTGAAACTTTGATATTAATGTATATATTTTTTTATAATAAAATTGTTTTATCGATTGTTTTTCAATAGGAATTTAACTTGAAAACAAATCACTAACAAAATTAGTCCTAAAAATCAGAATATTATTTTTTAGCTTCACGCTGTGTCCCGCATACAGCAGGGTAGGCAGAAGGAACCTAGTGTTAAGACACTCCGTTCACCACTTTCTGCCAAATTCGGAGGCATTAAGCGTTAAGTTCCGCCACTTAACACGCTTAAGTGACGGAACTTAACGCTTAATAATAAATTAAGAATAATAAATGAAACGAAGACGTAGCGCTAGGGGCTCAAAGCGTAACTGTAAACGAATAAGTTGTGGGTTTGATTCCCACTCGAGGAATTGAAATATTTAATTACCCGTTTTTTTCTCTCTGGTATCTAGGCAAAGTGTGGCGTTCCGCCATTTAGTAGGCCATGCCTCCAGAATTCGATGGGAAATGGGGAACGGAGAGTCTGAAGACTAGGTTCTCTCTGCCTGCGGGATTTAATGTGACGCTAAAAAATATGACACACACTATACAAATCTCTAGTATATATATTGACAAATGGCTAAATTAACGCAGGAATACCAAGAAAAGTAATTATTTTTTGTATTTTTAAGTTAGTCTGACCTTAAGTCAGTCATCAAGATGTCGTACGCGATAAAGCAACATGAAATCTTTACTATTTTATTGGATTGTTAATGACATTCCATTAGTACTAGAAAAAATTACAAAAAAAGCAGCAATTCATAGATTTTGTGTGTAAATTGTTAATAATATCAAACTTTACACGAGATTCAGTGAGAGGGCGTGAGATTATAAACGTGTTGATTGTATTTCTCGATTTAATATTTTTTTAAAAAGACACGGTGTTTAGTTCCGCCACTCCAAATATAAGGTCTCTACTATGTTACTGACGGAAAGTCGTAGAGCTTTAAAATATGATATGGTGCCTTCGTATGTTAACTGACGTATTTAGTACGTATTCACCGCTTTCGTATTAAAATTAGGAGTTGAATAAAGAAAGTCATACATAGAGTATAAAAAATATATATTTAGCGTCACGCTATATCCCACACACAGCAGGGTAGGCAAAGGAAATTGAATGTTAAGACAATCTCAATCATTAAAGCTCTCTAATTTCCGCTGAATTTTGGAAACATTGAGTTTTAAGTTGCAATACTAAGGTCGCACTATGTATCGACACCAGAGCAAAAAAAAAATTATAAAATATTTAAATTCCTCGACTGGGAATCGAACCTACAGCCAGTCGCGTTTACAGTCACACTTTATGCTACTGTACCCTAAAATAGAAATATTAAAATTTGCTTATAATGATAAAAATGGCACGCCCACGAGATACTACGCCGCCTACGATGCAGCTACGAAAGAATCTCTTGTATAATGACAATTGATTTTAGACCTTATTCATTAGTTTAATGATAGAAAATTGATTGTGGCTTTAGTTCCTAGTTTACATAGACGTTTGCTAGGCAACCAAATAAAATATACTATAAATATTTTATTGTAGTTAACATGTAATTATATACTTTAGTTCCACGAAATAATTGAGTTTAGATTAAGTCATTTTTTTATTTTCCGAATTAATCCAAAGAAGTCTTGAAAAATTGTGGCCAGTCGTAGCGCAGTGGCATAAAGCGACTGGTGTTGGTTCGATTCCCACTCGTTCGAGTTGAAATACTTCATATTTTCATTTTCTTCGCTCTGGGGTCGAGGTAACGCACGGCGTTAAGTTCCGCCACATAACTCGCAATGCCTCCGTATCTGGTGAAAAGTGGGGTCGGAGTGTCTTCACACTAGGTTCTGCCTACCCCGCTGTGTGCGGGATACAGCGTGTAGCTAAAAAAAAGTCTTGAACAACTTTAATAATTATTTAAGGTACTTTTTTGCAATTTAACGCGGTATAATATAGCGGTGTAGGCAGATGTTACTTGTTGTGTGGTGGATCGCAAAGCCGAGTTTTGTTTAACCGGAGAGGGGAAATACATTTTTAAGATAATGTTCCCCTGAGTGGAGATCGAATTTATAACAGTCGCATTTAGTCAGTGTGCCAGTTGTATAAGACACGAGTATGTCACGATATGTTGATTGACAATTAATTAATAATTGATTTATAAATAACTTGAATGCAGAACATGATATAAAAAATCTGATTTTATTAACAGTTCACCGTAACTGAATTAGCTATTCATTTACGACGTCGATAAGAAACGAAGCCGGAAGGTAATGAAATGTCTACGTCAGGAACGTAGGTGTTGCATACAAGAAATAAATACAAAATGTATGCAATACAATATTTTAAAAGTACGAATACGAAAGTAGTACGAACATAACGTACACGCCAGCATAAATTAATTGTTCGCTAAGAAATACTACAATATTATACATAATACCTATCTTAATAAGATATACCTTGGTTTACTAAGGTATACCTGAGTAATAGATAAATAAGAATAGTGTACGAGAAGTAAGTCCTCACCTGATATCTTTTTATTTAATTTTATCCTTTGAATAGACACTTCAAGAAGAATTAACTGGCGCTGCTTTCCACCCACTTGACGATAATTTATTAATTACACATGGAAAAGGTCATCTCGCTTTCTGGAATCGACGAAAAGATGGATTCTTCGAACGAACTGATATCATTAAACCGGTAAATATTCGTCAATACTACCTGGTAGTACATTATAGAGTTTTAATTATATAAATAAGCTATAAAACTTTAAAACATTCTTAAAATTTAAAAATATTATAAATCAAATTATTTTTTTCTACGTGTACGTAGTAACATACTGGTTTTATTTTCTTTTTTTGTATTTAGTATTTTCTTACTTTTCTATGTAAAATTGTCATTACAATGCCCTTCTCGATTTGATATTTGCCACCATTTTGGTTAGTGATGGGCCACAGGTAAAGCATAATATCGATTTTATTTTTTTTCAGCCCGCGCGAACTCAAGTGACAGCTTTACAATTTGAACAAGATGGTGACGTAGTGACAGCCGATAGTGACGGTTTTATTACAATATACAGCGTTGATAGTGATGGGGCATATTTTGTCAGAATGGAGTTTGAGGTCACTAAAAAATTAAATTATTGAAATAATTGCCACGATAACATTTTATTCCTTGTATTTTTTTTTATTATTTTAGGCACACATGAAAGGAATCAGCTCTTTAGTTATGCTTTCTGAAGGAACTTTAATCTCTGGTGGAGAGAAAGATAGAAAGATCGCCGCTTGGGATTCTTTGCAAAATTATAAACGGATAACAGAAACTAAGGTAACTCACTTCCGTAACATGTGATAGCACTAAAAATACATTTTCGTTTTCCTTTTTCTCATATTTTTCTTTTGTTTTAAAAATATAGTTACCGGAATCCGCTGGAGGGGTGCGCAGCATCTATCCCCAAAGACCAGGAAGGAATGACGGTAATTTATATATAGGCACAACAAAAAATAACATAATGGAAGGATCTTTACAAAGAAGATTTAATCAAGTGAGTAAGATTTGCATATTATAAAACTTTTTACCTGACTGCGAGACACGAACTTATTTTATATTTATTTTCAAATTTAAGAATACGAACAAGTATTTTGGTACCACACATACCAACAAGTATAGTTTGTTCCCTTATTGTGTTTATTTTTTTAATAATCATAAAAAAGAGAGTACAATTTTGGTTTAACGACAAAAATTTATTCCTATATATGTACGAGTATGTAGAATTGTAGGGAACAACCACGTTAACTGATTTTTCGTATTCTTTATGTTATGTATAGTATTATTATTTCATTTGAAATTAAATAGGTAATATTCGGACATCACAAACCTTTAATGGGATTGGCTGTACACCCGGATGACGAAATGTTTGCAACTGCTGGTCATGACAAGAACATCGCTTTGTGGAAAGGGCATAAGTTGATATTTGCTACACAGGTAAAACATATAATAAAAATCTATTATTATTACTTCATTAATTAGTAGTAACAATAACAACATAACACATAAAATAAAAAAAGCACAAAAGGCGATCTTGTGGCCAACTGGCCTCAGTCAAACTTTAGAAAAAAAGGGTTATAGTAATAAAAGATTGAGAAGTATATTAAATATATAACACATAATACATACTGTTTTCTATAAATTGTTATGATTTACAATTATATTGACGTTCTTCAAGATTTATTTTGTCATTTTAAGTAAATGATTTTATTCACTATGTAGGTGGGATATGAATGTGTATCCCTCGCATGGCATCCTGGTGGCGGTGCATTAGCTGCAGGAAGTACGGAAGGCCATTTGGTTATTTTGAATGCTGATGCTGGAGCTCACGTCGCTACGATTAGAGTGTGTGGGTCACCATTGAACTGCTTGCAATATAATTCAGGTGAAGAATTATAAAAATTTCAAACATTCATAATATATCTATTATAAGACATTATAGACATTAGAATAATAATTTACTTCGGGTTATCATGGTGTACTATAATGATGCCTGTAAGGTGGTACAGTAATGGCTGTAAGACCTAAGACAAAAGTCGGTATTTATTTCACTCAACACATTTTGTCTCGATCACAGGGGAAAAGTGAACAAAGGGGTGTTACGACACAAAGATCTCTGATCACCTTGTTACGGGGGAAAAACATTTCACTTCAAGTCAAAACTGAAAAAATATCAATACTTACTATTTTTTATTTCAGCCGGAGATGTTCTTGCTATCGGATCTCAAAATGGCAGCATTTATTTATTCCGTGTATCACGAGATGGATTTTCTTATAAAAAATCCAATAAAATACGAGGTGCTCAACCACTTGCTCAATTAGATTGGAGTCTTGATGGAAACTACTTGCAGACTGTAACTGCTGATTATGATTTATCATTTTGTAAGTATTATATATTACATATATTATTATTAATTATTTATATATTTATGTTTAAATATTTTTAAGCTTTATTATATTTTTTTGTATATTTTTAGGGGACATAAAAGCTTTGTCGCCAGAGAAGAGTCCAATAGCAATGAAAGATGTGAAATGGTTTACATACAATTCAACTGTAGGATTCCTTGTGTCAGGTATTAGAAACTCTTAAAAACTATTTTTATATATTAATTATATTAATTGTTAAATATTATATATTATTTTTAGGAATGTGGAATAATCGATTTTATCCTATGACGTCATTGATAACGGCGGCCAGTCGCTCCTCTGCCCACGATCTTCTCATCAGTGGTGACTCTGACGGCTACTTACGCTTATTCAGGTACAGTTAATAAATCTAGTTGAGCTTTTCTACCTGACATAGTATATATAGGTTTATATGATTTAAAATTGTTGACCAAAATATTCTATAGCTTATCCAGTTAAGACGTGTATTAAAAATAAGTACCTACAAGGAAGACAATAAATTTTAAAATATACGAATATATTATTTAATTGACTACTTGAAGTCTTACGCGTGGAGGTGCCTGACCCTATGTAAAAAATGGTAGAAAAACAATTTCTCATAGTATATCAAGATTACATTATTGTCAACATTTCTTTTCAGATACCCATGCGCAAGTAACAAAGCTGAATACAACGAAGTGAAAGTATATTCCGGACTAATTTACTCAAGTCGTTTTCTTTTCAACGATCGTTGTATGGTTACCACTGGGGGTTCTGACGCTGCTCTCATGCTGTGGGAACTAGTGGACGACTAGCATCACGCGCCGGGGGAGCGGCTGCGACCGCCCGCCGTCGTGGTGGCGCCTCCCACACCCTCCCCACCCTCCCCCGCGCTCATTTTACACCCTACTTTCCAAGTCTTGGATTTCGATGAACTGGATTAAATGGAAATTAAAGATTTAAAGGTTTACGGCAATAATCGTAATTTCGACTTATCGAGTCCTTAAAGGAATATCGATTCACAGTTACTCGATATGTCAGTTGTTTTCGGATATATGTCAACGTCACTCGATAGTTCTTTAAAATGGATATACACTGTTTTTTCGGATGGGTCTATATGAAGTTTTTTGTATGTTGATTGAAGTAAGCACGTTGGTATACACTATCAATTTCTGAAGTATTGTAGCGTACTTCACTTTTAAGTGAGCAAACTAATTATGACAAAAAATCTAAAGAATATGTCACAATTTATGCTATGACGAAAAATGTTTCACTCAAAGAATGACTCTCTAAGTAGAAAAAAGTGGAGAATAATCTTGTCACTAGGTCTACCTATTCCAGTTGTAGAAGGATACATGAAAGTAAAAAAAGAAAATTTACATTAGTGTTGCTATAGTATAAACATTTTTAAAATAAAAGAAACGAATATTATATATAATATAATAATATATTTTGCATCATTTATCACACTGCCATTTTACTGCATATATTAAATTATATACATGTTTAGATAGGATTAAGAAATAAAAAATCGAATATATATTTTGACTGTTATAACGTTTTAATAAAGGCATAAATATGCCGGCATATCAAATTTATCAATATTATGTATGTATGAGAAAGTAATTTTCATACAATATGTTCAATCAATTTTACAAACGCAATATAATAAATAAATCTATGAGAAAAAGAAGCATACAACCTCTATGTAACATATATTACTGACACCTATCTATACATGTACATAATCAGATAAATATATAAACTAAATGTAATATTAAAAATATATTTATGATAATATATATATTAGCTAATATTAACTAAATAAAAACTTAGAAACATAAGATTTACAACATATAATAAGTATTTATGTCTATTTACTATGTATTATTTATGTCTCTAGTTCACGGAAATATTTTATCAAAAATATTTTCTTCGAAATAAGCTCTTGAAACATTATGATCTTAAAATAAACCTTCAAGAGATATTTCTGTTAAATTCTATTATATAATCATTTCATTTAATAAGGATAGATATTAAGAAAAAAAATTAAGGCACAATTTCGGTAATTAATTAGTAAACTTCTCGTTAAAAGAGGTTTGATACTGTTTACACTTATGCACAATTGTTTTATACGGTATTATATGTGGCGGGCCACTTTTATCATATTTTAAAGGATGGAATTCATAGATTCCAAGGGAATCCGATTGATATACACATTACAGTATTTTTACTGTCACACACACTATAATCATTTTTGTACGTAGCGTCCTACATAGACACGATGTAGCTTTAGTAAAAATTATTAAAAGGCATATAAAATATTTACTAAAAAAATCTATAATTATATTTAAACTTTTTTGTTAATGGTTTTTTATTTCTATTTATTTAACATCGACATTACAGTTACGTAAACTATTTGAATTAAGTTGTCTTTTACAGTTTGATTAAATTTGTATTTGTTGTGATTATTGTTGATTCTAATAAATTATTTATCAATAAAATGTTTTTTTTTATATTTAATAATACATCTTATTATGTTTTTTTTTACTTCACGCTGTATCCCACATACAACAGGGTAGGTAGAGGGAACCTAGTGTTAAGTCACTCCGTTCCCTACTTTCCGCCTAATTTGGAGGCATTGCATGTTAAGTAGCGGAACTTAACTCCACGCTTTGCCTCTGATACCAGAGCGAAGGAAATAGAAATATCAAATATTTCCACTCCACGAGTGGAAATCGAAACCACAACCAGTCGTTTTTAGTTACAGGCTCGTGCCACAGCGCTACGACTGGCCCCCGAAAAATCTGTATTAATTTAATTATTAATTACATTTCTGCAATATCAGCAGAAAAGTCACTTAGTTACTTTTGAATATCCTGATACTTTCAATGATATGGAGTTTTATTTATAATTTGAAGGCACTGATTTCAGACAATTTCGTTTCCAAGGACATTGATCGAATAAATTAATTATTATTTAACTCACGCTACTCTTATTTTGTTATCAAAAATAGCGTAATAAAAAAATATTAATATATAATATATATTTTTTAAGAATAGAATATAAGAAGTGATATTACAAATCATTTGAAAATGTAATCGATTACAAAATCGATTCTTTCATTTAAAACACTCAACTTGATAATGACAAATTCGACCTATTTATTCATCATATGACCGATTCGTCATCGTCTCTGATTAGGGCTGTCTGCAATTTTGTACTTCTTTAAATTCTAGTAATGACCAAGACATGCGGTACCATCATAACAAATAGATAAATAGATACATTAAACATTAAATATGATAAACTAATGAAAAAGAACCAATTTTGCCCATTACTCACTATATATTTCAATGATATATACAAAAAAATTAGTTTATTGGTAATGGTAACCCTGCTGTCAATGACATCTGTCATCAGAATAAAGGATACGGGGCGCGAATTTTAGGTTAAGATTACAAAGACTGTACTGGATCAATAATGTGAAATGTCAAAATTTACTTCGTTTACGTGTACCAGGATAATATGAAAACAAAGAGTGAAAAGTTCCAAAGCAATTATTATGAAACAAAATAGTTCTGTATTTAAACCTCGCCCTTGCGGCTGTAAGGGTTGCAGAACATGTCTTGTTTGCGAAACTTATTACGGCGCGGATGCTTTAAAAACTACAAAACCATTAGACAAAGAGAAAGGCTACGTGTACTGTCCATTGTGTGATAAAGCATGGAGCGGATGGGATATAGATATTTATAAACAGCATCCTAATCATGAAGGCAAATCTATTTATTATCCTGGTGTTTATATAAAGCTGGACTTTATATCTAAAGCGGAAGAAGAAGAACTTATTAAAAATATAGACGAAGTACCTTGGGACATATCACAAAGTGGACGTCGCAAACAAAATTATGGACCAAAGACTAATTTTAAAAAACAAAAGATTGTTCCAGGCAAATTTGATGGATTTCCTAAATTTTCGAAGTTTTTGCAAGACAGGTTTCGAGAATTCGATTTATTAAAAGGCTATGAAGTTATAGAGCAATGTTCCTTAGAATATGATCCAAGTAAAGGTGCATCTATAGACCCACATATTGATGACTGTTGGGTTTGGGGAGAGAGAATACTAACTGTGAATTGCTTAGCAGACTCAGCACTCACAATGACACCTTTTAAAGGTGATACCAAAAAATATAATTTGTATTGGGCAAATAATTACCCTCCCCTTGTTGAGACTGATGGCAGTATTAATATTGATTATAATGAAAAAGGACAAAGCATGCTAGAAGCTTGTAAGCCACTAGAAGATAATGATGTGATTATAAGAATACCACTAATAAGGTATGACCCTTAATAAATTTATTACATGTTTCACTTTTAATGTTCTTAATATCACACACATGAATGTAGTATCAAATATTGTACAACATTGCATAACTTTATTTTTGGTTAAAGTTTTTGTATGTTTTTTACATTTAACCTTGAATTTGTTTTTCATTTTATTAAAACATTTTAATTATAAAAGAGTAAAACTTCTATTAAATTAATTTAAATTAAAAAAGCCAATTTTCTTCTTCACAATTTACTATTTATACTAATATTAATTTGTTTTTTCTGCAGGAGATCTCTTTTAGTTATTTATGGTGAAACAAGATATCATTGGGAACATGCTGTTTTACGAGAAGATATTAAAACAAGAAGAGTATGTATAGCCTACAGAGAGTTCACACCTCCATTTATGAGTAATGGAGATCAAAAAGTCATAGGCCATGAGATAAGAAACAAAGCAAAGAACTTCTGGGATCATCGAGAAAAATACAAAAATATTTTACATGAGATAGAAATAGGCAAAATGAATTTGATTTGATTTCACTTATTTATGTAATAGGTATCTATTAGTATTGAACTATGATATTTTTGTCGTACACAAAGAAGGATTGAATAAAGGATTTTGCATTTAAAGTACAATATTTGACGAGTTTTCATTTCAGTTTCTCTACAAGTTTATGTTAACATTATTGTTGAAAAAATTATATACCTATATACTTTTAAACATTTTTAAAGTGTTATTCCACACTTAAGAAAATTGAAAAAGACATTTAGAAAATGTATTAAAATTTGAATGCAGTGGTATTCAAACTCATGGCTGAATGTATGTATGGCTTAGCAGACAGAGCGCCTGCACGGTATTCAGGAGGCGCAGGTTCGAATCCTGCTGCATTCAAATTTTTATATATTTTCTAAATGTCTTTTTCAATATTTCTGCATTTTATCTGTTAGGAAATAGATATTTTTATTTTTAAATGTTTCACACTTCTTCATTTACTTCAGGGATACCATATTGATTAATAGTGTTGCAAAAATGTTATTTATTTTAATAGAGATAAGTATAGGTATACATATAAATGTATTAAATTCATTATTAATATTTAGTACCATTATATTAATATGTAAAGGAAAATCTTTCAATCCTTTTTAAAGAAAATTATGCATATCGTCGACAGAAAACGTATTTGCTGTAAGTAGAAAAAGTACAATTTGAAATAAAGCGAAAAACGTTTTTAAATTTGAAAAAAAAATCATAGCTCTGTTAATATAAGCAGTATAGACATGATTTTTGGTACGTGAACCAACTTTAACATTACTAATATACTGAAAATATCTACATGTTTCTAAAATAAGTGGAAGTAGACTTTTCATTACTTACAGCAATTCGTTTTCCATTTATGGAATATAAAAATGTCGTAAGTAAGAACTGAATTTGTATGGCGAGTGAGGATTCTGATTCTTTTGAAAGGAATTTAAATACTGTAAACGATAAATAACACTAAATAAGTATTATCTTAAAGACTTGTATATGTTTTTGAAATGAAGTTGACATAAATAAGCTCTAAGTAGTAGTAGGTAATAAGGGCAGACTGCGTAAGTCACAATGGATTCTTAACGTCGTCACAATTGCTGTAAGTTAAAAAAACACCGCCGACACCGCAAAGCACCGGATTTTTGGCTAGTTACAACAATATGGATGAATAATTTTTCAAAATTGAGAACGCGTAAGTAATTTTTTTTTAATCCCAGCAAAAAACTACCTAGATCATTCGACGCAGTTTTTTTTTCTGATTCAAATGATATATAAAACCAAATTTTGATATTTTCTACTTACAGCAAATACGTTTTCCGTCGTCGATATAGAGTATGAAATTTGCCATCTTAAAGCTTATATGCAAAAGTCAATAGCATCTGTTAATGTATGAGAAATATATTAAATAACATAATTGTAACATATATCTTCATAGACATAAATAAATTTATTCATAATTAACAAAAGACAAGCAGGAAAAAAAACAGAAAATGATGTTTAAAACTACACAAAAATATATTTAAAAAGTTTTATTTCACTATTTTAAATACAATACAATAAGTCTTTATGTACAACAAAACATTTATCTTTCTAACATACAAATAACATTAATTAACACATACAAAGTTATATTTACATACAAAATATTCACAAAAACATCAATAGGACAATTAATAATGATTTATATATATTATTATAAATCATGTATCTTATATTTAATGTGTAATTACACATTAAACTGACCATTAAAATATACTAAACTAAATTATAATATTAATACAACACGAAATCGTTAAAAATGACTACGACTTCAATTTATAAGTCGATAGAATAATATCGATTAAATAATCGATTTCTATGCAGTAGTACACTCGTGGTGTGGAATGTATATGCCATCGTCTTGTTCCCTAGATTCCTTCGCTTCTTTTTCTTCGTTTTCACGCGCCATTATCATTTGCTCCTTGATTTTCCAGTTTAAGAATCCTTTCTCACTTTTGTACTTGCGAATGCATCTTGCTAGTAGTAATGCGAATATTATCCCCAATAACTGAAAGAGAAATATTTTTTATAAATATTATATATTTATAACCATTTATAGAGATAGTCATATCTGCGCTGTGGTTGTGAAATATTTAATGTACGACGCCACATAATCTATTTTACATATCCACATTGTATATTGTTACAAGTATTAATAATAGTAATCTAATAAATTTTAACTTAAAATATATGAAAATTTATAAATACATGAATGTAATCGGTAGGAGTTAGATATATTATATAAAGAGTTTATTAACAGGCAGCGTCTGACTTCAATTCCCTCTCGGGGGAATGATTCTATTTAAATTATTTCTATTTCTTCGCACTGGTGTTTAGACACCAGAGCTAAGTATTTGTGTCATAAGATAAAGCGCATCGTTGAGCTCTGCCAGTCAACACGCAATGTCTCAATTTCGGGCCATAATTAAAAGTGGAGAACAAAGTATCTCACACTAGCTTCGTGGTAGGAGATTCGTTCTCCGACTGGCTCGCGACCACTATCGTGTCA
This sequence comes from Dryas iulia moderata, assembly GCA_019049465.1. NCBI lineage: Eukaryota > Metazoa > Arthropoda > Insecta > Lepidoptera > Nymphalidae > Dryas > Dryas iulia. Next base: position 15,082,535 of record CM032423.1, on the reverse strand, counting down.
AAGACGAACCGCCAAATATCTGATGTGTTCCGGTTCGATGCCATGTAAGCCAGCTCTCCCCATTCCCACTATTCCCATCCTTCTTCCCTCCTTTTGTTCTACATCCCCGAGGCTGGCAATACATTCATAACTCATGTTGTGGATGTCTATGGACGAAGGTAACTACTTAACACTAGGTGGGCCTTCTGCTCGTTTGCCTCCTTTATTCCATAAAAAAAACTAGGTTCTTCCCGACCACATATTTAAAACTAGTTCCTTTATTACCTGTATGAACATAACAGAGACACCCAAAACGCCGATAACGCTTGAATTTTGGATGAACAAGTTAACTAATGCAGTTTTACAGCTATTCGATCTCATGCTGGTACAGAATTCCTCTCCCTTAACAATGCAGCAGGATTCTGGTATCACCAGCGCTACCTTCCCTTCTTCCGTCTGAGCTGTGACAACTACTGTTGAGTGATTTCCAGAGAAATCCATGCCAACATAGTCGAAGTAGGAACTGCTTCCGCAACAGTTTAGCTGTAAGAAAATATTGTTGTTTAATGAAAATATTTTAAATGTTAGTAATTAAATGTTTAATATATTTTTTTATGTTTAGGGCCTTGACAATTTGCGGCGGGGCCAGTCTTGGCACAGAGGCGCAACTGTAAACGCTTGGTTGTAGGTTCGATTCCCACTCGAGGAGTGGAAATATTTAATATTTCCATTTTCTTCGCTCTTGTGTCGACGCAAAGCGCGGCATGTTCCGCTACTTGACACGCAATGCCTCTAGAATTAGGTAGAAAGTGAGGGACGGAGTGTCTTAACACCAAGTTCCCCCTGTCTACTCTGCTGTGTGCGGGATACAGCGTGAAGCTAAAAAATAATAATAAATGAAGAAAATTATTTAGAGGAATAGAATCTGACTGTAATCGTGATTAGCTGTGGGTTCGATTTCCATTCGGAGAAATGAGTATAATTTAAATATTTTCACTCCTCGAAGCAGAAAAAATGACAAAGTGTGTCGTTGAATTCCGTCATTCTGCACATAGCGTGTTGGCAAATTCGAGTGGCAGTGGACGACAAAGTATCTTGATCTTGAATAGCCTGCTAAGCGGTATTTTTTTAAGAATTTAAATACTTCTTTACATGTAAATAATATTTGACACATAATTTAATGTAGCGGCATAGCGGCATAAAAAAAAAAAATCGTATGTTATTAAAAATATTACATATTAGCACCTCGCTTATAAAGATGCAACGATCATCGTACGGCATTCACTAGCACGGGTTGATATTATGTTACAATTTGACTTGTATAGTAATCCAATACAACTTTGTAAAGTAAAGGCCATTGTGGCGCAGTGACGCCTTGTCTCTTTGTGTGCGCGTAGGGTTCGATTCCCACTTGGAGGAATGATTATATTTATAATATTTTATTTTTATGTGTTGGTACATAAGACAAATTGTAGCATTGAGTTTCACCACTCAACGCGTAATGTATCGATTTTAGACAAAGACTGAACGAAAAGAAAGAGTGTATTGAACATCAGGTTATTTTTGTCTTAACCTGCTACGTGGGAAAGATGCAATCTTCAGCTAAACATACTTACAGATATTTGCAATTGATCAATTTCCATTTCTATTTCTCGATCTGAAGCATATTCCGCCACAGGTATGGAAATGTAACTCGCTAACGTCTCCACGTCCAATGTGAAAGCCAAAACTACCGCGATCAGTTTGACTATTAGCGTCAAAGACAAAATAAATGCGTACTGAAATGAAAAAATATATATTAAGAAACAAGGAAAAAAAAAAATATTTTTATAAATTTTTTCCTTTTTCGACGTTACTTAGAATAAGATTTATAAGGCTCATACATAGTACCTACATACACAGTTTCTATAAGTTTCTTAGAGTTCAGTACTTTAATTTTTAATAATTATTACATTTTATTGCGTATAGATTAGACAACTTTACAAATTGTGAAAATATACCCATTACGGTTTAATTACTAATTGTGGGTAGGTTCATATTTGTTTCAGGTGCTTCGCCATAGTGGTCCGCTCGCGGCTACACCTGCGTGAACTACACAACTAATTCACTAGGCACACGCCGCCGCGCCGACATCACAATAGAAACCTCTAACATTATCAGTGTTTCTCTACTATTTTATGCATGTATTATACATATAAACTTTCCTTTTGAATTATTCTATCTATTAAAAGAAACTGCATCAAATCTGTTGCGTAGATTTAAGCATACGTATGTAGTAGATTTAAGCATACGTATGTGTGTATAGACAGACGCGGGAAGGGTTTTTGCTTTATACTATGTAAAGATATACTCACTAAACAATGTAAAAAGGATAATAGTAAAATAATAACTTAATGCAAATGTTGCTAAATACTAATTTATAAGTTTATACGTATGTGTACGTACTTTACTTATTTGAAGACTAAAGGATATAAATTACGTACTTTGCGGCATTGGTCTTGTATTCGGCAAGACATATAAGACTTATATACTAAATAATGATTATCAATATATAGCACGATGCTATCTTAATAAGATTACCATTAAAACATGTCTAAATACGTAATCGATTACGAAGATTGCAAAAAATCTAGATTAATACAGGAAAACATACCAGATTAACCATGCAAGTACTTCTTTTTAGGCTGCCAAAGAAACCAAAAAGTGTTACAACAAGCATGAACATGCCCATAAGAATGCTTAGTACTGAGGGAGTGAAGAACCGCCCGCTTTTTGCACTTTCGTAGAAGAATGCAAACGTGTGATAACGCGTGTAGACTGAGAAGCCCAGGACAATCATAAGTCCTGAGATGACCTGAAATGAATAATTTTTATTATTTTTTTTTAACTTCACGCTGTATCCCGCACACAGCAGGGTAGGCAGAGGGAACCTAGTGTTAAGAAACTCCGTTCCCCACTTTCCGCCGAATTCGGAGGCATTGCGTGTTAAGTGGTTGAACTTAACGCCGCTCTTTACCTCGCCTCGACACCAGAGCGAAGAAAATGGAAATATAAAATATTTCCACTCCTCGAGTGGGAATCGAACCCACAACCAGTCATTTACAGTCACACGCTTGTGCCACTGGGCCACGACTGGCCACATCGAATAACAAGTAAATTTTAAGATTAATTCCTTTTCCTTAATTCTTCACTTAAAAATAAGGGTTATTAGGTTTCACGTCGATGACTATTTGTGTGTCTGTCTATCTGTCTGTCTGTGGCATCGTAGCTCCTAAAAGTGTGGCGGTTTTTTTATTCGATGGCCAGTTATCTTAACAATGTTTGATAGAAATCATTCCATCAGTGTGAAGAGTATCAGCTCTATAATTTAATAACAAATGTTTCTTAAATTACTTATAACTAAAATTCTAAATGTCTTTACATTTAGAAAACATACAAATTTGAACGCAGCGGGATTCAAACCCGCGCTAGCAGAAAACAGTTCAGGTACTTTTACCGCTAAGCCATGCGTTCTACTACAAGCTGCGTCGAAATTTTTATACGCTTTATTATAACTTATTTTTATTGCGCGGGTTCGAATCCCGCTGCATTCAAATTTTTATACGTTTTCTAAATGTCTTGCAATTTTCCTAAATGTGTGAATAACACTTTAAAAATGTTAAAAAGTACTTATAAGTATTTTATTTTTAGGGATTCCCTTTTTATTTTTATTTTTTATAATGCCTTACTGCTGTTTTATAACAAAGCCAGGTGTCCACTAGTAGAGTTTTACAACTACAGTTTTATTACTTGTTGCACCCAATACAAACGTTACAAATGTACTGTCTAAGAAGATATGTATAATGATAGAAAACATGACTGGTTGTGAATTCGATTCCTACTCGGGAAATTATTACACATATTTAGACTATTTTATATTTTTATAAAAATATTTTAGATCGGAAAGCGGAAAACGGAGTGTCTTGACACCAATTCCCTACTATGTGGGAAGAAGCTTGAAGGTGCTCTGATATGTCAATGTCATCACCCAAAGAACATCGTGGCGCAAACAGACAGTGTCAATCTGTAAGCACGATTGTTTACGAGTTTGATTCCCACTCGATTCCCATCCTGGTACCTAAAATAATGTTCAATTTCGCAATTCAACACGAATTGTCCCGATTTCAGGCGATTTTTTTTATTTTTTTTCTGACTATCCTCTTATGTGGGAAAAAATATACAGCTTCTAAATTAATAATAAGAAACCTTATATGTGTGGCCAGTCGTGGCCCAGTGGCACAAGCGTGTGACTGTAAACGTCTGGTTGTGGGTTCGATTCCCACTCGAGGAGTGGAAATATTTAATATTTCCATTTTCTTCGCTCTGGTGTCGAGGTAAAGCGCGGCGTTAAGTTCCGCCACTTAACACGCAATGCCTCCGAATTCGGCGGAAAGGGGGAAATGGAGTGTCTTAACACTAGGTTCCCTCTGCTGTGTGCGGATACAGCGTGAAGCTAAAAAAAACCCTTATATTAAGTGTGTATGTAGGTATATGAATTTTGAAATAAAATACCTAGCAGTACAGTTAGCAGACGTGCGATAACCACATAACTTATCGTACATTATTAGTGTCACTACACTTAAAAGTGCTTGTTTTGATAAGTATGATAGGAAAAGGCACGTGAAAATTTAAAAATAATTTTAGATTTTTTTCTAATGACTCATATTTGTTTGGTAAAATTATATTATATATCTACTTTAAGCCTACGTATTAGGTACGTAGTCTTATTGTAGTTCGGTTCGGTTCAGTACATTTGTAAACATATAGAAGGCATATCCATATTATTAAATTGTAAAAACGTAAGAAATAATATATATTAAATTATACATACACTACCAAGTATTTTACAAATTCAAATTTAAAATATCTTTATTCAAATAGACTTTTGTAAGCACTTTTGAATCGTCAAATATACATAAGGTCAAATGTTCATATATAGCCATAATTAGCTAACAAACATAAATAGTTATTATAATAATCATAAAATTATAAGAACAACAGCTTTTACGTTCTTCCAATAAGAACTCGTTAAGATATCGATTCTATGGTATCAATCAATATTTTATCAGTATTATCTGGAGTAGTTATCGATATAAAGTACCATATAATACAGAAAATATATCCATACTTATAAATGCGAAAGTCTGTTTGTTTGTCTGTCACGCTTTCACGGCTAATCTACCGATCCAATTTGGATGAAATTTAGAATGAAAGTAGTAATAATGACTGGGACTAACATAGGCTACTTAATTTTTCAAAAATCAACCTCTAAGGGGATGAAATAGGGGATTAAAGTTTATATGAAAAATCTAAACCGCTTGACCGGACGAACCGATTGTAATGAAGTTTGGCATAGAAATAGTTGATGATCCAAAATCAAACATAGGCTACTTTATTTTTATAAAATCCACTCCCAATGATTGCAATATAACGAAACAGTTACGTAGTTGACGGGCGGGCCGCTAACCTGTATATATGTCGTGGTCAGATCGTAGAATTGACAATTTCATGATCTCGTTGACGATATCATGAAATGGTCGCAGTTCATGAAATGAGCAACTGAATTTGACGATATCGTTGATTCGTCAACGTTTAACGATTTCGTCGTCGACGTTTGGTCATATCGTAAAATAAGGTGTCTTTATAATATATTTAACATAAATTCAGAATATGTGCGTAATATGAACTCATTATATATAATGGCGATTTTTTTAGCTCAAAACACTTTCAATCTTGTGAGAATCAATTAAATAAAAAAGGTTTAACCTAACCTAACCTAAAAATTCTTTTACGTAATTATTTTTATTTTGTGTGAATATATTTAAAACCTATCAAAATAGGTTAGGTTAGGTTAAACTTTTTATATTTAACAGATTATTTAGTATTTAAAAGTAGTTTTTATTATATATTTCTTAAAGTTACAGTATCGCAAATACAAAACTAGTTAAAATCAAAATTATAATGATTTTCAATAAAATAAAAAGAATATTTTTTAGGAATATAATTTTTACTTATTATAAACGGATAGTTAATTCTGCTTTTAACAAAAAAAAAATATTTATAACTAAAATTTTAGCTTTATTACGAACAGCTGATATACGAAAAAGGGATACGCTTCTAGCGCCTCTATCGGTTGTTAAAGTAATTATAATTGACGATTTGGTCAAACAAGATCGACAATTTCATAAAGTAGCCACGCGTTTAGTTGACCATATCGTTAAACGTTAGGGTGTCATTGATTTCGTCAAACGACATCATGATCTGGCCAAACGATAATTGGTCATTTCATGAACTGCGACGATTTCATGATATTGTCAACGATTTCATGAAATCGTCAATTAAACGATATGGCCACGACATATATATATTTGTAAATTTGTATGATTTGGGAAATAACTTTTTTTTATTCTCTCATTTTAACACTTTGATTTATTATCCACTCTATTTTTAGACCGTAAAAACTGTCTATCAACGTGAACAACTATTGTGAAGGTGCCATTTACTTATTTCTTATAGTTTGCCAGCTAAAGCTCTGCATCTAAGTCTACATTAGATCATCCGGATCATTTATTTTCATATTTTTTTATAAAACGACATTTTTTTATATTATAATAATATTTATTATGTTTCTACTTCATGCATGCCTATTATTAATAACTATGCGACCTAAAGTAACCATGCGGACAGTCGTGGCCCAGTGGCACAAGCGTGTGACTGTAAACGACTGGTTGTGGGTTCGATTCCCACTCGAAGAGTGGAAATTATATTTCCATTTTCTTCGCTCTGGTGTCGAGGTAAAGCGCGGTGTTAAGTTCCGCCACTTAATACGCAAGCCGCTGGATTCGGCGGAAAGTGGGGAATGGAGTGTCTTAACACTAGGTTCCCTCTGCCTACCCTGCTGTGTGCGGGATACAGCGTGAAGCTAAAAAAAAAATATGCTTTTAACATTTTAAAGTGTTATTCACACACTTAGGGAATCGAAAAAGATATTTTCAGTGAAACCTCTTGGAAACCGTTGTCCTCATTGCTTAGTGGTTAGAAAATTTGGACGATGTTCAAGAGGCGCGGGATCGAATCCCGCATTCAAATTTAAAAACGTGAACAAGTCTTTAAACCTTTTTCATTTTACAGATTATATTGTAGAAATATATAGTATAGTATAGTAAATGTAATACTCGCTTAGGTAATTTAAAACATCATTTTAGTTTTGAGTAGTATGTAATTTAAGATTTGTAACAAAAAAAATCAAGGAAAAAAAGGATACGAGACCGGGTGTCTGTAGAGTTTCAGTATTTAATAAAAAAAAACCTTTTTTTTATTAATACAAATGTATGAAATTATTTTTTGTTACCACAAAAGCAGAATGAAAGGTGAATCGTATTCCTCACACGACTCTAGATTCACTTTGTCTGCTCCATGTAATGTCAAACAATGATAATCGAGATAAGTTAAGATAAAAATACACAATAATGGTATTCTAGGTACCTATATCGTCACGAAAGATCCGGGATGACGTAGACAGTATGTTTTTCTCAGACCCATTTCCACAGTATTCAATAAGAACTGACTAAAACTAAAAAACAAAACATGTAACACAATTAGAGTAAATTGCGTAGTTAGTTAAATAAACTATTGTTTATTAAACTAATTTAATAAACTATGGTTTATTGTTTATACCATCTACTAAAACATAGGTTAATGACCTATAAAGTAACTTTATTATTTACTAATTGTTTAATATTAAAATATAATAATGACTAAAATATAATGAGAAAACTGGTTTGACATGAAATAATAAAAACTAAGGCGAGAAGTAATAAATATTCAAGGATATGATGAATTGTTTACGTTTACTAAACGTCATAGACTATGTACCTACAGCTAAGCATGTTATGTTACAAAGTGGGCTAATTGTTATTTAAATAGAGTTTTAAATAATGTAACTTAACTAAAAAGACGGTACTTGTAATGGTATATTCATTATGTAAAGATTTTTATCTATCGAATATCCATTAGGTAAAGGTTTTCTAAATGTCTCTTTCTGTTTTATTCTTGGTGGAAGGATTTTCTAAAATAACACTTAAAAATCTTATTTTTAAAGCGTATAAAAATTTTGACGCAGCTAGTAGTAGAAGAAATGGCTCAGCGATGAGAGCACCTGGACGGTATTCAGGAGGCGCGGGTTCAAATTCCGCGTTCAAATTGTTATACGTTTTCTAAATGTCTTTTTCAATTTTTTTTAAGTGTGGAATAACACTATAAAAATGTTTAAAAATAAAACAGAAAGGTTTAATCATATATTTTTTTTCATTTTATTTAAAATTAAGTTTGTTTTAGCAATTAAAAATCAACTCCTATATCTTACTTACAGTTAAGTCAACTAAAATAACTTAAGCAGATAATAAATAATAAATACAAATAAACTTAAATACTTACAATAAACATAGAAGTGATCGACAGTAAGAGGAATCTTATAGATTTCATATTGTATTCCGTTTCAGTCTTTGTGAATTTCATATTATGTGTGTTCGGCACTTCCATCGCGACACGTCTCGGCAAAGCCATTTTCTAAACTAACTTTAATTCATACACGAAACGGGCAAACAAAATTTTATCACAACAAATTTCGATAGTGGCTGATAGCTATCGCTGGAAAATTTGACTGTAGATCAGACTATTATCCTTGTTATAAAAACGAATAATTCTTTATTTTCCCCCGAATTTCCGTCCATTTACTTTAAAATTAAAAACAATTAAAATTTCTAGATAAACTAGTAAGAGGTTTACTAACAAAACTACAATAGTAAATATATATATTTAAAAAAAAACAAGCTAACGTATCGTTAAGAGCCTAGACTAATATATTGACAAAACACTTGTGTGTAATGTTCTATACATTATATCTTATTGAGTTACAGAATATATAAGCTTTGATATATAGAGATACACGTCACGTTCGCTATTTAAACCCAGCATTGTGCAATTAAACAATGATTGACGAGAAAATAATATGCTGTAACGTGGAAATTTTCTTAATAATCATATATATGTACTTATCTTTAGAAATACCTCGAATACTATTCAAACAAATGAAAATCTAAGTATAATGTAATATAAGTAATCACAATTTCACGGTGTTTTTTTTTGCTTCGCGTTGTATCCCGCACACAGCAAGGTAGGCAGAGGGAACCTAGTGTCAAGACACTCCGCTCCCCACTGTCCGCCGAATTCGGAGTCATTGTTAAGTGGCGGAACTTAACGCTGCGTTTTGCCTCGACACCAGGGCGAAGAAACTGGAAATATTAAATATTACCTCTCCTCGAGTGGGAATTGAACCCCAACCAGTCGTTTACAGTCATACGCTTGTGCCATTGCGCCACGACTGGCCCCTTAATTTAACTTAATAATAGAAAAAGAGTTTTCTCGCAGGGTAGTTAGAGCGAACCTACTATCGCAATACTCCTGTCGGCATAAAATCAAGATGTTGTGTGTTAATTGGCGGAGTTCAGCGCAGCTTTTACCTTTGGTACCAGAGTGCAGAAATGGAAATAATATAAATATAGTTATTTATATAATTCAGTCAGAGCTGTTTCACTACGACACGAATTCCTCAATATTCGCGCTTTATTCCCATAGTCAATAAGTTCTAAAGAATTTAGTATAAAAATACTTAATGCAATCCATGTTGAATGGCAGACATTAACGTCGTGCTTTGTCTTACCAAAGCAAAGAAATTAAAATAATATGTAACCATTCCTTTTAGTGGGGGGAGTTGACCCAATAAGTAAAACCCAATAAGCGTGGATGTACGCCTACAGTCAAACTTTCTTTAGCTTTGCCACCAGGGTTTCATTATGACATAAGGCACATAAGTGCATTCACATAAAAAGTACTAAGTATTTATTATTCACGCAATTATAAGTCGTTTCCTGTTCAGAAACCTCTTTCATAGATTATTATTATCGACAAAGAACAAAGGGCTATAAGTGCATTTTGATATACGCTGATACTAGTTATCAAACTGATTATCTTAACTAAGTCTTAGATGATTTTCTAAGACCTATTTTGCATAAGAATTATAATAATTCAGACGGTCAGTTTGGCTGGTGCAAAAGATTAAAAAAGTTATCACAATACTAAGTTAGCCCGCTATATTCTTCTTTTTTTTTAATCGGAATGGTTGTCATCATAGATTTTCTTTCCGGTTTAAAAGCAAAATTGCAAGATTTATCTACACTTATATTATTTACTCCTTGTTGTAAGAAACTCTTGCACAACGGTTTTGAAATGTTAGATTGTGAACGCGTCAATCAATAAAAATTAGCGTCCCATGTTAACGTGCTTAGACCCCATGGATGTACATTTCTTTTTTTATGTATTATATTCTTGTGTATATGTTTCCATTTAATGTGGCGTACAAATAAAGAAATAAATAAAAATAGTTCTCTTCATAAAAAAAAGAAACCCTTGTAACTATATTTTGACCTCAAAATCTATTTGTTTGAAAAGTTTCATAAATCGACAGAACGGATTTTTCATGGTAATAATTTAATTACATATCGGGCAACCAGTATAACGGGTAAAATAACAGTTAATAAACACATGTTAATGTGTTTTTCATTCAACATGTTTCTTTTTTTAACTATATTGTTAGTAAATTATTTTTGTACCTGAAAAAGACTTTTTAGGTAAAGTATAAAAACAATATATAGTATACTCAGTGGTGAGAGCGCGTGGACGGTTCAGGAGGCGCGAGTTCGAATCCCGCTACGTTCAAATTTTTCACGTTTCTAAGTGTGGAATAGAGTCTTTTTCAATTTTCCTAAGTGTGGAATAACACTTTAAAAATGTTTAAAAAAAGTATTTTTGTACCTATTTTTATTTAGCATATTTCATAAATTGCATAAAGATTTCATTTTCTTTCAAAATTAACACAAAGACAGCAAACTTTTTATTTTGAAAAAAAAAAAAAAAATATGTCGGAATCGCCAACATAACAGCTGCTACTTGTCGATTTAATATAATACAATTTTTTATAGTATATGTACATGTGATTTTTTAACTTAAAACATTAATGTTTCCGTTATATTATTATAAAAATATATTTAAAATAAATGTGTCAATATAAATTTCAGTTACTGACGGTCTTGCTATACAAAGTCAAAGTCAATGCAAGTTATTATATAGGTATTAAGTAATATTTTTTTAATAAGTTTATTTGTATTATACATTCTAGCTTTTGAAGGCAAATTGACGTCTTATTTTAATAAAATTATATCTTATCTTAGTATTTATCTATCAAATCTAGTTCCTTGTTCCAGAAGCATCCTTACACTATGATTAAAAATGTATTTTTGTTGATACAAGATACATTTTCTTATTAACGATTATATTTAAATCATTTTTATTGCATGCGCAAGTGTTTCGACATTAGGTTCTCCACTTCTCGCCTAAATGGATTCATTGCATGATATGAGGAAAGAAATTGTAAAGCTGAAAAAAGTTGCCTTTTTGAGGGTTAGATCCGCCCCCATCCTTGGTTTTGGTTGGTCTTTCTTGTATGTATGACAGTTAATGGACAAAAAATCAAAAAAATATTAAAAGACAAAGTTCAGTACTTTAAATTTGAGGAAAGTAATAATTTAGAGTAATATATCTAAAGATCTCACAATCTGTCAATTAGGCAACATTTAATTAATTGTTTGTATCTGAAACCGATAAGCATCTTTATCATTAACACATTCACTTTTCCTCAATCAAAATAAATACAGAACATAACTATAAGGAAAAATATTAGTAAAAATGTTTATGACATTACACGAAACGATGTGCATGTGATAGATGGGTCTTATGACGTAGATACATATCTGTTCAAAACAAAAAATAAACAAATCGATGCGCTTTGCACCAAATACCCCAATCATGTTGGTATTGAAATAATCCATATTAATATTATAAAAGGTAAAGTCTGTCTGTGGGTTACCTTTTTGTAGCTAAATGCAATATATAATGCTTTTTTCCCAAAAATCCTAAAGAGTTGAAGTAGGGTTTGTATGAAAAATGTAAACTGTGTGACCGCTTTCGATGAATTTTCTCAAAACAGATAGGTAATGAAGTCAAGGAAGATAGGTAATGAAGTCACCTATTAATATTTTTTAAAACCTATTTATTTGAAAAACCATCTCGTATTTAGCCCCTTATGAAAAGTGGCTAAGTTACATTTTCATACACCAAGTAAACTGTTATATAACTATTAAAAATGATTCGTTTCTCAACGATCTTTTATATTGCACTTGCACTAATGCAACGCATGTGAGTTGGTCTCGAGTGCAGGAGGGCTAGTTCCCTCATGAAAGACCTCCAACCTCTCCTATAGACAGCCGGAACCTCACACACCTTCTTTCCCGTGTGGGGACGGGTTAAGAATACAATTCCCCCCCGCCGCTGGGTAGCGTCTCGTAAAAAGCGGGTAACCCAGTAGTTTGTTGGTAGGAGATTCGTTCTCCGACTGGCTCGCGACCACTATCATGTCGAAGACGAACCGCCAAATATCTCATGATGTGTTCCGGTTCGATGGCATGTAAGCCAGCTCTCCCTATTCCCACCATTCCCATCCTTCTATCCTACATTCCCAAGGCTGGCAACGCATCCATAACTTTAATGTTGTGGATGTCTATGGGTGAAGGTAACCACTTAACACCAGGTGGGCCTTGAGCTCGTTTGCCTCCTTTATTCCATAAAAAAAAACCATTCTTTTCAAATCAATCACGCAGCTACACTTTCATGTGCTACTTCTGTTTTGAGACTACTATTTTAAGGCCACTAATTGACTTGGCCGCAGCCCTTATTTGTCGTTTACACTTTTCTGGCACTTATGTATATCATGCAATATAATTCATAGGTCACACAATAAAATAACAAATACATTTTACAACTTAGTGGTAAGTACTTACAACAACAGATGCGCTGCTATCTGTGTCCTGGTGGTCACTAGTTACTGGCGACCACTAACGAGTATATGGCTACCACTGCGACCACACCACGATTCATCACTGCTCGTTCGGTAAATGTCAACTCTTTAGTCAGGGTTAATTACTCTTAATAATAAATCTTTTAAATTAATACGTTTTTAGCTACCCTATTTATATAAAACTAGTGACCCGCTCGCTTCGCCGCTTGATGCAATTTTTATACCCTATTTGAGCCCTCTTCTGGGATCCTCTGTACTTTTTGTTCAATCATAACAAAATATAGCCTATAGCTCTTGTATAGTGTAGCTTTCTGATTGTGAAAGAATTTTCATGATAGGTATAGATGATACAAAATCTCATATATTCACGACAACCCTAAGGTATTGGCGACGGCGCGAAGCTAATAGCTTTAATAACATCTTTCAATAGCCATGTATCAATATGGCCATCTATCATTTTAACAAGGCGGTGTGTTTAGAGTAAGCGAAGTACGTGATAGAACAAGGAAGTTTGTTTAACTAAACAAAGAAAAAGACACCAAACATCGTCTAATAACATATGCAGATGTCCTATAGTTTTAGAGAGGCAAGTACCAGTCAAACATTTAAAAATTTCATACACAACACATTTTAATAAATGTTTTAAAAAAGCTTATCTAAATAATATAACTGAAGTAACCATAAAAAAAAATAGGGAGTATAGATCTCCCTTATATAAAACTGTCCGGTCACAGACTGACAGATAAAAATTTAAATGTGAAAACAATTTAAATCGATACTGTTTACAAAAATTCGGCGCTTTGTTCTTTTTGTTTTAAAATATGAAAAGGTGTAAAAGGAAAGAATGTAAATTTGTATTAAAATTCCTAAACCATCAAAAATCTAATGTATATAAAGATTTATGTAGTTTTATTAAATAAAATGAAAATCTATAATATAATAGCAAAACGCAGAACTGTTTGCGCCGGTCATAAGCGCATATGGGTATTGTACATTTCCACCGTCCTACGTTTTCTAATTATTCCGCCAGGGATCCTACATTTTTAATATAAAAATGAATCGCCGAATATGTTGGTAAGCGCAAAACTAGGAGAACGGTTGGACCGATTTCGCTAATTCTTTTTTTAGAATATTCCTTGAAGTACGAGGATTGTTGTTATGGAGAGAAAATATAAAAAAATGTCTGAAAAAGTCTCAAAACAACACTTTTCTATCCTCCCATACAAAATATTTGTTATAATTATTAAAAGTCAATTTGAACTTTAATACCATACCATAAAGTTTAAATGTTACTGGAGAGGTTTCGAGACGGCAAAACAATTGATAAAAAGCTGCTAAAATATCACTTTATACATAGTATACGAATGTCAATTTCGCAACTTTTGACATAGTTGTGATAGCTCAGTTGGAAGAGCGCTTGCTTTTTATGGTTATTTTTCATTAGGGTCCACGGTTCGATCCTGACATGGGACATCCAAATTCTTTTTTTATTTTTTTTGTTTCATTTTTTTATTTAAATTTTTTGTACAAGTTTATTGGACTTTTAATTATAATTTTTGTTTATTTTATAATTTAAAGCGGCGCTTTATTGTAACTTTTTTGTAGCGTAGGCGCTCAATCAGAAAGGATTTTTAAAAATTCATCTTATATATAAAAATGAATCGCCGAATATGTTGCTAAGCGCAAAACTAGGAGAAAGGGTGGACCGATTTCGCTAATTTTTTTTTTAGAATATTCCTTGAAGTACGAGGATTGTAGTTAAGGAGAGAAAATAAAAAAAATAATCTGAAAACGTATTAAAAAAACACTTTTCTATTCTCCCATACAAAATATTCGTTATAATTATTAAAAGTCAATTTGAACTTTAATACCATACCATAAAGTTTAAATGTTACTGGAGAGCTTTCGAGACGGCAAAACAATTGATAAAAAGCTGCTAAAATATCACTTTATACATAGTATACGAATGTGAATTTCGCGACTTTTGACAAGGTAGTGATAGCTCAGGTGTAAGAGCGCTTGCTTTTTATGGTTATTTTTTATTAGGGTCCCCGGTTCGATCCTGACATGGATGTCAATTTTTTTATTCTTTTTTGTTTCAATTTTTTATTTTTTTTTATTTTAATATTTTTGTACAAGTTTATTGGACCTTTAATTATAATTTTTATTTATTTTATAATATTTTTTTATTGTAAGCATTATTTCAAAAAAACGATTCCCCGAAAGAAATACTGAGCGGAGCTTTATTGTAACTTTTTTGTAGCGTAGGTCTTAAGAGGGGGAAATAGTGGTTAAAAGTTGGTTAACAGAATGTATGAAATTCCATCAGTCTTGAAATTGAAGACGAATGATTTTTTTTCTGTTTATTTAATAAAAATATATTAAATTTCTATTTCATCGATTGTGAAATCTCGACCCCTAAGATGGTGAAATAAAGGTTGAAAGTTTGTATGGAAGTTCGCCATTTGCAACATTTAAATGTGAAACTCTGTTTATAAGCGTATTATTAAAAAATAGTAAATACGTATTACAGGGATTATGAAAATTCTACCACTAAGTTGACGAAAAAGAATTGAGAAATTGTAAAAAAAATAGTCATTTTCTGCGTTAGAAATATAAAAATTTATTCACTGGTTGCCGATTAGAAACCTAAACTACTCTACTAAGTACTTGAGGCTGCCATAGCGCAGTGAGACAGTGCCTGACTGTAACGCGACGGTTGTGGATTTAATTCCCTCTCGGGTGTATATCTATTTTTATATTTTCATTTCTTCACTTTGGTACCAAAGACAAAACGCGGCGTTGTGTTCCGCTCCAAAGTCTCGATTTCGAGTGGAGACTGGACGACGGAATGGTATGACCCCTCTATGTGTGACCTCGATTTGCGGGAAAAAACCATGAAGCGAAAAAGAAAAAGGAAAAACTACTCTACTATAGTAAAATAGTGAACAATTGCGTCTATACATATACATACACAAATTTACAAAAAGAAATATTGACAGGAACGTGAAAACGACATTACAACTTGAATATATGATTTTTAATTTTTTTTCTATGTTTTTATATATTTGTACGCGCACATCTTATGATCTACTGGACAGATTCGAACAAAAGTTTTTTTTGTAGTATACTTCAAAATATAACACCTAGCTGAACTTTAAGAAATAAGGCAATGAAACCTTAACAAAAGTTGTTCAGCGTGATGAACATTCCTTGACTTATAAAAATTACAGATCTGAAATATCTGGTGAAGAACGAATGTCAAATTTTCAACACACTCGGAGTAAACTAAATCGTATCTTGGTATGTTTTTTGTATAATACTTAGCATTCCTAATACAAAAACAGTTTTTTAATGTTCCTGAGTAAATAGTAAATTAATATAAAATTTTATCTAACGAAAAACTTCAATCGCTTCTACAAAACTTTAAATGGAAGTAATAAATATGCCTTATTTATTCCTTCAGTCATATAATAAGCCCAGCTATTTATACAGGATGAACGTGTGTCGGTCAAGAGTATAATATTTTTCCGATTTTTAGTTCGTAGATTAAATTATGATGTATGAGATAAACTAATAATTTGGCTTGAACTTATAGTATAAAGTGATATTATGCAGGTTATATTTATTGAGATGTATTTATATACTTCAATTCAACTTGACCAATAAAAACTATTCAAACTTTATTCAGCTACTATTAATTTACATTCCGTTTCCTTATATTGCATGCATTAGGCATTCAATTACTTTTTTCTTAGGGATATCTGTAGCTGTACTAAATCAAAGCTGTGCTATCATGTTATCCGTCATACAGCTAAGAGAGAGATAATTGTGTAGCTACAACAACGTTTGCATGAACGTAATTAGTTGATTAAATTGTTTTAAATAGCCTGAGAAATTATACCGTCATCGGACAATCATAAAGTAGTGATCATAGCAGGCAAAGAGCTACAGGAGAACATAAGAGAAAATGTAAAATAAATTCCTTAAGTTGTTAAAGACATTTAGGAAACGTATAAAACTTTGAAGCGCGGCGTTAAATTCCGCCACTTAACACGCAATGCCTCCGAATTCGGCGGAAAGTGGGGAACGGAGTGTCTTTACACTAGGTTTCCACTGCCTACCCTGCTGTGTGCGGGAAACAGCGTGAAGCTAAAAAAAAATAAAATTTGAACACAGCGGGATTCCAACCCGCGCCTCCTGAACACCGAATTCAAATTTTTAAACGTTTTCTTAATATCTTTTCAATTTTCCTAAGTGTGGAATAACACTTTAAAAAGGTTTAAAAGTATACAATAAATAGCATTCTAAAGTTTAAAAGTCCATAAGTTGTTATTGGAGAGAATATGGACATGTCAAACACATCGTTTTTATGATGATTTGGAATAGTATTGGGCTGAAGAGGGAAGGGATATCATAAGCACCATTTATTTTCTATCCGGAAGAAAAAAAATGTATATGTCGGCGCAACGACGGGTTAAATCATTATAATAGTTAGATTAATCGATTTAAAACAACTTTTGATAATAATTTGTAAAATAGTCAGATTTTATCATAAAGCCAATGCAAAAATAATAATAAAAAGTAGTAGGTAGTTTTGACTTGCTATTTGCAGTATAAATACGCCGGCATTTTCTATACTCGGGGGTCTCGCGTCAGTCTTCGGACAGTGCAGACCTCTCTGTGATAATATTACGGTGCCTAAATAATAAACTAGGCTTTCAATAATATTAAGCAGTTTCATTTTTAGTCCTTTCATCGTCCACGATTATCAAAATCATACGAGTGACGTCAGCTGTAGTGATGTCACTCCTTCATAACATAGCTATGGCCTTTTTCACTCCGACATCAGAAGTGGGATACGACCGACGACGAACAGTCATTATCGGATTAATCTTGTGAGTTGAAACTGGTTTATTTTATTTTTTTGTTTATTGTTTTCATGATATTTATATTTACCCCTCTATAATTATATTCTACGAAACAAAATATCTATAGAGTGGTACCTCTGAGCTACAGCATGTGTTACCCTTGTGCTACCGACGGGTCCTCGATGTATCCAAAAGTGAACCTTGAGATGCTGTTGGGACGCCTTGTGGTGGCACCTCTGAGCTTGGCCACGTTTTATGCTTGTGCTAACCGCGGGTCCTTGTTGCATCCAAAAGTGAACCCTGAGATACCGTTGGGACGCCTTGTGGTAAGACCTCTGAGCTAGCCACGTGTCATGCTTGTGCTAACCGCGGGTCCTTGGTGTATCCAAAAGTGAACCGTGAGATACTGTTGGGATGCCTTGTGGAACCATGAGTAGACACGTACACACCAGATTTCAAGTTAATAACGCAGTGCCTTAGAGTTGTCTTTGTGTACTCACAATAATAATTTTTGTAAAATAAGCAACGTGGGTTGCTTACAGATACCTATCTCAAAGAGAAATATTTTTGCAATTTCAGGTATCAAACATCGCCGTACAAGAAGGTCCAGTGCACGCGTCGCCTGTCGGAATGGCCGGGTCGGCGGATATTCGCACTTTAATAAATATCTAGTTTTGCAGGAAAGACCGAGCACGCACCGGACTAACCGTAGCAGTCGGATCTTCTTGAAGTAAAACAAAAAGGAAGACAAAAAAAAAAGAAAAAAAAAACTTTTTTTTCGAACTAACGAAACAAATTAAAAATCATCGTTTTATGTTGTATCATCAAATTAATTTTAAAAGAAAAGTCCCGCTGAGTTTCTTACGCCGGTTCTTCTCAGGTCTGAGGCATTAACTTTTGTGAACCGGTGGTAAATTATTTGACGTTAACTATAAAAAAATTAACTTCTTGTTTTAATAAAACTATTTCACTTTGGCGGTTCAGAGCACGCACCGCTCATCAGTATGGCCGTGTCGGCGCAACGACAGTTTAAATTATTATAATAGTTAGATTAATCGATTTAAAACAACTTTTGATAATAATTTGTAAAATAGTCAGATTTTATCATAAAGCCAATGCAAAAATAATAATAAAAAGTAGTAGGTAGTTTTGATTTGCTATTTGCAGTATAAATACGCCGGCATTTTCTATACTCGGGGGTCTCGCGTCAGTCTTCGGACAGTGCAGACCTCTCTGTGATAATATTACGGTGCCTAAATAATAAACTAGGCTTTCAATAATATTAAGCAGTTTCATTTTTAGTCCTTTCATCGTCCACGATTATCAAAATCATACGAGTGACGTCAGCTGTAGTGATGTCACTCCTTCATAACATAGCTATGGCCTTTTTCACTCCGACATATACTATAATGAAATAGTATACATAAAAAAATACATTTTAGTATTGATGTCAAAAATATGGCGATACGAAGTTCGCCAGGGATCCTACATTTTTAATATTTTTAACAACTGCTCACCTTTACAAAAACTTCACACTTCGCCATTGGTAGGGTAATAGTGAAATATAACTTTACTCTTACTTACCTTAAGTTACCTAATTACACCTACGTTTCTAAATGATGTTATAATAAAAGGGCTGTCCTTTTTTCATGTTATATCTGCGTAATATTTTGATGTATATTTTTATTAAATTTAATTGTTATAATCTCCGCCATCCATAACCATGAGTGGGTCACGGGGGAAGGCCCTTTAGGCCTTGTCAGTAGGTTTTATTTTTCGGATAGGGGATAGGGGGTAAAGGAGGGTAGAGGGTAAGAGCGATGGCTGCCTGGGCGAGACCTTCGATTACGCGAGAGAGGCCCAGCTTAGGCGATCAGTGACCGCGGCAGGCGCTCAGGAATGCGTTTGGAGAAGGAGATCTTGGTAGACGTATTCCTGTTTCGGTGTGCCACGGCGCGATGTCCTGGATATGCGGGAAATTCGAGACATCAACGCGGTGTCTCTTTCTAGTGAAAATAACCACGCTTATTTTTGGAACAGATAATGACAATCCGTGAACCAATAGCCACTCACCAAGGTATATACCTTGGTGAGCATATATAGCAGAATTTAGCCTAGCCACAATTTCATCTGGATTTTTAGAATTAAAACATAGCACAATATCATCAACGTATTGTAAAATATTACAAAAACGATCGACCGATTTCTCTAAATCATGAGTATAAAAACTATACAAAAGAGGGCTCAGCACAGAACCCTGAACGAGGCCATTCCAAAGTGATCTAGGAGGAAAAAGGTTCCTTTGATGCCTTTTTCGAATGGATATACCAATTAAAAATGAATTGTGGCCCAGTGGCACAAGCGTGTGACTGTGAACGGCTGGTTGTGGGTTCGATTCCTACTCGAGGAGTGGAAATTATATTTCCATTTTCTTCGCTCTGGTGTCAGGTAAACCGCGGCGTCAAGTCCGCCACTTAACACGCAAGCCTCCGATTCGGCGGAAAGTGGGGAACGGAGTGTCTTAACACTGGGCTCCCTCTGCCTGCCCTGCTGTGTGCGGGATATAGCGTGAAGCTAAACGCACGTCGCCGATCAGCTGGAAATATTGACAGCGGACATTTATAGAGCCAAGATCAAGATATAATATCTCGACTTGTTAGACAGCCTAAATATAAGCCTATAGATTATGTTATATTTAATAGTTTTATTTTATTATTTTACGTAAATATTTGTTTGAACTTGTATGACCTAAAGTATATTCTACTAGATAATTTACTTGGGTGAAACGATTTATAACATTGTCATTCATTATATTTACATAGAGTGGCTTCTGTGTGTCATCTTTTTTAGATACGAGGTAAATACTCAATTTTTTTCGTTTAAGGTGAATTCATATACGCTCACACACACACTCATATACCACATATACATCATTTATATACGCTCGTGAAATCAGTTACGAAAAGATCAAGAGAGACGCTAAACAACATACGAACCTGATAGTGAGTTTGCGCGCAGCAAGAGAACGGTACGGTGATGTTGGCAACGGAAATACCGGTCTTGTCCGTGGGCACCTCTCCCCAGTCGAGGTAACTGTCGACACCGCAGCAGTTGAACTAAAAAGTGTTTATACAATACAAATAATCAATTCTAACATTATAAGGTCTTTCTGATCCATGAATAATAAACAAATCTTTTATCTGTAAATAAAATATTTATTATTATATATATTTATTTATTATTATAATTATTCAAGTTTAAAATTTCTAACACTAAGGCTACATTGCAATGATAGTAGAATAACGGCAGTATAGGCGGTTTGTGTCTATACTAAGAATCTTACAGCTATCACTGATGTCAACTCTGTGTATAAGATAACTGTTACAATTTAACCTTCTTACGAAAGTTAGTATATAGATATTATTATTATTACATTTTGATTTTTTTTTAATATTTGTATTTGCAACTTAACTTATTTTCAAGTTTGTATTAAAACTCACTCTGCTCTGAATAAAGTCAAAATTATCAGTCACTTCGGGGTTAGAGTAGTATGAGGGGAAAGTTTCTCTGAGTTTAGTATCGATTTTCTTGAATATTGTTGAGTTGTCCGAGCTTAATAAATAGACTTGCGCACGAAATGTGTAGGCGGCGATGGCGGCAGAGATATCCAGTACCAACACCAAGCTGAGCATTATTGCAAACTGGAAAAAACAATATTTACAATGCATTAGACAAAATTATATCTAATTTAGTTAGTTTAGTAAGATCTAATAAGTGTAAAGAGTTTTTCTTTTAAAACAACCATTCTTCTTTTTGATTTTTTCAAACTATAATTTCATCCATACAGCATTGCTACAATTACCCGTGGGGGGTCGGGTTAGAATACAATTCCCCTCCGTCGCTGGGTAGCTCCCCGTAAAATGCGGGTAACCCAGTAGCTTGGTGGTAGAAGATTCATACTCCGCCTGGCTCGCGACCACTATCACTTCAAAGACAAATCGCCAAACATCTGACGATGTGTTCCGGTTCGATGGCGTGGAAGCCAGCTCACCCTATTCCCACCATCCCCATCCTTTCCTCCTGACACTTTCTTCTTTTAATGTACTGTGCCATTCTGGGAGTTCGTTTTGTTTACCGTGCTACCGTAAAGATGACAAAAACCAACAAATTGTGGAAAACACAATAAACACAAAAAAAATATGTGCATTATAGCGTTTCGATATATTTCACGCTTTTTGTTTTTATGGCGCAAAAATCATGAATCTGTGCTGTGAACTATAACAGCGCAAAGAGAAACTGATATGAAATACCTGTGTATTTAGTTGCTAAAATAAACCTTTTATATTATAATAAAAATAATACAATAGTAGTGTTTGAATGTAAAATAAATTTATCTATGTTTTAATTTTCTGTACAGTTTCACACTATTTCCGACAAGGTCGTCAGAAACAACCTAATGTTATTGCGTTTTCCACATTCCGCCTATATTCAAGCCATTGCATGTTGAGTTGTTGACTGTGGTTTTGCTTTTCACCAGAGGAAATAAAGGAAAGTATATAAAAATATCTCCCAGTGGGGATCGAACCCACCAACCCATCGAATCCAAAGAAATCAATCTACTGGATATTCGAATTTTTACTCAAAATAGTTTTGAATAATCCAAACCTACAATGTTAACCAAACACGTGCTCTCTTTCAAAGCGCCTATGCATCCGAAGAGCGACACAAACAGCATAAGCGATGATAAACGTGGTTAGCGAGAACAGCTGCATATCCAGGAAGACCGAGACATTGTAGTAATTAGCGTATATTGTGGTACCCACTGAGATTATCAGCGCTGAAGTTAGCTGGAAAATATTAAAATGATAATGTTAATTCATATTGTTTTCCATAACATTCATTTGATGATGTCTAAATATATAGCCTATACGATTATTTTGTAATGTGGCAGCTTCACGCGGCAAGTGTTATAAGACACTCGAGACATTGCATTGCGAAAATTGCGGAACTTAACAGTGTCTTACCAGAGCGAGGAAATGAAACAATTTATATATGTTGTAATGTCAAACCCCTCAACCATCGTGTTTATAATCATAAGTATCTCTACGACACAATAGATGGGATTTTTTATAATATATTTGTTATCAATTAAAAAAATACAAGTAGGGGGAACTCCGATAACACCGGACGGGTCCTAAAGCAGGACGGGAGTTGTATTAGCAGAAGAATCACTCTGATTCGTCACTTTTATCACGGTGAGAATATGAACTGTAAGTAAAGTATGAGGCGGGAAGCATGCGTGACTGCGATGACTTGTTTGCTGTAGAGAATTAAGCAAATTTTAAAATATAATTTTTTTTCTAGGTAATATTTAGTGGTATAATGGTCCAATGAGGCCAGTCGTGGCCCAGTGGTACAAGCGTGTGACTGTAAACGACTGGTTGTGGGTTCGATTCCCACTCGAGTAGTGGAAATTATATTTCCATTTTTTTCGCTCTGGTGTCAAGGTAAAGCGCGGCGTTAAGTTCCGCCACTTAACATGCAAGCCTCCGAATTCGGCGGAAAGTGGGGAACGGAGCGTCTTAACACTAGGTTCGATCTGCCTACCCTGCTGTGTGCGGGATACAGCGTGAAGCTGAAAAAAAATGGTACAATGAGCATAATATACCCCGCATATAGCAGTGTAGGCAGAGAGAACCTAGCATTAAGATACTCCGTTTCCCGTTCCGTTCCGTTTATTTTCTGAAGTAATATTATTTATCATTTCGATTTAACGTGGTTGCCCACGTTAGCCCAGCCCAATATAACAAGCAATGAAAAATTGAAAAAGAACGTTAAGTATTCATTAAGCTAAATTTCGCTGACTCCTTCCACTCAATCTGCAATGTTCAGGATTCGGGCGGACAATGGAGAATGAAGTGTCTCGACATTAAGTTTTCTTTAGATAAATATATATAGAAACATGTCGATACATGTTATGCGGGAACACACGTGAAGCTAGAAAAATAAAAGATAACAGTTATTAATCATATCATTTACCGGAATCATAATTATCTTGATTATTAGCTAAATGTAGTCGCTATTATAATTTTGACTCCAAATTTCAATGTTAGGTAGCAATAGGAGTCATAAAGTATATTACAGTCATAAAGTCTACCCAAACGAAGTTGCGGGCAGCCACTAGTACTATAACTAGACACCGCCTCTTTGCTCTACATGGCGGGAAGAGCTGCATGAAGTACATATTTAATGTTATTACATGTTAATTAGTAGTTGGTAGTTTGAAAAGCAAACTGTTATAATTATTAGAATAAGAATAAAATATATTCGCGCGCGCAGCTTGGCTGAGGGCGCGCGTGCGATTTCAAAACGTTCCACAGCTAAGTATATGGGCACTTTTTGTCTATTTAATCACCATTTATTCAAAAACTACAATTACAATTGTCACCAAACAGACAACACACAAGACACTGTGCTCGAGATTCCTTCCAAATTTCTGAGGTCAACTACAAACAGCCCAGGAAGAGTTAAACCACAACGAAACACGCTTTTGACCAAAAAGAGCTTCGCTTTGCTCAGCTCAATAAGTAAATTAAGATTAGCACTGTTGACGATCACAGTCAGGTGTTTAAACCGAGCATCACCCTTAGTAAGCAGGTGTTAAAATCTCCTATTATTACGGTATGATCAGCGTAAGGACCATGGCTTCTCCAACACTCCAAGCAGCAGTTTGAGAGTACCAAACAATAACTCGATGAGAATATACTCAGCTGATTCCGAATATTCCGATTGTGATCTGCTGAGAATATTAAAAGAAATATGGCTACGTAAATTAAAATTCAAAATAGAACGCAATATTGAAAACTCACCACGAAAATAGCCGTAACGCACAACAGCATATACTTAATGCATCTCATGCCGAGTTTTAGATTGTTCTGCGCCATTTTTTCTATATTATAAACAGCTGTCTTCACCGGCATGTTGGAATGAACTGAAAAAGCGACATTTACGTGTCGTTATCAAGGCGATACGATATCGCGCTCGGCGGCGACAACGCGAACGCAAGTTTTTTTTTTATTGCTGATAGGGCAAACGAACAGAAGGACCACCTGATGGTAAGTAGTTACCTTCGCCCATGGACATCTACAGCATTAGAAAGGTTGTGGATACGTTGCCTTAAGGTGGGAGGAGAGAGGAGTCGGTATCAGCCCGTGCCGGCCGACTTTCATCTCATTCTTCTGTGCTCATTCTTCGTGCTACGTCTGTGTCTGAGCTACGAATCTGTTTATGTTGCTGTGCTATGGTTAATAGATCCCACTTAAGTAGTTATAAGCCCACATAATAATATATTAGTTATTTATTATTTTTTAAAACAACATTTTACTAAATAATCGAGAATTTATTGAATTTGAAATTTAGTTACATGTACGTCAAACTGTGTACATTTGCATATATATTTCATTTTAAAGCGAAATAACGATATACCACTTCGTCTTTACTTATCCCCTAAAAGATATAATGAATCATTAGAATTTCTCTGCTCCCCCAAAACAAACAAACAAACAAAATGTAAAATGGACAAAATGCTTAAGACACAAATGTTACGCTTAGCCAACCTGACACGTAAAATATGCGTTGCCCCAGTAACG
This sequence comes from Dryas iulia moderata, assembly GCA_019049465.1. Classification (NCBI taxonomy): domain Eukaryota; kingdom Metazoa; phylum Arthropoda; class Insecta; order Lepidoptera; family Nymphalidae; genus Dryas; species Dryas iulia. The sequence goes on along the minus strand of CM032423.1, from coordinate 15,057,027 downwards.
TTCGTAATAGTATATACTTTTGGTATGTTGTGCGTATATACGTGTAACATCTGTCGTCATTTTGTTCAGCTTCACGCTATTTCCTGCAGCAGCAGGGTTCTTCACTTTCCATTATAAATCGAGACATTGGACGAGGAGTGGCGGAACTGAACGCCGCGCTTTAACTACAGTACCAGTATAGAGAAATAGAAAAAAAGTGATATAATTATTTTTCCGAGTGCTAATTAAAATTAAAAGAAAATTAAAAAGCAAAAGCAATTTTAAATAATTGTTTTATTTAAAATACATTTCGTGATTGATACATTTAACATATCCATGTTAACATTAAGTCCGATAAAGAATACGTCTAACCTTAATCCTTTTTAAAAGCAATTATTATATAACAGAAAATAAAAATATAAATTAACAGAAAATTATAAACCAAAAATTGTTGTAAATTTTCAAGTAATAAAAATAAAAAAGAGCCTATATATAGGTCTTTTAAAACCTACCGGTGAAATATATAAATACTTAGATAATAATTTAAGCCTCCTTATAACAAATTAGCTAAATTTGGTCTTACATTAGTCGGAATGTTTAATCTCAAATACCTATTGTCGATATTTTAATAAATATTAAAATATTATAATATTAATAATTATTATTTACTTACTTAAACAACATTGAATTACTTTACAAATAATATGACGTTTATATTTTTTTTATATAATAAAATTATATTGTCAAAATTGTGAAATATTTTTTACTTACAGTTAGTTTATATTTAAATAATTACAAGTTACTTATATTTTAACTTTATTTTTTTAACAAGAATCTATACTGTGCAAGTGTACGAAAATCGTTTTGACAATACACAACATCAATCAAATATGACATTTGCACTGTACCTGAAATCGCTTTTAAAAACGTCAAAAGAAAATATTGCACAGACTAACAATAATTTTACTATAATATAAATATCGACAATATGTTATTATTTTAAACTTAAGCTGTCTGTCCTTGGAAGGGTACGTAAACTATGGGTGCGCTCTTTTCCTTGTCCGGGTTGAGGGAGGTGTACGCGTTGATCATGCGTTCCTGTATCTCCCACCGCCTGCGCTCGCGTTCAGTCTTCGCCTTGCGAATGGAACTGGCCAGCGAGAACGAGAATACTATGCCGATTACCTGGAATTAAATTAAAAATGATATTTTTATACCTTTATAATAAAATTTGCTAGAAATTGTGGGATGCAGCAAATTTTGAAGAACATTTTTGATCCACACCCAAATTCGATACAATGCATGTTAAGTGGTGGTTGGTACTCAACGCCATTCTTTGTATTTAGACAGCGGAGAAATAGAAAGATTTTAAATGTAATCATACCTCCGATGAAAATTGAATTCACATAAATCATGTTTAAAGAAGTCCGCTTACAAAAACGGCTGACTGCTGATGACGATAGTTTTCGGATAGACGATTGCGAGTGCCTATTCTAAGGAATGATTCTATTTAAGTTTCCTTTGTTTTTCTTCTCTCGGGTTCAGACAAAGCGCGATGTCGAATTCCATAATTTCTCCGTCTGTTGAATTCCGAACACGCAGTGTTTCAAAGTTGTCCACAAAGCGGGGAAGTATGGCCTTGCTAATAGGTTCTTCCTGCCAATCCCGCTAAGGGGAAAGACGTGAAGCTAAAAATTATTACTTCATGGAATTAGTCTTGTGCTATGATATGTAATACCTGTGTAGGGGATTACTACTTCCCTAACTATTTCTTGAGTATAGTAAGAGACTTGTTGATGCTTCAGGTGGAATGATTTTATTTGAAAATTACATTGGTATATATACAAAAATTACAATTATAAATAACCAATAAACAATATTTACAAAAATTAGTCTCCAATAAAAACTTTCACATTATAACCAATGAAATTGGATTATAATGTGAGTTATAATTTAATTGCTGATTTACCAATCAGAAGGGCTACATTAAAAATAAAAATCTTTAGTAAAATTATGTACAAATCAAAACATTGGCTTTTCTACCAATAGCAAGTGAGTATGTAAGAACAATGATTATTTCTCAAGAATTGTACAAGAGGTAAGGGGCGCACCGTCACCGCGGGGGGTGCCATATAAATATGCGCCTGTCTGCGTCCATACAAGTCAATATAGCGAATAACTTGCAAAAAGCCATGAACCATCTCGGTAGATGGCTAACTAAATGGCGGATAGAAGTCAATCCGGAGAAAAGCTCTTTAGTATACTTCCCTCTTCGCCGAACCGACGACATACCAACCGTCCGTCTGCTAGGCAAACCGATTCCCGAGGCTAATTCCGCGAAATACCTCGGCGTAATCATAGATAGGAAACTCTCCTTCAGAGAGCACATAACGTACGTCCGCCGCAAAGCGAGCTTCGTATTAAGTCGATTATATCCTCTACTTTGCGCCAAAAGTAAGATGTCCCTCCGCAACAAGATCTGCCTGTACAAAACGTGTGTCAGGCTCATCTTCGCGTACGCCTGTGTTGTATTCGGACACACAGACCTTCGTCGACTTCAGATTTTGCAAAATAAATTCTTGCGCTACGCCACGGGCGCCCCGTGGTACGTACGTAACTTAGATTTGCACAAAGACACTAAGCTCGATTCGGTAAAAGAGCACTGCCGGAAACTCTCCAGTAGCTACTTCGAAAAAGCAGCTACGCATCCGAACCCGCTGGTGGTAAGCGCCTGCGATTATACGGTCAGCAAAAGACGCCCTGCGAGGCCTAGGGAAATTCTCACCCAAACTGACGCCATTACTGAAGTGTTAGGTAAATTCAAACACACACGCAAACGCACACGATACACACACCGTCCCCGCCGGTGGAGACGAGGTCCCAGTTATTCAACGGTCCGATACCGCCCCGGGCACCAGCGCCCCTAGCTAGGCCTAGCTCGGACAGAGCAAAGCAAAGTCCCCCACTAAAACGGTGTCGCAAGTCGAGGTTCGAGTCTCAACTGAGACGCCCTTGCCATGCCGTCGTCGTCATTTAATGGCTTCCTCACAAGCGAGGATTCCAAGCCAAGGTCAGAGCTCATATAGCTCGGCCTCCCCCAAAGCCCGGTGAAGCTGTCGAGGCCGCTCTGGCCAACAGCATACTACACAGTCGAAAAAAAAAAAAAAACTCCTGCGCTTTAGTAACCGCGCGCCTTCGGCTCGCGACGGTCATATGCTTCATGTTATGTATGGACGCTGCGTGTGGTAGGTAATGTAGGTCCCACACCTGAATAAAGGCAATAGTCATTGCTCCAGCGCCCAATAGTCCCGCGCTCTGGTAGACCAGGTAAGTGATTCTGGGGAGACAGCCGTTAGCGTACAGCTTCACACATTCATCTACTTCTACATCGCCGATCACCTGCAAATATTGAGAATAAACATTTGTTATATCTTGACTTGTTAAAATGTCTATACTTATAGGTTATTTAATATTATTTTTATAAATTTTGTATAAATATTTGCTTAAACTATATAATTAAAAGCATATTCTACTAGTTAATTTATTTGGATAAAACAATTTACAAACTTGTTTTTATTTTACTTAGCGTGTCTCATAATTTTTTTAATGTTTTTTAATGCGATGAAGTAAATACACCATTTTTTTGTTTAAGATGAATTCATTATTTTATATACATTACAACGTTTTTTTAAAGTAATTAATTAAACAACATGCCGCATGTGGGACCACCTAGATAATTTAGCTTCCGCCTACGCTCATGAAATCAGTTATGCAATGATCAAAAGAGACGCTAAAGAACATACGAACCTGATAGTGAGTTTGCGCGCAGCAAGAGAACGGTACGGTGATGTTGGCAACGGAAATACCGGTCTTTTCCGTGGGCACCTCTCCCCAGTCGAGGTAACTGTCGACGCCGCAGCAGTTCAACTGAAAAGTTTTTATATAAATAAGCAATGATTATAAGCTGTTGCCATTTTACTGTGTAAAATAAGCTATTCCAGTTGTTAAGATATCGTGAAATGCCGGTCTTGTCCGTGGGCACCTCTCCCCAGTCGAGGTAACTGTCGACGCCGCAGCAGTTCAACTGAAAAGTTTTTATATAAATAAGCAATGATTATAAGCTGTTGTCATTTAACTGTGTAAAATAAGCTATTCCAGTTGTTAAGATATCGTGAATTAAGAAAATCTTAATCAGTGGCCAGTCGTGGCTCAGTGGCACAAGCGTGCGACTGTAAACGACTGGTTGTTCGTTCGATTCCCACTCGAGGAGTGGAAATATTTAATATTTCTATTTTCTTCGCTCTGGTGTCGAGGTAAAGCGCGGCGTTAAGTTACGCCCCTTAACAAGCAGTGCCTCCGAATTCAGCGGAAAGTGGGCGTAAAGTCGGCGGAAATTTTAATACTAGGTTCCCTCTGCCTACCGTGCTGTGAGCGGGATACAGCGTGAAGTTGAAAAAAAAATCTTACAAAAATACATCCATGCATCAGATGTTATTTTTTTTAATTTTTAAATAAAATGTTGTGATTTTAGTTTAATTTTGTAATACATACTGTAATATATCTAAGGTTGGCTATAAACTCCAATGATGATATTAAGATGGCAGATTGTTTTGTTTTAAAATTAAGAATCAGCCTTGCAGTTTATAATAACATAACCAATTGGAAACTTAAAAAGTAATATATAGATACTAATAATATATAGATAACTATTGCATTTTGAACTTCCTAAAAATTTTTGTTTTTATTTTTGTCAAATTTATGCAGATATTATAATTTTTACATTTTAAGGTCTTTAAAAACGTTCGTAGTTGCAATTTTACTTCTTTTTAATTTGCATGAATACTCACTCTGCTCTGAATAAAGTCAAATCCGTCAGTCACTTCGGGGTTAGAGTAGTACGAGGGGAGAGTTTCTCTGAGTTTAGTGTCCAGCATCTCAGAGACTTGCGCACGAAGTGTGTAGGCGGCGATGGCGGCAGAGATCTCCAGTACCAACACCAAACTGAGGATTATAGCAAACTGGAAAAGAAAATATTTATAATGCATTAGACAAAATTAGTTATATCTAGTTATGTTACTTTATTTAGATGTTATAATAGTTAGATAACATAGTATAAGAGAGTGACGTCTTCTATATTGACTATCCCTCTTTGGATTCATATCATTGCTGCAAAGTCCTGCCAAATAAACCGCAATGAATCTAACTCTAGCAGGTCTTAGATTTTAAGGATTTATTACTACTTTTCTTGTAGATGTCATACATGAAACATATTTTCATATAACTAGCAAATGATTTTATTGAAACAAAGCGCAGCGTTGAGTGCCTTCCCGGACTTCGACCAAGTTGTATAAGACAGACAATTGACACTGCCTTCATTTTGAGTATTGTGCCATTTTTGAAGTTCTTTTTGTCTACCTTTTTATATGGATAAATGTAAAGCTGACAGAAACTATCAAATTGTGAAAGAAACAATACACACGACATATATATGTATATCACAACGTTTCGATATATTACACGCTTTTTGTTTTTATGGCGCAAAAATCATGAATCAGTGTTATCGGACGATAACAGCGCAAAGTGAAACTGATATGAAATACCTTTGTGTGTACTTGCTAAAGTAAACCTTTTGTGTAATAATAAAAATAATATAATAATGTTTCAGTACAAAATAAATTTATATTTGTGTTTTCCTTTGTTTTTATAGTATCATACTTTTTCCCTATAGCAAGGTTGATATGGCATGGCGATGTAGAAAATGAAGTGTTAGGACAGTTCGTTCTCTACTTTTCGCCTGTATTCGAACGATTATGAATTGAGTAACTGACCTCAGCCTCTTTCTTTAGTTCACTAGTTCAGTTTTCAGAGAGGTAAAAATAAAAAACGTAATTAAAAACCCTCCCAGTGGGGATCGAACCCGCGACAAATCAAATCAAATCTACTGGATATTCAAATTTTTACTCAAAATAGTTTTAAATAATCCAAACTTACAATGTTGACGAGACACGTGCTCTCTTTCAAAGCGCCTATACATCCGAAGAGCGACACAAACAGCATAATGACTCCAATGACGATGATAAACGTGGCTGGTGAAAACAGCTGCGTGTCCAGGAAGAACGAGACATCGTAGTAAATCGCGTATATTGTGGTACCCACCGAGATTATTAGCGCTGACGTAAGCTGGAAAATATTAAAATAATAATGTTAATTCATATTTTTTAACTTAATATTCATTTTTATTTTACTTGTATTTTTAAATTAGCTTAAAGAGCGCGGCGTTAAGTTCCGCCACTTAACACGCAATGCCTCCGAATTCGGCGGAAAGTGGGGAATCGAGAGTCTTAACACTAGGTTCCTTCTGCCTACCCTGCTGTGTGCGGGATACAGCGTGAAGCTATAAAAAAAACAAGTATATAGTGTTTATTTACTTGCTATATTAATAATATTATTATCCACTTTTTTTAAAAAATAACAGGTAATATTGTACAAGTTATCATAAACTAGAAAATCATTTCATTTTTCAACATAAACAACAAGAGTAACCTTGTAAAGAATTAAGCCCATAATCATCTCGTGCTATGTAGAACATTAATTAGACACATTCCACCTGATACACAAATGCATTTTTTAATTTTTTCACTAAAAATAGCAAAAGTTTCAACGAATAATGACGATGTTTTATTATCTGCTATTACACCTTTTCCCACATAGCAGGATGAAAAATAACATAGTGTCAAAACTCTCTTCTGCAATTTAAGCTGTGGGGGACCTCAAGCTTAGGGGCCCTTTTTCTTAGGCACCAGGGCAGAGAATAAAAATAATATATAATCATTCTCCCAAGTGGGAATTGAATTCACATCCATCGCGCTGACTACCAGAGGCTGTCTTACTGCGCCACGGCTTAACTGACTTTTTTATTAATATTTTAAACAAAAATCAGTAGATTAAAATAAAAATATATGAAGATGAAACCTAAAAACGATGTTTTGAGCTAAATTTAAGTAGATTTTAAACTGAACCATCTTAATTGACACAACAATTAACAATAATCAAGCCCTTTAATGATTATCACTTTGGGTTTATTATGAGTCATTAAAACTTGGTCAATTACTAAAAATCTGGTTATATGTATTATATACAAATTTAATATTATTAAATAAGTCAAATATCCGTAATTATAAACAGAAAATAATATTTAAAACATTATATAAAATTGATAAATATAAACAAATTGAAAAATTAAAATTTGAACGCAGAGGGATTCGAACCCGCGTCTTCTGAATACCGTTCAGGCGCTCTCACCATTGAGCATGCGTTCCCTAAGTGTGGAATAAACCTAAATATATTTCAAATATAAACTTATCCCACTAAAGTTAGTTAGCTCAGTTCACTAAAGTTGTTTTAATTGATGTGGCAAGTGCAAGTCCGACTTATCTTATGGTATACTCGTATTTTAAAATCCTATAGTATACAAGACCTACACAAATATTATTATAATAATTGCGTAATCAATATTTTAACTATACGAAAAACTACGACTGGACTTGTGGCGTTAAGTTCCGCCACTTAACACGCAATGCCTCCGAATTCGGCGGAAAGTGGGGAACGGAGCGTCTTAACACTAGGTTCCCTCTGCCTACCCTGATGTGTGTGGGATACAGCGTGAAGCTAAATAAAAAAATAAAAATCTAAAAAACACGAATAAGGTTTATTTTACTAGAAGAATTTATGTGACCTAGAAATTCCTTTTTGTGTTTATGTTCCCATGTAAGTGATGTACATATATGTATGTCCTCTTACCTACTATATTGTAGGGAAGAGGAGGAAAGTAGTAAATGCATTTTAAAAGATTTTTTTTTAAGTTTTATCATTTTTAAGATAAAACCAGATTCACATTAACAGGGTAGTCAAAGTGAACCTAGTGTTAAAACACTCGGTTTACGACTTTTAAGAGTTCTTAAAATCACAAATTTGATATTAACATTTTTCAAACTACTGTCTGTATCAACTTGTCCTTGCCACTCATTTTTAATACCAGGCGTTAAACATCTCTAAAAAATAAACAATAGTAAATATTTACACGAAGTAATCACAGGTATATTGAAGATTAAAAATAAGAACACTTCTAAATATAACAAATTTCAGCTACCAGTGTACATAAATTAAAAAACTTTTTTTTTTTTTCAAAATCTTTTGTTTTTCATACAAGAAATATGTATATATGTATATACCTTAATATTCATTTTACTAAGCAAATAAATAAAGCTGTAATTTTTTTACTTTTGTAAGTTATTGTAATTACAATGTCTTTAAATCAAAACGAATAAAATCTGTTTTATATATTTTCTGAATATATTTCTTCACAAAAAAAAACATTTTTCTAATCCAATTTAATCCATACTTATACTTATAATGGGAATGTCTGTGTGTTTGTCTGTCACGCTTTCACGGCTAATCTACCGGTCCGATTTGGATGAAATTTAAAATAAAAGTAGTAAAAGTGACTGGGTCTAACATAGGCTACTTAGTTTTTCAAAAATCAACCTGTAGAGGGTTGAAATAGAGGATGAAAGTTTATATGAAAAATCTACACCGCTTGACCAATTGTAATGAATTTTGGCATAAATATAGTTAATAAGCATAAATATAGGCTACTTTATTTTTTAAAAATGTGCCCCCGAGGGTTGCAATATAACGAAATAGTTCACGCGGCGAAGCCGCGAGCGGGCCGCTAGTATTTAACATAATAAAAAAATATTTCAGACCTAAAATGATCGACAAGCTATTGTTTTATTAAGAAAAACCTTAGTTTTCATTTCAATATATTGCTCTTATTTTCTTTAGAAAATACATACGAGTATAGTTGAGAAAAATGTAAACGAAGTTTTCGACCTTGTTCAGTCGCAAGGACAACGGTGGTTACGCGGTCGTACATTAGCTATTGATTTTCCACACTGTATTGCCATGTTACATGTTTACATATATATTTCTAAGTTTTTGTTCAATAAATTATTAATGAAATGGAGAACGGAGTGTCTTGACACTAGGTTCTCTCTGACTATCCCGCTATGCCGGAGGATGCGTGAAGTTTTTTTTTAGCTTCGTTTAGTTTCGTGTGTATCCCACACACAGCAGGGTAGGCAGAAGGAACCTAGTGTTAAGATACTCCGTTCCCCACTTTTCGCCGAATTTGGAGGCATTATGTGTTAAGTGACGGAACTTAACGTGTAGTTGTGTAACTTATGTGTAATACATAAAATCTGACAAATATTTTCTTAGTCAAATATTAATTTTGAACGAGACCGTCGTGGCCCAGTGGGACAGTACAGTAGGAACTGTAAACGGATGATTGGTGGTTCAATCTACACTCATGAGAGCCGGAGACGAGAATGATTACATATAATTTATTTTTTTGTCTCCACTCTGATACGTAGACAAAGCTTGGCATTGAGTTTCGCCACTCAATACAACACATTTCGGGCGGAAAGGATAGAACTGAGTGAAATGACACTAGGTTCACTTTGGACACGGTAGTCCAATATTAGTAATACGAGAAGTATATATTTTTTGAAATTTCAATATTCATAGAACAGGAAAAAAATAGCTTGATGCTGAAATGAAATATTTTTTTATTTATCTATTACCTACCTATATTTTAATGTATTGTTTGAAACCTAACTTCAATATAACAAATACATATAAATGTTTATATAAGCGTAGGCGCAGAACAACTGCGCCACAAAGGCTTTAATTAATTATTATTGAGAATTATCATTGAAAATCGTCATGTGACTTCATCAATATTGATTAAATTTAATATTTTTATTGATTAAATTTAATATTTTTAACTGGAAACTTATCTGACAAAATTAACATGATGCTTAGGAGCCAATAAAAGGTAATGCGTTCAGTAATAAGAAAAAAATACCTGCTACTGTCAACTTTCATTTAACGCAATTGCCACTGGTCAATTAAATAAATAAGTAATAAATACTATGGCATGCATAGCATACATAACAAATATGTTAGGATATAACATAATATATGTATGTATTTTTTTACAATGCATAACCCAAAAATGGTCCGAATAAAGGGAGAAATAACCTTTTGTTCTTTACATTTGTTTTGTTCTTTACATTTGTTTTGTTCTTCTTTTCGAATGTGTTCTTTTATGTCTTAAGATTCGTTATGATTTTTGAACAATGTACAATTAATCATAAGTAAGTAAATGATATACCATATGTGCTTATATGTTAGTATATAGGTATATCTAAGTTATAATATACTTAAATAACCATATTGAATAATTCATGAGAATATCCAGTTGTCGCCATCAATGGGCAGACGTAATTATGGTAACAATAGCTGTTGAGAATTAGCTTATAAGAAAACGTTAAAAAAATTTTATTACAAAACAGCAAAAGTAAAAATATTGAAATAACTTTACATGTCAAGACTCTAGTGTCAAGACACTCTATTATCTACTTTCTGTCTAGATGTACCTATCTAAAGCCTAAAAGTTACGAGCTAAAAACTAAAGTAGAATTGTAGTTATTGGGGCCAGTTGTGGCGCAGTGGTACAAGCGTGTGAATGTAAGCGACTGGTTGAGGGTTAAGCGAGGGTCCACTCGAGAAGTGGAAATATTTAATATTTCCATTTTCTTCGCTCTGGTACCGAGGCAAAACGCGGCGTTAAGTTCCGCTAATTAACACGCAATGCCTCCAAGAGAATTGGCGGAAATGGGGAACGGAGTGTCATAACACTAAGTTGCTACCCTGCTGTGTGCGGGATACAGCGTGAAGGTAAAAAAGTTATTGATATAGTTAGTGACTTTATATATATATATATATATATATATATATATATATATATATATATATATATATATATATATATATATATATATATATATATATATATATATATATATATATATATATATATATATATGAAATTATTTCCAATTAAGATACGGAGAGATAAAAATCGAGAGGTACTCGAGCTGAAGTGCCACACCGTCTGATTGTATGCATCACGATGGTTGCAGGTTTGATTCTGATTCAAAGGAATTGTGATATTTAAATAATTTTCATTTCTCCGCTTTATCCGGTGTCATTAGTGACATTCAGTTAGTTCAGGATTCGGGCGGTCAGTGGAGAACGGAGAATATTTTCCTTGTCTATTTATTACGTGGGAACAAACGTGAAGCTAAAAACAAATAATGTAAAAAGATAACAGTTATTTGTCATATCATTTACCGGAATCAAAATTATCTTGATCATAAGCTAAATGTAATGAATAATATAAAATGTCGCTTCGGATTTCAATTGAATTTTATATATTACAATAATTCATATTCATACTTTAACTTAACATATATTGAGTATTTTTTTATCTAATCCAATATAATGTTTTTTTTTCAAATTCACACATTCATATGAAGATAAAAAAGCCAAAAACTTGTCAGTTTTGGTCTTAAATAACCTGATTTATCGACGCAAATGAAACATTACGATAAAGTAAGTAAAGTAACATCTACATACTTATTTAATTAACGATTGCGCATAACGTACCTGTTAAATGTGTCATAAAAGATAGTATGGAAATGTTTTTTTTTTTTTTTTTTAGCTTCACGCTATATCCCGCACACAGCGGGGTAGGCAGAGGGAACCTAGTGTTAAGACACTCCGTTCTCCACTTTCCGCTGAATTTGGAGGCTTGCGTGTTAAGTGGCGGAACTTAACGCCGCGCTTTACCTCGACACCAGAGCGAAGAAAATGGAAATATAATTTCCACTCCTCGAGTGGGAATCGAACCCACAACCAGTCGTTTACAGTCACACTCTTCTGCCACTGGGCCACGACTGGCCACATGTATGTAGTATGGAAATGTTTCTCATTATCAGCTAAGCAGCACTCAAAGACATCAATGAGCACTTAACTGGTATTAAACATAGCCTGTACACTAATAATCGATGACTTCAATAAGAAGGAAAGAGAAGAAAAATAAACATAATGTTAAATATATACAATAAAACTCAAAAATTAAATAATGTAAAAAGGTTAATTAAATACTTCTTTTGGAAGACAACATAAATTATCATAAGGCATTGTCATAGCCAGTTCTCATAAGGTTGTTTTCATACGGGCGAAGACGAAGCAACATTTCATTGTGTGCCTCTCTGAAGTAAAGCTGATAAGACCCTTATAATTAAGTAAATAAAAACAATACAATAAATCTAGACATTTATAATTCTATGTGGCCAGTCGTGGCCCAGGGGCACAAGCGTGTGACTGTAAACGACTGGTTGTGGGTTCGATTTCCACTCGAGGAGTGGAAATATTTAATATTTCCATTTTCTTCGCTCTGGTGTCGAGATAAAGCGCGGCGTTAAGTTCCGCCACTTAACACGCAATGCCTCCGAATTCGGCGGAAAGTGGGGAACGGAGTGTCTTAACACTAGGTTCCCTCTGCCTACCCTGCTGTGTGCGGATACAGCGCGAAGCTATTTTTTATAATTTTATGTACTTTAATACCAAATGACGTCATGTACTAATCGTTTTTCCTACAACTCATTATCACTAGCACTTGTGTAGTGTGCATTGCAATTAATACAAACAACTTTGTACATCTACAAACTATTTTTGGATGTAACACTTTGGAAAGACCTTCGTACTAAAATAGAACATGTTTCATATTAAACTTGTGATTTTTTGTATATAACACAATAAAATTCCTTAAATTTAGTACTCTACAGAACTAGGTTGCTCTTATCACTAGATATGCCACATCGTACATACGAGTAGATAAGAGAAAATTCAAAATAGAACGCAATACTGAAAACTCACCACGAAAATGGCCGTAACGCACAACAGCATATACTTAATGCATCTCATGCCGACTTCTAGATTGTTCTGCGCCATTTTTCTATGTTATGAACAGCTGTCTGCTGTCTTTACCGGCGGGTTGGAACAAACTGAAAAAGCCACACTTCAGTATCGTTATCAAGGCGATACGATATCGCGCTCGGCGGCGACTACGCGAGCACAAGTCGATTCTTTAACCAATTAGTGTATGTAAGCGATGGTAAATGTACCGGCACGTCAGCCGTGAGCGGTCAGGTTTGAGCGACCTTGTATTTATTGAATGTGACGTCACACAGTAGTGCTACCCTCGAAAGAATAATTAATAACTCTTGTGATTAGGGTAGGCTAAGGTTTTTTTTTAATTATATTAACTGACCCAAGATGGCGCTGGTTGTTTGGTGATTATTAAATGGGTTGAAATAAACTGAATACACAGTATACAGAGCTCTTTTGTTACAATAATTGTAATAATGATAAAATCTACATTTCTGCTGGACTCTTTTGTTACAATAATTGTAATAAATTTATTTTTTCCCTTAATGCAAAATTTATCAGGATAATTACAAAAAGAGATACAAATGTCTATGTAAAAGAAAAAACAACAGGCCTCGTTAAATTTAAATAACGCCAAGATGGCGTTTCTTGGTCAATAGTTTCAAATTTCATGGGTTCATAAAAACATTTAATTTCTATTAAAATTATGTCAAAATTAAATACTTACACTATAATAATGCTCAATATATCTACCTAATTTGTTTTTAAAAACCAAACAAGCACTTTCTCAAGGACATAACACTTTTTGTTCACAATAATGATAAATCTTCGCTTTTATCATTAGTTTTTGCCTAATTAAATTTGCGTAATTAACATATAAATAATAATTGCTATAATATTCTTACTGTGGACTGTAATAAAGAAATACAATTTTAAAATTTAAATAATATAATATGACTTGCAATTTGAAAAACAGCCAAAGACCACACGTAACGGCATACTGGTAAGTACATTTAGTAAAAGCGAGCATTTGTAAGGTTTTACACAATGATTATAGGGTAATCCCCTAAAGTATGTAAATAATGCGAACAGACTGCTAAGTCGACTAGACGTTAAATCATGTATTTTAAAAAAAAGTTATTTTAAACATGTAATTAAAATTGAAGTAAATTTGTCGTACGTGTCGTTTTCTTTGTTGATTTTCGGAATTTTCGTTTTTAATTGGCCAGTCCAGCCCAGTGGCACAAGCGTGTGACTGTAAACGACTGGTTGTGGGTTCTATTCTCACTCGAGGAGTGGAAATATTAATATTTCCATTTTTCTTCGCTCTGGTGTCGAGGTGAAGCGCGGCGTTAAGTTCCGCCACTTAACACGCAATACCTCCGAATTTGACGGAAAGTGGGGAACGGAATATCTTAATACTAGATTCCCTCTGCTTACCCTGCTGTGTGAGGGATACAGCGTGAAGCTGAAAAAAAAATCAATATGTGGTACACGTTCACCGAATACGAGTATGTTCTCATACTCGTATTCGGTAGGTATAAGGTAAAAGCAAAAACTACACTGTAGACACCTGTTTAGTAGTGTAGTTATCATTGGACTTAGGTTGTAACCTCAGTTTTGAGCAAAAATGAGCATAAAAAAGTCAGAAAAAATATATAATTTTATATATTTTAAATGGATATTAGCAATTACAGAGATTATTTTACGTATGCATCAAGGCCTTCGGCCATCTTGTTGGTCCACTGAGTCTAATGCTTGACTAGATTTAGACGCTAGACGCTTTGAAGGACTCCTCTAGTAGGGCTTTTTTAATATAATTATTCTCTCAGCATATTTAAAACATACTCATATAAGTACTTAACATATTAGTAATTTAGATAAATATTGTGTTAGTAATGATCAAAGACTAATCCATTAATTTTCCGCAGGAGAATGGCGCTGTACCGCTACCAGCAAATAGTCCGGATACAGAGGAAATCTATTTTATTTTGCTACCTACCTAAAAAAGTTATTACTATCATATACTATTAACATTTGTCTAAACTACTGGGAAACGGGGTCTCTTGACACTACTAGGCTCCCTCTGCCTACCCTACTGTGTGCGGGATACAGCGTGAAGCTAAAAAAAAATTGTCTAAACAATAATTAGAAAAATATATTTTAAACTGAAGTATATTTTAAAGGTTTGAGGCACTAAGTGTGATTATATTTTTTCTAAATGAATTTCAATTATTTTCATTTCTCCGCTCTGTTACTTAACATAAAACGCGGTGTTCAGTTCCGTCACTCTATACGCAATGTCCAAAACTGAAGAACGGAGTGTCATGTCACTATGAAAAAAGTATGGAGTAAGGAAAAAAGTATGAAGTCCGAAAATATGTTACAGTCGGTTAGTAAAATCTGTTTGTTTTATCATTTTTTTTGTTGTTGAAATTAAAGAACTAAAGAACAATCTAATGCAAATTGTTATAAAAGTCAAAAATAATTTATGTCCTGCAATGTCATGTTTTACGATTATCTAATTACATACATTCAATTTTTTACTGTAGGTACGCTTTAATAGTATTGTTCAGTTCTAATATTAGTCCTTCTTAGTAATTTTTGTTTTCTTTTTGAGTGGTCATTATTTGTCTCGTGATAAAAGTAAATATGCTTCAGCTAACATAAGAATCATAAAAAGTTAATTTGAAGCAATGCAGGTAAATAACCTAATTAAAAAGTTGTAAAGGCAAGAAAATATTATAAAACGTTTAAATACTATTAACCTGAAATAGATTTTCACTTTTTTTCACTTTAGCCCGTTTTAACACAGACGGACTTAAGAAAAATACTCTTAGCACAGTAGTCAAAGAGAACCAAACACGGAGTGTCTTAACACTAGTTAAGACACTCCGTGTTCCATTCCATCAGACATTGCATTTTAAGTGGCGAAAATCAACGCTGCGGCTGCGCTTTATCTGGCCAATGCAAATAATAGTAATTATAATATAATTATACCCTCAAGTGAAACTCAAATCCACAACCATCACGTATATGGTCAGAGGCTGTCAGGCCACAATGGTCTCAATAATAAAATTAGGATTACTAAAAGTAGCTGTGAAAAAAAGTAAATTGAATGTTCAGATTTTTCAAATTTATTCGCTCGTGCTAGGTGCACGAGCGAATAAATTTGTCATTTGTTACGAGCGAATATAGTGAAGTAATGTCAAGTGGGCGCGCGTGCGATTTCAAAACGTTCCACAGCCTAAGTCTATGGGCACCTTTTGACCATTTAATTACCATTTATTCAAATACTACAAATACAATTGTCACTAAAAAAATTTACAGCACACAAGATACTGTGCTCGATATCCCTGCCAAATCTCAGAGATCTACTACAAATAGCCCGGGAAGAATTTAACCACAACTACACACTTTTGACCAGTAAGAACTTCGCTACGCTCAGCTCAATAATAAAGTTAATAACATATATATTTTTTTTAAGGTACACATTTAAACAGTTTTATAAAATCTTTAAACTTATTTAAAGAATTTATAATAAAAATAAAATAACTACTATTGTAACATTTTTTTAATTACTTAACCTAAAATAAAGTAATGACAACAGATAACATTAAGAACTCGAAAAATGAAAATGTCAAAGATTTTTAAGTACAAGGTCAAAGATTTGCCTATAAAACTTGGCAACTAATATTTACACAATGTTTTTTTTAATCTATAAAATGAATATAATGGAATACAAATTATAAATGTTAAATTAAATTAAATAATTATTGTGAAATTGAAATATAAATTATTGCTTTTTTTTTTAAAACATTCTTTGCACAACTCATTACATATTATTTGTTTTTAAAGTTTTTAACAACATCTTAGAATTTAAACAACGAAATAAAAAATAAAAAAACAAAAAAGTGGAGTTTACGATTATTAAGTAACCTAATTTGGCTTTATTTAGATTAATTACATAACTTCACTGGCATTATTGCATTTTTAAAAGAAATAAAAATATGAAACAAAATATGATTTGACTCATCTATTATAATTTAAGTATCAGGTAAATAAATGATTGTTCTAGGGGAATTCCCGTTCTTGTCTAGTGATGTTGGCTAACCAAACTGCGCCTGCTACAGCTAGGGCCTGAAACGATAAAGCAAAACTTTCAATAGAATAAATAATTAGTAGCTGTTTTTTTTATAATTATAACCTATATGCTGAGGTAAATAAAGGATATTTTGTATTTTTTTCTTATATTAACAAGACTGTAATTGCAGAATAGCATTAATTCAGAATCAAACTGGGTAACAATTAGGATCATTCAATAAAGTTTTATAGCAATATTTTACATATAACTTTTTATATATTTTATATACTTTTTATATATACCGAACACAAAATATTTTCTATGTTAAAGTTCAATTTTAAGACATACATTTATAAAATAATATAAAAAGGATGTGGGGTCGCTACAGTGATATATTCAAATGACGTTTAATTGCTTAAGTTAGTTCGGTTATAGCGAGGTTATAGCGAGTCCAATCAGTTCACTTGTTGTGTTGCCCATCCCATTACTTATGAAGCGACTAAAATATAAACGTTAAAAAAACAAAACCTTTGACAGTTCTAAAGCCTGACGAAAAGTTCCAGAAAGAACACTCTCAAAAGAAGATCAACTCTATTAATTATTCATTAATTCATCGAGACTTGTGTACTTAGAGTACATTGTGTATACCAGCAGCTATTTTATGTTATGCGTACTTTTTAAATTCAGCAGTTATTGAAAATATTCCCTATATTAACACTATCACGGCACGACGTAAAGTACTCTGAAGAACTGATGTATATATTTTTTTTTCTGGCTTCACGCTGTAACCCGCACACGGAGTAGGCAGAGGGAGCCTAGTGTTAAGAAACTCCCACTTTCCGCCGAATTTGGAGGCATTGCGTGTTAAGTGGCGGAACTTGACGCGGTGCCTCGAAACCAGAGCGAAGAAAATGGAAATATTAAATATTTCCACTCCTCTAGTGGGAATCGCACCCACAACCAGTCGTTTACAGTCACACGCTTGTGCCACTGCGCCACGACTGGCCCAAATGTATATATTTGAAAAAAAAAAAAAAAAAAAAAATAGCTTCACGCTATATCCCGCACTCAGCAGGGTAGGCAGAGGGAACCTAGTGTTAAGACACTCCGTTCCCCACTTTCCGCCGAATTCGGAGGCTTGCGTGTTAAGTGGCGGAACTTAACGCCGCGCTTTACCTCGACACCAGAGCGAAGAAAATGGAAATATAATTTCCACTCCTCGAGTGGGAATCGAACCCACAACCAGTCGTTTACAGTCACACTCTTGTGCCACTGGGCCACGACTGGCCACATATATTATGTACATTTATGTGCTCTATAAATGGGTTACATTCGTATTGTAGTATCCTTGAGCACTCTAAATTTGTATATATTAGTACTAAAGTATTATTGAGCCAAGCTTTTAAGGGTTCGTACTTCAGTGCTATTTGTGCTAATCAGACTATGTGCTGTCGCGTTCTTTACATGCATACATACTAATAGTGGTATAGGTTATCAGTCTTGTAATTGTGTGTCACATATTATACTCATACAATTCAACCCTATCATCTTTTCAAAATTCCATAAAAACTTCAAAACAAACCTGCATTAAAACAAGAAATATTCCAGATATTCCGATGGCCCCAGCGTGACTTTCAACCCACATCCCGAACGCGGCGGAACACCCAGTGGGGTAAGCTACAGAAGTGTTGCATGTGAACGTTGTAATGGCTCCGTAGACGTGGTTGCAGCAACTCACGGGCACTCCCCGCGATTCGTTCGTTTGGAGTGGTGTTAACCAGTCACTTGAGTTTATCACGCCACAACAAGTGAACTGAAATTTTAAAAATGTATTTATTGTACTATATGCATGTACCTATATATGTATTTCTTTGCTGCTTCACGTTTTCTCCTGCATAATATTGTAATCAGAGAACCTAGTCCCAAGACACTCCGACTTCCACTTTCTTCCCGATAACGAGACACTGCGTGTTAAATAGCAAAACTCAACGACGTGTCTTCTTAACAAAGCGGAAGATTTCCCCGAGTAGGGATAGGACCCATAACCCTTCACGATTACAACCCTTCACGATGGGTATATATTTAATTGGATAACATAAAATATACCTAATCTTAGTCTATAAGCTTTGATGCTCTCCTGTCATATGCTTATTTATTATAGATGCATAAAACAAATTCAATTTATTAAAATAAAAAAATGCCTTTTACTTTAATCAATATAATCTTTATAAAAATAACGCATGCATAACCTATGTTTAATTATTTTTACATTTCCATTATTTTAAAACTATTTTTTTATGGAATTAAGGAAGCAAACGAGCAGAAGGCCAACCTGGTGTTAAGTGGTACCTGCGCCCATAGATATCTACAACATTAAAGTTATAGATGCGTTGCCAGTCTTGGGGATGTAGGACAAAAGGAGGGAGGAAGGATGGAAATGGTGGGAAGAGGAGAGATGACATTCATGTCAGATGTTTGGCGGTTCCTCTTTGACACGATAGTGGTCGCGAACCAGTCGGAGAACGAACCTCCTACCACCAAGTTACTGGGTTACCCGCCTTTTACGGGATGCTACCCAGTGGCGGGGGGAAATTTTATTTTTAACCCGTCCCCCCACGGGCGGAAACTATTACTAAACTAAAATCTCAATATACTTACGTCAGTTTGCACTTCATCCCATAGCTTAGTAACTTCGAAGCTTTTGTCAGGGCCATACAGATCCATACTGCTTATAAGTTGCTTCTGCACTAACGCCACGGTGTTACCTCTCAACACGTAACCCGCAATACAAGCGGACAGTTGGAATATGAACATAAGAATCATAGAACCCGCAAACTGAAAAATATAAAAAATATCATAATTTAAAAAGTGGCCAGTCGTGGCCCAGTGGCACAAGCGTGTGACTGTAAACGACTGATTGTGGGTCCGATTCCCATTATATTTCCATTTTCTTCGCTCTGGTGTCGAGGTAAAGCGCGGCGTTAAGGTCCGCCACTTAACACGCAAGCCTCCGAATTCGGCGGAAAGTGGGGAACGGAGTGTCTTAACACTAGGTTCCCTCTGCCTACCCTGCTGTGTGTGATACAGCGAAAAGCTAAAATAAAAATAAAAAAAGATTATGAAACAGATGTTGTTTCTGGGTCATTTTAGTAAGCGTATAGTAATGTGAACGTAGCGTGATTCGAACCTGCGCCTCTTGGAAAGTATGAAAGTGCTCTGACTGCTAAACCATACGTTCCACATTCAGCTAAATCAAATTTGTTATACGCTTAATACGCGGGTTGGAATCCCACTACGTAAAAAGGTTTGCAACCTTTTTAACATCGTAAGTGTGTGGATAACACTTTAACCTTTACTTTAAAATACTACTTAAGACTAACTGATATAAAAATTTCAATAAGAAATTGATGATTTTATTAATTAGATTAATACATAATGTATTTTTTCTTTTAAGAATAGAAATGACTTTTTAAATGTGCTTAATAGTGTTATTCTGCTTTAGAAAAAAAATGCGCATACATTCCTATGTGCTCACAATCTACATATATAAAATAATAATGTACCTATAAGAATATATTTAATAAATATTTTGATAATATTACACGTGTAACAAATTCTTTGTATTTTCCTTGTTTTTAGCACGTAACAGATTCGTTCTATTTCATATATTTGCTTATGTATTCAGCAGAAATACTATACTTAATTAAAAAAAGATATTGGTAGAGAGATTTTTTGAGTATACACAACACTTGAAAGTAGAATGAAATGTTAATGAAATTAGAACCATAATGCATTCTAAATATCATTCTAGTACGAAAATAGGCCGCCGCCGTCGCTCGAAACAATTAAAACTAAATACCAACTAAATTGAGACATGCCAGCGCCTGGGCCATGTGAAAGACTAGTATTATAATTATTAGTTGTTATTCCATACAAAATGAAACATAGAAATAATTTTAAAGTAATGATGTTGCGTATTTTAAAAAAAATATTACAGAAAAAGAGCATAAATTTATTATAAATTTTTAATTTACAGAATTTTATTTTTTCTGTAAAATATATATTTTTTTAATTTTATGACATAAAACATTTTACAAATCACATAACATGATTTATGTCATTATCTATTGTATATATAATCTGTGAACTTACCGCCATTATCATATAATAATTTTCCATATAAGCACCATAAAATCCAGCGAAGGAAATAAGGAAAACGATGACCCCCGTAGCGATACAGAACGCTGGTAGAGAGAAGAATCTTTCAGATAAGAACTCATGGTAGCCATTGTACGCAGACTGGACGGAGCTACCCACTGACAGTATAATAATACCCGTTAACTAGAAAAAAACACTTTTTAGTAACACTTAAACACTTTTATTATTTATTTCAACACTTCTACACACTAACACTTACCAAGAACAAAAAGTTAACTGTTACTAAAGTATATTTGACTGTGGTGAATATTTTAGCTAGCATTTTGGCGCAGTTGGAATAGCGCGCTTCCACGTGACGAGTAAGAGGTAGTTTTCAATGTGATATTTTTATCACTATTATAATCTTGATAAGGAAAACAAGCGGATTTATCTCGCGCGAGACTCTGCTGTAGTTTGACTATCCGTCATTATTGTGAAGTGTTACGACCTTCAATGTTAAATTCATGGATGTCTTCAATTTTTTAGAAATAGATCAAATTTTCGTGAACCTGAAATATAAAAATTATTAACATATAATTAAAGATATGTATACTATAGTTTGTGTTTTTTCGTGACAGATATACCAGTCAGTTTCATGATGCATAGAACGGTTGTTTCAGTGGATATCACTGAGTCAACACAGAATATTTTATTATTTATCAGTAGTAAGAAAAGATTACGTTATTTCAGTATAAAGTAAAATGTAAATAGTAAAACTCTCACTGGCAGTTACTGAAAAGATACAATTTTTTATGTCAAGGTGAGAAGTATGAGCATATAATGTGACATTACACAATTGTTAACTGAGTATATATAAAACTTTAAATATTCTTTTTTTATTTGAAAATATTTATTATTATATTTTTGACTAGTTCTCGCCTGTATATTGGTTTGCATAGATGTACATATGTAGGTATTACCAACTGTTACCTTTTACCGTCCAACGTTCTAAACTTAGTTTTTATAGTAAAAAATATAAATCATAAAGTAAGTAAAATCCCGTGCTTTTCTGTCCCTGTAAGATTTAAAAAAAAAAAATACTTTATTTTTGCTCCTCTATACTTCCTTAGAAACCTTAATAGTTATGGCTTACTACGATCAGCAGTTTCGGCTATGCTTCGTCTTTCAGTCAGTCAGTTGGTTAAAAATGAATAGTAAAATTATATTAAGGATAAACTTTAAATAATTACCTGCTAAAATGTTATAAAATTAATAAAACAAGGCAAAATATTGTAAGAAATCACAGTTAGGTATAATTAGACGAAATTTGTACTTAAGTATCTTTCATAATACGAAACTTTTAATACTGAATTTCACAATGTCAAAATATAACCTTTTGTTTTCATGCAGGCGTTCACTTTACGATAAGAGTACAGTAACTGTGTAAATGCGCAATACATTAAGTAGTTTCATTCCACAGATATTAGCATCCTTATCAAAAAACACTTGTGAGTGAGTCCTGTACCTGTTTTATGTATCCAGCATGTAATTAAAGTGTAATTAAAATATATACTTTTTTTATTAGAGCACCAGTTACTGCCATTAATGTAAACACGTCGACTTCTTTGCCTTTGATACTTTTATTTCATTTTTTATTTGTCTTTTCATCCAAAATCTGGCCTACATTGAAAAACATACGATTGAAAAGAAGCCCCTAATATAAATGATGAACTTCAGATGTTACTTGGGGATATATTTGGGGATAAAAAGGTGTTACGTCCAAAGCATAGCCTATTTTTTTTTATTTATACATCCACATATCATATTTAATCTGTGTATTTTTACATCATAATCTTAATCTATACCATAATAAATCTTTAAAAAAGTTGTGTCTGTACATTGAATATTTTTACGAAAAACCGACTCAGGGGGGTTTAAAAATAGTAATAGAACACAAATCTATCATTTTTGAAATTTTTGTCTGTCTGTTTGTCTGTTTGTACGCGCACATCTTTTGATCTACTGGACAGATTTGAATAAAACTTTTTTTGTTCTATAGCTATTATCCCTGAGCAGGTTATAGGCTATTTTTAATTTCGAAGAATGCAACACCTGACGTAGAATCATAACAGACCTGCCTAAAAATAATATATACGGAGAAACCGCCATAACAAAATTTGTTCAACGTGATATGCATTTTCCAATTACATATTTTTTTTGGATTTGGAACACATGATGAAGAACTATAACAGTCCAGCTAAAATATGAGATATACGGAGAAGCCGTCTTAACAAAATTTGTTCAATGTGATGTGCATTTTGCGATGACGTAACTTTTATTTGATTTGGAACACCTGATGAAGAACTATAATAGTCCAGCTTAAATATGAAATATACGAAGAAGCCGCCATAACAAAATTTGTTCAACGTGATGAGCATTTTGCGATGACGTATTTTTTTTGGATTTGGAACACCTGATGAAGAACTAGAATAGTCCAGCTAAAGTATAATATATACGTAGATGCTGCCATAGCAAAATTTGTTCAACGTGATGTGCATTTTGCAATGACATAATTTTTTTGAAAACCTTTTGAATGTAATAGGCATTTTCCATTAAAATAAATTCAAGCTCTCGAAAATCTATACTGTAATAAATCTGTAAAGAAGTTGTGCCTGCACATTGAATACTTTTACAAATAAACAACTTTTTATAAATATAGCAATAGAACACAAATCTGTCATTTTTAAAATTTTTGTGTGTCTGTTTGTCTGTTTGTCCGCGCTAATCTTTTGATCTACTGGACGGATTTGAATGAAACTTTTTTAGATCTATAGCTATTAGCCCTGAGCAGACTTTAGGCTATAATGAATTTCGAATAATGGAACATATGACGTAGAATCATAACGGACCTGCTAAAATATAATATATACGGAGAAGCTGCCATGATAAAAATTGTTCAACGTGATGTGCCTTTTTGCAATGGCGTATTTTTTTTTATTTGGAACACCCGATGAAGAACTATAATATTCCATGGAAAATATAATATATACAGTAAAGCCGCCTTAACAAAATTAGTTCAGCGTGATGCACATTTTGAATTGACCATATTGATGAAGCACCACAGTTCAGCTAAGGTGTAAGAAATGAGTAATTGCCTCCTTAATAAAAACGCTTCAACGTGGTAGGCATATACCATTAAAATACAAAATAATTTAAGGTCTCAAAAATTTTATGAATACTAAGATCGACCTGCTAAATTATAAAAAATGTCTAAATGCGGCATTAGTAAATTGTGTTAAATATGATAGGCAGTTTTCGTTGATAAATAAAAATGATCAAATATTAAGATCGTTATGGCGATGCGACAGGACAAGACAGGATGGGACAGCGTCTATGAAGGGTTCGATTTCCACGTAATAAAATAGTTATATTTAAATTATTCTTATATTTTTACTTCGGAAAGACAAAGCGGAGCGTGGAGTATCTGCATGTAATATGCGATACCTCTAATATCGGTTACAACTGAGGATGGAGTGTCACTAGGTTCTTTTTCTCTGCCGAGAGAACACGTTTTTCTTCGATGGTACGATTATATTTGAATTTTCAAAATGGGGCGTTGCGTTGAATTCCGGCATGCAATAAATAAATAATAATAATAAATAATAATAAATAAATAAAATATTTATTGACCAAAAGTAACAAGTTACATATACACTCTAGATATACACAATACGCAGTGTCTCGAATTCGGTCTTAAAGGGATTCGCCAACCTATTATAATTGTTTTCTAAATGTCTTTTTCAATTGTCCTGAGTGTGGAATAACACTTCAAAAATGTTAAAAACTATACTACAATTTTGATTCCAAATTTCAATGTAAGGTAGCAATAGAAGTAATAGGTATATTATAGTCATAAAGTCCACGCAAACGAAGTTGCGGGCAGTTGCTAGTTAAATATAATTTACTAACAATTAAAATAGTAAACTAGATAGCAGCTTCATACATTTTTTCCGCACAGAGAGATAGTAGATAGTCACCTAGAATATAAGTAGCAAAAAACATTATGATTGAAATTTCTGAATGTTGAACTATTAAACTTTTAATTATATTCTTTAAATACTGCAAATACAGTTTGTTTTTTTGCATCTGTATCATTTGTGGCCAGTCGTGGCCCAGTGGCACAAGTGTGTGACTGTAAGCGACTGGTTGTGGATTCGATTCCCACTCGAGGAGTGGAAATTATATTTCCATTTTCTTCGCTCTGGTGTCGAGGTAAAGCGCGGCGTTAAGTTCCGCCACTTAACACGCAAGCCTCCGAATTCGGCGGAAAGTGGGAGTGTCTTAACACCAGGTTCCCTCTGCCTACCCTGCTGTGTGCGGGATACAGCGTGAAGCTATAAAAAAAAATCTGTATCAGTCTACTTCGACCACGACGTTGTAATCGAATTCCAAATATGATATGTAAGTTATTTGTCATTCGAACATGTAATATGGCAGATTATGTCATTAAATAAAATACAAAATATATTCTTAAAATATTTTATTAAAAAATCAAACACGTTCACAATTTCATTTAAAGTTGTCACATAAATTGCTATAAATTTTTCAATTAAATAAATAATTAAAATTGTAAAGTAATAATTATAAACAAAAGATATAAATATTTTTAATAATCTATGACTCAAGTTCAACTTCTTCAAATCTCGATCTGTAGGCCAACCACGCTGCTCCCGCTGTCAGTAAAACCTGTAACAGATCACAATAAAAATCCATACTAATATTATAAATGCTAAAGTCTATCTATTTGTCTATTAAGCTTTCACGGCTAACCTACCAGTCCGATTTGAATAAAATTCGGAATAAATATAGTTCAATATCCAATGTCAAACGTAGGTGCTTCCTTTTTAAAACAAAATCAGCCCGTAAAGCGTTGAAATAGGGGATGAAATTTTGTATAAAGAATATAAACTGCTTGACCTGATGTAGTAGTAGATGTAGATGTGGTGCATGTTACCATTAAAATAGTTGAATAGCCTGCTTTATTAAATAAACATAATAAAACAATCTTATTAAGGTATTAATAATTGGCATTCTTCTTTTTATAAATAATATAAAAAATATAAGAATAATAATTAATTGATTGACGCTTATAGTTAAGTGTACAACGGAGTGTCTTGACACTAGGGTCTCTCTGACTTCCCTCCTAATCAGTAAAAAGCGTGTAGCTGCCTTAGTGAAATTATCTTCGCATAGTCCTTAAATATCTAACCAAAAGGACCAATCACTTTAGGCAGAATATTTTCCTACATTAGAAATAATATAGTATACAAAAGTAAAAATTATATTGTAGGTATATAAATTTTGGCTTTTGTGCTTGTAAGACAAATGGATTTTTAATTGCTTCATGGTAAAGCTTTCGACTCATTTTTACAAAAAATACTCTAATAAAGAAATAGCGTCTAAGGCTCTATGTTTTAGAATGATACATTATAAAGGCATTAAATAAAAAAAAATACATATATGTTCAATTACATATGCATTCGATATACACATATAAAGTGACACTTTATACACGTTTTTATAAAGTGTCACTTTATACATGGATGTCAGATTTATACATTATCTTACTAAGTTCTTTCCCGGGTGCATTCCATGTTCATTAGCAACTTGATTAGTATCCCACTGGCACTCCAAAATTTATGTTCTTTTTTTCCGGCTTTACGCCCGTACTGTACTATTTTGCCCGTAGCAAAGAAAGCCTACTGTCAATTGAGTGCACTTCATTGCGTGTTGAGTGCACTTCAACACCGCGCTTTGTCTTCTTCACCAGAGCGGAGAATTGAAAATAATTCACATATAGTAAATAATTACCTCGAATGAAAATCGAACCCACAACCATCCATTTACTCAGACGAGATCTAAATTAAATTAGACACAAACAAAACTACAAATCACCTGTAAACTAGTAACAAGAGCGCCGATAACACCCAAAGCAAAGGCGTTATAGCCCAACCACTGTCCCAATACGCTCGCGCAGCCGCCAGTATGCGCGTTGGCCAGCGTACACTGGAAGGGGGAGATAGTGCCGTAGTCGATGTGACAACAGCTCACTGGTATCCGGTTTGACGTCCAGTCGTTGCGACCGGCGACTCCGCAACATTGGAACTGTTAGGAAAAGGAGAGAGAAAGAGAGAGAATGTGACTGTAAAGTGACTGGTTGTGGGTTCGATTCCCACGTGAGGACTGAAAATATTTAATGCCTCTGAATTCGGCGGAAAGTGTGGAACGGAGTGTCTTAACACTAGGTTCCTTCTGCCTATCCTGCTGTGAGCAGAATACAGCGTGAAGCTAAAAAAAAGAAATAAAATAAGTTATACTAATGGCGCTGTTGATTTTGGCACCGACACCGGTGGAATGAAAATAGGTGAGTATCGGATCACTCTGATCCTTGAGCCGAGAGACTTCCGTCGGTCTGAAGGATGTCTCAATCAAACAAAAAAGCCTCAAGACCATATTCATATATGACTTACTTGAGACTTGGTTGACTAACCGCGATGGTTATTTGAAGTAAAGAGTTGTATCAGACACGAATAGATTAAAATATAATTAAATTCTATGTAAACGATTTTTTTTATTCTATAATCGATCAACGACCCCACTCAGAGAATTGATTATATATTTTTTATATTTACGCCACCAAGAAGGAATATTCCTGTGGATCCTACAATACAGATACAATAAAAAATAAAGATAATAATATGTAATTTATAAACTTACACCCATCTGTAATTCGTCCCAAACTACAGCTACCTCCATTCTAGTCTCATACAACTGCAGACTCTGTGACATTGGACTTCTTATTTCATTAACAGCGTCATTTTGTAATGAGAATCCCATTATTGTTATGGAAATTTCAAATATTAAAGTAACGAGCAGGAGAGCTACGTACTGAAAAAGTAAACAATATGTGTAAAACATACAGTAAATAGTGGTGTATGTATATACCTAAATTATAATAAAGTGAGTCATTCTGTAAAAAATACCCAAATAGTATCTTGGGGTTAATTTTGATAAATAGAACAGGCTTTGAAACCGTTTCGTGTACTTCTTGTCTTAAGATAAAGCCAACTTATTATATTTATAATATGCTATACATGCTATACACCTACGTATTAAATCAAGAAGAAAAAAATATCTCCAAAAAAATTTTAAGAGATTGAAAATCTAATTTTAAAACATTATTAGTTAAGCGCCTGTCACAAAGAGATAGCAATATCGAATAAAAGTAAAATATCAAAACACACACTAAATGTGTTAACATTTAAACCAACTATTAACTTTTACGTTAGCGTAATATGTCTAATTAACTAATATGGCAAATTGAAATTGTAATTTTAAAATGTAAAGTAATAAATAATATATGATAAATTACACTTACATTTGTAACTATTATTATATAAATATTATACAACTTACCCCCGCAATAAAATAGAACTGCTCCGATATCGCCCCATAAAATCCGAGAACAACAGCGAATAAGATGATAACACCAGTGGCTATAGCAAAACTGGGCAGTGTGAAGAATCTACCGGTGACCAGAGTATTATATTCATTATATAGCACCAACACAACTATGCCAGCTATCAAAAGTGTTAATCCAGTTAGCTAGAAAATAATTAATTATATTTCTAACATATAACAATAAAAAAAATAAAAATAAATAGCTTCACGCTATATCCCGCACACAGCAGGGTAGGCAGAGGGAACCTAGTGTTAAGACACTCCGTTCCCCACTTTCCGCCGAATTCGGAGGCATTGCGTGTTAAGTGGCGGAACTTAACGCCGCGCTTTACCTCGACACCAGAGCGAAGAAAATGGAAATATTAAATATTTCCACTCCTCGAGTGGGAATCGAACCCACAACCAGTCGTTTACAGTCACACGCTTGTGCCACTGGGCCACGACTGGCCACACAATATATTGTTATAAAAAAAAATTAACTTGTATTCTTACCAGAAATATACCATTTATCGCTGCTAACGAATATCGAACTGATTTAAATAATTTTGGTACTTTCATTTTATATAATGAACAAAAGTCTATTAAATTTTTTTTAGCTCCGTAGTTTACGAGACGTGATAACGTAACTGAAACTCTAAGATGGTTTATCAATCTCGTAACTGCCCAATATCTTAGTTATCTTGACATGCTACTCTAATCTTTATCTAGCTTGTTTATAATATTTTTAGAACATTATTTCATGAATAACTATGCCGTGTCTTTTATTGTTGTTGAATGCAATGAAGGAATTAATTTATAAATTAAGCATAAGTAAACATAGTCAACTAATAAAAATACTTAGTTCTAAAGGAAGTACAAATTATAATGTTTAGATTAACGCCTATACAATATTGTCTTCAATAAGTACTAATTTAATTGTAGAAATAAAATAGGATAACTTGCTTAGCTTAATTTAAAACATCATTTAATTTTAATTCTGTGTAGCAAATACATGTCAATGTAGTTTAAGAGTTAAAATTATATGATCTTAAGGAAAAAAAGGGATACGAGACCAGGTGTAGTGTATTTAAGTAAAAAAAATATAGTTATCTATTTATGACTTGGTACAAAAAAAAAATATAATTTTCTAAATACATTAGAACGATCATAATTTAGTTTATTTACACAATTGTATTAATAAACATACTACAAAATATTGTTTGTAAATTAATGAACATACATTACAAACTGTTGATTCATTATTTTACGTACGTCTATTATATTAGTCCAGACAAATGTAAACGGTTACACAGTACACGGTACAGTACATTCAATTTTTATACTAACAAATTTAATATTAAATTAAATTAATTTCATGACATATTGACTATATTAAATTCAGATAACGTGTATAATTGAACAATAATTGAATATAAAAAAAACATATAGATGATTCACCAATAACTATCGTAGATGACAATGCCAGGTACTATTAAACAAAATAGAAGTATTCTGCACAGATACGGAGCCGAAAGAAATGCCGGAGGACAAAATCTAAAAAAGGGTTAACAAAAGCCAAACTATATAATGTGATAATAGATTAGCTTATTAAAAGACCGCGAAAAGTAGATCATATAAACTATGTCAGGAAAGCTTAAACGATTAAATACAATATCCTAAAATGAAGTCTAAATTGGCCTCTTATCAATCAAAACCTCGTATTCTGGGGCAATCAAGGAATCATACTGTCTTATCACTTACAAAAGATAGAAGTACCCCAGAGCTCGATTCATACTTCACAAACAAAATTCAAAACCATAGGAGAGTTTTGTATACTTTTAGCGTTAAAATCATTTTAGCGTTAATCGCGATTGATCACTAGCATAGGTAAAATTATTTCCTAACTAGCGACCCGCTCGCGGCTCCGCCGCGTGAACTATTTCGTTATATTGCTACCCTCGAGGGCGCATTTTTTAAAAATAAAGTAGTCTATGTTTAAGCTTAGATTATCAACTATATTTATGCCAAATTTCATTATAATCGGTCAAGCGGTTTAGATTTTTCATATAAACTTTCATCCCCTATTTCAACCCTTTAGAGGTTGATTTTTAAAAAAATAAGTAGCCTATGTTAGACCCAGTCACTTTTACTACTTTCATTCTAAATTTCATCCAAATCGGACCTGTAGATTAGCCGTGAAAGCGTGACAGACAAACACACAGACTTTCGCATTTATAATATAAGTATGGATGTAGTTCAAATCACTTTTCCAGATCAAAGTAATTCAGTAGGACGAAGTGAAGCCAGTATTAGAAATAATATAGGACAGAGGCGGATCCAGACGTCCAAAAAGGATGTGGTCTTTCAGTCACTAAAATCGGCCAACTATGGACAGTTTTTTTTTATTTTGTTAAAGTAATAAATAAAATGCCGCATCACTAAGTGAACTTGTGTGAAGATCAAGAATTGTGACGTCACAAGTCAGTTTGGACTGTGGGCATGCCCTTAGTGCCCACGACGGTGGATCCGCACTTGTATGCGAAGGAGTTAGTCTATCAGTAGCTAGAACACACATAAAAGTAAGTATGAAACAAATGATTAACGGAATTTGTGAAAATTCGTCTGATAACACTCAATTATATTTTGCTCCTGATTAGATTTTCATAAAGGACACATATAAAAACTATTATCAAATTCGTGAAGATATTCCAGGCCAGTCGTGGCCCAGTGGCACAAGAGTGTGACTGTAAACGACTGGTTGTGGGTTCGATTCCCACTCGAGGAGTGGAAATTATATTTCCATTTTCTTCGCTCTGGTGTCGAGGTAAAGCGCGGCGTTAAGTTCCGCCACTTAACACGCAAGCCTCCGAATTCGGCGGAAAGTGGGGAACGGAGTGTCTTAACACTAGGTTCCCTCTGCCTACCCTGCTGTGTGCGGGATACAGCGTGAAGCTATTATTTTTCGTGAAGATATTGATTGGTAGCTCGTCATCCAGGAAAATGTACAGTACATTTTTCATTTTTCTCTAGAAATCTAAAACACGTAATTCTGGCAGAACTTACAGTTTCATATTTAAAAATTTAATGAATATCTTAAATTAAACCGTAATCGATTAAAAATAAAAATAGATGTAATTTATACATTGTATTGGTAGATGTGAAGTATGTAACAGCAAAATCTCTTAATAATCTACTAAAAGCTTCTAAAACGTTTTTTGAAGGCAGCATTAGTTGGTTCTTTTCTAATTTACTTTTAAGCATACTACATTTAGGTCGCAGGTCTCAGGCTCTATTTTACTAGGTTATTGAGACACGGTGAATTCCTAAAATGTTAAATACAAAGAAATGTCTTGAAATATTATTTTTGTAAGTAACAAGTCAAATCTAAAAAAAAAAGCTTTCAAATGAAATATAAAAAATAATTACCTTTTGTTTTTATAAAATAGTATTTCTTTTTCAGGCTTTTTTATACGGTAGATTTTTTTTAAGCAGCAACATTAATAATAAGGAGCAATTCAATATATTTTCATAAGAGGGCAACACTGGTGATTACTAATTTTTATTCAATGCGAGGTGGGCTGTTTCGCTAGCTGACCGTAGAATTGCGTCTTGTTTTGTGTGTTATCTAAAGAGTACTTTGGTGGTAAGCTTATATTTATTATTTATACTTAAAAAATTGAATGCTTATTCTGTTTTACATGAAATTTACAAGCACATTTTTTTATAAACGCGGGTTTATTTTTGCTCCATAAACTGGTTCGGCTGACTCAAGAACGCGAATCGATGTTTTGGCTTGTGATATGCGCAGCGAAAGGAGTAAAACTAATTCTTTTGTTCCAGATTAATTTTTATATTTAGAATACAATTATAAAAATGGCTATCGGAGCAGGAATGTCTTGTGTGAAGTACCTATTGTTTTCATTCAATCTTTTGTTTGCTGTAAGTATGCATATACATTTTTACACAATTTTTCCTTGAAGTTACTTTTACTTGTAGGGTAGTATTTGCGCTCACACATATCCTTTCTCTTATTTAAATATATCATACCTGAAATGACCTAGTGAACTTAATTACGTATTGATTGGTTTATCTTTAAGTAAAGAAAGTTACCTTTTCAAGTTTTGCGCAATATTATTACCAACTGTTGTCACACTTATAAAGTAAGCATTAAACAAAAATATACATAATAAACTTTTATCTTTACTCCTAAAAGAACAAAGCATTTCTATTATCGATAACATAAACTAATTGAAACAAAGGAAATATCATTCCTGAAAATTTTATTTTGTTCATTCTTTTTTTAGATAACAGGATTGATAATATTAATTGTTGGAGCCAAATCTGAAATCAATGCTCAACCCTACGTGAGTTTGACCGATGAAAGCTTCTACACATCAGCCCCAGTGATCCTGATTATCGTTGGATTAATTGTGTTTGTTGTGGCCTTCTTCGGATGCTGTGGAGCGGTTAAAGAGAACCATTGCATGATTGTCACGGTAAGTGAATAAATAATATTTTTAACAATTATTTTGTTTTAAAAGTATAACTTTCCTCTAAAATGTTACCGTAGCATTTTTTTTTATTCTAGAATGATTTTGTTTATTTTTTATTCTGAAGCTAATTCAAACATAACAAAACAAAAGGTATACGGTTTTGTATACTGACATTACTGTTTCCTCAATTATTTGCCAGTAAGGCAATCATTTTAAATAGATATGGTAAATTGATTTGAAACTTCATACAAATATAGCTAATCGATAAAAGTAGAACTGTAATCAAAAAACTACTAAATTGTACTGTTAATAAATTATTAATAGTACAAATTATAAAACTTTAAAAACATTTGATTTTAAACCTTACCAACATTATTTTAAAGTTTAATATAAGTCTACAGATATACACATCTGTAACTGCACCTCTTATTTATATCTTGTTTATATAACGTATTGTAAACAGGGTTATTGCAGAAATGTCACTCCGAGGTTTATTTATTTTCTTTTACTGATAATAAAGTGAATAATACACTGATTCAGATTGCTGTACCTATTAACCACAAGTTTAGGTAATTTAGTTGAGTATGACTCAAATGTTAATTTGTTTTTAACAGAAGAGAAGTAAATATTTTGCATTTCAAATTATATTATGTTAATGGTTTTTTAATATTGTGTACTAGTTATATGTATTATGAGACCAGTGACTCGCTTGTGGCTCCGTTCATAAACTGTGTAGCTTACGATTATAAAAGTTAAGAGAATTTCACCAAAATACAAAAGTTAAGCTAATGTACAAATAAACAGAAAACAAATTTATATCTCATTGTCTGGGTGGTTCTATTATATTGAGAAATACCATCAACAATATTTTTTTCATGTATTTTTTGTGTGCACAGTCAATGATCAATTTCATTTGTATTATATGTATATAGATATAATTTGGTATGTAGACACCATTGTAGTGCAGTGAAACAGTGTATGACCATAAACTTAATGGTTACCAGTTCAGTCTCTACTTCAGGCACTCATTAAAAATCCTTGTAATTTGCTAGTCTGAAAAGGCATAGCCCGACGTAGAGTTCTGTCTCACTACTAATCAGTGTACTAATCACTCTATATTTGAAATATTCAGATGGAAAGTGGAGAAACGGAGTTTCTTAACACTAGGTTTCATCTGTCAACCTTTTTAAACAAGAAATATTTATTTAATTATTACTTTTCATATTTTTTTCTTGCTATATATAAAATAATAGTAAAAAAATAAACTGCCTTTAAATATATATTACTATCACGAAGTCCTTTAGTCTTCATAGAATAGAAGTGCTTCATATTGGCAATTTCGTCCTTTTCCCAGAAGGCTTAAGTGATCTTAAATTAATTGATATGAACTAATTTCGATCATAGTGGCTTGTGCCAATTACTCCGGCACTTTGCGATATTATAACATTGTATATTTTTTATATATAGAGACGTTATATAAAATCATATTTTACTTCTTTTATTAATATTATTTATAAATATTAGAAATATAGATATTGAACATCTCTTCTTAAATTGAAATACTTTTCGGTCGGATAGACATCCACAACATTAGAGTTGTGCATGCGTTGCCAACCTTAGGATTGTAGGACAGAAGGAGGGTGGAAGGGTGGGAATGGTGGGAATAGGGAGAGCTGGCTTACATGCCATCGAACCGGAACACATCATCAGATGTTTGGCGGTTCGTCTTTGACATGATAGTGGTCGCGAGCCAGTCGGCGAACGAATCTCCTACCACGAAGCTACTGGGTTACTCGCCTTTTACGGGACGCTACCCAGCGGCGGGGGGGAATTGTATTCTTAACCCGTTCTCCCACGGGGGAAAATCGTGGCGCAGTTGGACATCATTGGACTGTAAACGTAATGATTGTGGGTTCTATTCCCACTCGGGAGTCTAATTAATTATATTGAATATTATTGAACAGACTATCTTGAGATTTTCTTTGATCTATCCTTCTATGGGAGAAAAAGTGTAGAGGTGCAAAGAAAAAGGTAAAGACCATAAGTTTGTAGTAAATAAAATTAAAAAAAAATACTTTAAAAGAAATCTAAATATGGACTCGAACCCATGACTTCTAGATCAATAACCTTATACCATTAACAAGCCCATTCAAATGCAATTTATAATTAAAAACACCAATAATGTCCATTTGAGACAGTTTTTACGAAACTAAACGCGTAATGTTAATGCTAATGTACCTACTGGTTATTAGTTAACAAGGTTTTCTTCATAGTCATTTTGCGTAATTATAATTAGAAAGTTTATTGATTTGAATCTAGTTGTAATTTGTGATTAATTATTTTTGTTAATTATGATTGTTTTTATGGAATCTATGGGTAATAATAGGTTTGATCGTGGATTTGATTCCCGCTCCGCGAAATGATTTCTTTTTGATCAAATTCGATTAAATTTATATATACGTTTTTTAAATGTTTTTTTCAATTTTCCTAGGTGTGGAATAACATTTTAAAAATGATTAAAAAATTGATTTCATTTCCGCTTTGGTAAGACAACTCATAGCGTTGAGTTCCGCTATTCAACACGAAATGTCTTTAATTATAGCGGAAACTGGAGATCGGAGTATCTTATTGGTTTTCTCTGATTTGTTATGGGGCCAAATGTAAAACTGGGGCCAGTTGTAGCGCAGTAGCACGAACGTGTGACTGTAAACGACTGGTTGTGGATTCGATTCCCACTCGAGGAGTGGAAATAGTTAATATTTTCATTTCTTCGCTCCCGTATCACAGGTAAAGCGCGGCGTTAAGTTCCGCCACTTAACACGCAATGCCTTCGAATTCGGAAAGTTGGGAACGGAGTGTCTTAACACTAGGTCCCCTCTGCCTACCCTGTTGTTTGCGGGATATAGGGTGAAGCTACAAAAAAAAATGTAAAACTGAAAAAAAATAGCAATTCTTGCATCAAATAAAGCTTAATTTCTTATGGCCAGTAATAAAAGATATTTTGGATTATATTGATTTTGATAACACTGAAATAAAATAATTTTAATCATACTTTTATTATTTTACTTTTAAATTGAGTAGAAAGAACTTAACTAAATGTATTGTGTAAAGTATAAACTTGATGTATACTTAATGGCGGAAATCCGATTAACGAAGCTCCCTAGTTTCCGACGTCGTTATTAGGGCTTCCGTTTCTTTCCTTCTCTCAATTTAGTTTTTAAGTTACAACTTAATTTTTAAAACGAGTAAGTTAATCTTTGATTTTAATTATTTTTATACACTTTTCTAGTGCTTAAGCTATTGAAATCGATTTAATTTGACATTTTTAGAAAACGTATAAAAACTTGAATGCCCCGGGGGATTCGTTTTCGCTCTTGTCGCATGGCGTATCATTTTTTTTTCAATCTTCTAAATTATGTGTATTACACTTTAAAATGTTATAAAATATAAATAGTTAATAAAATATAATTTATTGTAAAGTTTTCAAAACTTATTTTCGAATACCAAAATAAGCTATTAATCTGATTAATATAGTAGGTATGTTCTTATGGTGTACTGTCAACCAACAAAGGAGATAAAAATTGTTATAGAAATATTGAGGCCCATCGTGCATTCAGCAAATGCAATTGGTTGTGGGTGATGATAATCAGTTCCCACTCGGAGTAATGTGTTAAATTTCAAGTTATTTTTTCCTTCGCTCTAGTATAAGACAAAGAGCGGCGTTGAGTTCTGACACTTAATAAGAAATGTCCTAACTTAGGGATTTCTTAACATTAGGTTCCCTCTGATTACCCCGCAAGTTTTCTCTATGAGGAAAAAGAGTTAAGCTGAATTAACGAATTAATTTAAATACGTAGCTATCTACTAGGTAATCCATACTTCCATACTTGTATTATAAATGCAAATGTCTGTCTGTATGTCTGTCACGCTATCACGGCTACTACTACTGGTCCAATTTGGATGAAATTTAGAATGAAAGTAGTAAAAATTACTGGGTTAAACATAGACTACTTATTTTTTCAAAATCAACCTTTAAAGGGTTGAAATAGAGGATGAAAGTTTATATGAAAAATCGACTCGAATCGACCGCTTGTAACGATTTTTGGCATAAATATAGTTGATAATCTAAGTTTAAGCATAGGTTACTTTATTTTCAAAACCCCACCCCCGAGGGTTGCTATATAACGAAACAGCTATATATTTCACGTGGTGAAGCTGCAAAAGGGCCGTTAGAAATTAATATAAGCGTATAGATATTATAATGACTGCATGAGTCAATCTGATAAAAAATATATATGAAATTGACATTGACACCAGATTTGATTTAGTTGACTATACCATTGAACATATAAATTATTTAATTTATTACTTAATAATTCTAAACTAGTTTTCGTAATTATTCACCTGCACTAATATAGCTTCTCAGTGACATTAATACGGCCTTATTCAATTCACAAGTAGGTACATAATCATATTGTGTCAATGAAACATCTTTAGGAAAAAAACTTAAACTAATTATTTATTGATGCTAGTCGTGGCACAAGGTGTGACTATAAATCCGACAGGTTGTGGGTTTGACTCCCACTCGAGGAATTTATATTTAATATTTGCATTTACTTTACTCTGGTGTCGAGGCAAAGCGCTGCGTTAAGTTCCGCCACTTAACACGCAGTCTCTCCACAATAAGACGGAAAATAGGGAACGGAGTGTCTTAACAGAAGGTTCCCTCTGCCGACCCTGCTGTAAGCGTGATACAGCGTGAAGCTATAAAAAAATTTATTAAGGAGTCTATGTAATGTCTTTCCGCATAAAATCAAGTTACGTGTTGAATGTCGGAACTTAACTCCGAGCTATTTCTTTATAAATTTACAGGAACAATGGACAATAGATAAAAATATTAAACAAACGAGTAGTTTATTAAAGTTTTAAAAACTATTGCACAATATTTCATTTCAGACCTGTTGCGGTCAAGTATGACGAGATCTGTTACATATTTCAACATCTAATTTAAATAAGGCTACAATGTATATATTATATTTTAAATCAGTTTTTATAATGTTATTAAGAGATGACTTGCAAGGGGCCAGTCGTGGCGCAGTGGCACAAGCGTGTGACTGTAAACGACTGGTTGTGGGTTCGATTCCCACTCGAGGTGTGGAGACATTTAATATTTCCATTTTCTTCGCTCTGGTGTCGAGGCAAAGCGCGGTGTTAAGTTCCGCCACGTAACACGCATTGCCTCCGAATACGGCGGAAAGTGGGGAACACGATGGTCGTAGGTTCAGTTCCCACTAGGTGGTTGAGCTCCAATCAACATGGAACTTCTTGAATCTTAGAAAAAAGACAATTATTTGCTTACAAATAGAAAATTAAAGTATGATGCAATTATATAAAAAAAGTAAAGAAAAATGTACAAAAACCAAATTAATATTCATTAACTCCAAGCTATATTAAACTAGTATATATTATTTACCGCTTGCGGCTTCGCCTGCATAAGTTCGCAAATATTCATAAAAACTTATCCCATATTTCAACTGTTAAGGGATTAAATTTTTTTAAAAAAAAGTACTCTATGTTTGACAGGGTGTAACTATTTTCATTCCGAATTCGGGCCAATAGATAAGCCTTGAAAGCGTGTTACGGTTTATCTACTGGCCCGACACAGACAGGCTTTCGCATCTAATAATATATTAGTAAAGATGTCTTTTCTGCTTAAAGACTTCTTGTGTAGCAGACTGATAAGACAGGCTCCATAAGATTTTAATATTATATACATATTTACGTATTTACACAAAGAAAGTCAACAAGTCAAAAGTAATTGAGAGCAAAGTAATTGACGGCAGTAAAGCTCCGTGAACTCTGACACGCGTCGTCTCATCTCATAAACGTCACTTCCTCCTTAATTTGACGTTAATAGATCCATTGTGCATTTGTAAGGTGTTTTTAAGTAATAAAATCCTGCATACCAAGTTGTGTCTATAGTTTTTAAGTGGTTCTGATGATTTTTATCGCATTTTTTTTTAGCTTCACGCTGTACCCCGCACACAGCAGGGTAGGCAGAAGGAACCTAGTGTTAAGACACTCCGTTCCTCACTTTACGCCGAATTCTGGAGGTATTGTGTGTTAAGTGGCGGAACTTAACACCGCGCTTTACATGCCTCTACGCCACGATTGGCGATTATTTAAATAAATATATACATATGTAAAAATTATGGTTATTTCACGCGGATTCTGCTAATCGCTATGAAATAATACTTATAAATATTAATAAAAACGTGAGAGAAAATCTTTGTATCATAAGAATTATACACAACGTTTTGTCTCACCAAAACAGGTACAATAATAATTTAAATAACTTCTTCACTCTTCACTTCACTCTTTCGAATGGGAATCGAACCCACAACGAATCCCATAGCCACGATGGCCTTTTTCTTTAGGTTTTCACTGATATTGATTTTGATTCGAACATGAAATGACAGGATTTATTATTTAAAGTGCAGTCACTCTTCTAATAGTTTTAATTTAGAGATTCATTTATTGAAAGGTTAATTTAACTGGTTAATAAGCAGCATTAATTACTGCAGCATGTGCAAAGTTCATTTTTGTTTCGATTATAACTACTAGTAAAATGATGAGTAATTATTTTAAAATGACAAGAATATATTATTATTAATATGTATAATTATGTGTAGTGTTTGCATTTTTATTTCTGTTATTTAGTTACATCTAGCTTTTATATGAGCTAGTAAATAGTTAACGCTATGTTTGTGTTTGTTTAGCTTCACGCTGTATCCCGCACACCACAGCAGAGGGAACCTAGTGTTAAGACACTCCGTTTCCCACTTTCCGCCGAATTCGGAGGCGTTGCGTGTTAAGTGGCGGAACTTAACGCCGCGCTTTACGTCGACACCAGAGCGAATAAAATGGAAATATAATTTCCACTCCTCGAGTGGGAATCCAACCCACAACCAGTCGTTTACAGTCACACGCTTGTGCCACTGGGCCACGACTGGCCACTAACGAACATATTATTAATAATATGTATAATTATGTGTAATATTTGCATTTTTATTTCTGTTATTTAGTTACATCTTGTTTTTATATGAGTTAGTAAATAGTTAACGCGTAACATAAAAATCGCCTTAGCAATACGTGTACGTCTCTTAATACAAAGGTATATGTTTGATCTGTCATTTATCTTCTTAATTTTATACATTACGAAGGGAACTATGCCGAGGCCATAAAGTTGTGAGTTCGATTCCCACACAGGGTATTATTGTGTTTTAATATTTACAAAATAATTTTAAATATTTTATTTTTTCCGCTTCCATACTACATAAGATGCGCGGCGTTGAGTTCCGCCCCTCAATTGGCATAGTCAATTTTCAGCAAACAAAAATATTTACTTTCTGCACTCTTGTTGCATATAAACTTTAAGTAGGTATATAAAATTTCATACTCCTCCATATTTTTTTTTCAACTTCACGCTGTATCCCGCACACAGCAGGGTAGACAGAGGGAACCTAGTGTTAAGACACTCCGTTTCCCACTTTCCGCCGAATTCGGAGGCGTTGCGTGTTAAGTGGCGGAACTTAACGCCGCGCTTTGCCTCGACACCAGAGCGAAGAAAATGGAAATATAATTTCCACCCTTCGAGTGGGAATCGAACCCACGACCAGTCGTTTAAAGTCACACGCTTGTGCCACTGCGCCACGACTGGCCCCTCATATATTACGTAACAAATAAAGAAATATTTATATATACGAGTAAATGTATTTTTTCTTCTAGTGTATATTTACTACAAAATGCATTTTTCTTTGCAGTAACAATTAAAATTTAATCATTTGGCACCTTATCAAGATATAACTATTGTATATTTAGTTCTGCTTAATATATACCGAGTATTTTTGCTACTTCGAAACGAAAATAACTATTTAGGTACCTACATAGTGTAAATACGTATGAGCTGTATTGTTATACATAAAACTGATAAGTGATAACACTCGTTCGTTCATACGAATATGTCATGTGTCGTGTTTATTATAAAACAAGCGGCCCGGTCGCGATTTCGCTGCGTGCTCTGCGCCTTTTATCCCCTATTCGAGTCCCTTTAGGATTTTCGGACCTTTCTGTGCAGAAAAGGTCTCTGTCCTAAAAGGGTCTCGAATACAATCAGTATAATATTGAACAATCAGAATAAAATATAGCTTTGAACTTTCTAATAGTCAAAGAATTTTTATGGTCAGTTCAATATTGCCGAAGATTAACACTTAGAAACAAAGTTACAAGCTTTACCTCCTTCTTATATTAGTATAGATAATATTTATTAGTATAGGTATTCTATTTTAGCAACTTCACGCCTTTTCCCGCATAGCAGGATAGGCAGAGGATTTAGTGTAACACGATGTTTTCCACTTTCCGATGTAAATCAAGATATTGCGTGTGTAGCGGAACTCAACGCCGCGCTTCTCAGGTATCACTATGAAGAAATAAAAGTAATTTGAATATAATCGTTCCTCCGAGTGGGAAAAAACCTATATTCATTCCGGTAAACAGTCAGACACTGTCTCCCTATGCTACGATGGCCTGACGTATGACATAATAAAATAAATAATTTTTCATATTAATTCATATAATAGTGACACAATTGTAGAGCATTTCAACGTGTGAGTAGGTAAATCCCCGGCTTATATAATGAAGTGTAGGTAGCGTTTAGCATTTGAGCCAGTCAATACAAAGTCCAAAGTGTCGCTTGTCAAACAGAAAGTAGAGATACACGCCCAATGACAATAATCGGTCTTAATCGCAAAAATTGCAACCTTAGAATGAGCTAGCAAATTGTTTTTGGCAATAAATCAATTAAAGGATTGAATATTCAAAAAAAATATTGCTCGATTAATCTAAGAATGCAGTTTTTGGATTAAGATGGGTTATAGGTGCTGGGCTTATAAGAGCTTTATGGCAGAAGAGTTAAGTCA
This sequence comes from Dryas iulia moderata, assembly GCA_019049465.1. Lineage (NCBI taxonomy): Eukaryota > Metazoa > Arthropoda > Insecta > Lepidoptera > Nymphalidae > Dryas > Dryas iulia. The sequence goes on along the minus strand of CM032423.1, from coordinate 15,014,995 downwards.
GTCAGAATTACTATTCAATAGAACTATCTACTTAAGTTGAATCAGTAGAAAAATGTTACTTGTATTCTTGCCACTATTCCTCGTCGAAAACTATTTAATGCCAAAAGAAAGCCTTGCATGTCATTCAGAAAGTGGAACTAAAGCTAATAAACTAAATAGCACTCAAAATTTTCTTTATGTACTGTCATTGCAAATACAATTCAATTGATAAGCTCCGTCAACTACAGTCAATGATACTATCAAAACTATGAATAACTAAACATGACTCATTGCAGACAATTATTTGAGAATATTTCACCATATTTACATGATTTTCCTTAACGTTTAACCAGAAACTTTATTTGAATGGATTTTTTTTAAAATGATCTAAATACAATGACACACAAGCGCAGATCCGTCGTTATGGACATTATGGACATGCCTACAACCTAAATGGCACTGAATTACGCCTGATTTCAGTAAAACCTCAGTAAAATGAATTACTATTGATGAAAGAAAAAAGTACGCCGTAGCGTTTGGCGCTCCGTTCTCTCTGACTACCCCGCAAGGGATACAACCTGAAGCTAAATATAAATATAATATAATATACTATTGATGCTAGTTTTTCAATTATAATTATCTCTATGCTTATAATCGCACTGGGCCGATCTTAATGTGCTTGTGTGACCACAATCTTTTTTAAGGGCTTAGGGGCTAGTCGTGGCGCAATGGCACAAAGTGTGACTTTGTAAAGCGACTGGTTGTGGGTTCGATTCGCACACGAGGGGTGAAAATATTTAGTATTTCCATTTTCTTTCTGGTATCGAGGCAAAGCGCGGCGTTAAGTTCCGCCACTTGACACGGAATGCCTCCGAATTCGGCGGAAAGTGGGGAACGGAGTGTCTTAACACTAGGTTCCCTCTGCCTGCCTTGCTGTGTGCGGGATACAACGTAAAGCTAAAAAAAATTTAAAGCAAAGAATAAAGTATCTAGGTTCCTATATATACCCTGGTATACGGTAAAAAGCATAAAACTATAGAATTCACCGTATAAGCCCGAAAGGCTAAAGCTGCCTTTATGAAGGATAAAAATCAATACTCAACCCGTTTTCAAGGCAGCCACGTGCTTTACCAGACAGGAATAAGTTTAATTATTAACGGTTGGTAGATCTTACAGCCTGCTCGTAAAATAATATCTTCTAAAGGGATGTGCAAATCAATAACTTATTAACAAAATTGGGATCATTTACTTCGTTTTTTTTTAAAGCTTGAATTTAGTAGACTGTAAGAGTTGGTACAGTAGTATTTATATTATGGAACGAAGTTACTTATCGCGCGTTGTGTGCGGGGGCTAGACGGAAAAAATCTCACGAAAAATTGTTACGACACTTTTTGGTATAGTAAGCTATAGTAAGCTGTGCGGCGTGCGTATGTTTCTCTGTCTGTCTCTCTCTCTCTCTCTCTCTCTCTCTCTCTCTCTCTCTCTCTCTCTCTCTCTCTCTCTCTCTCTCTCTCTCTCTCCCTCCGGGTGTCCCTTGACACCTCTCTTGTATTTTTTTTAAGCGTCTTATTGTATATCCGAATAGCTGTGAGTCGTTTTCCATTCTGAGGAATGTTTATATTCAAATTAATTTCATTTCTTTACTTTGATACAAGAGAAGTGATCACAGCGTTGAGTTCCGCCAACCTTTTTAAATTATTGTCATTTTTCCTGTTTTGGTATAATAATAGTACGTGCCCGGGAAGTTCCATTTGACACTCAATTCGAGCTGCAAACGAAGAATGAGTTCTTTTAACAATAAATAGATAAGGAGTGCGCAACGCTCGGCCATCTTAATAATTTTATACGACCCTACGTTTCTAGTATACAAAATACTTTTTATACACTATAACAAAGTGTGATTATGACCTGCCAAAAAAAAGTCTAAAATTTAATAGGCCCGTTGCCAAAAAAGATTACTCATTCCCTGAAATAAACAAAAAAATGAATTTTAAATTGTATTATATTGCAATCATCTGATCTCATTTACTACATAACACTATAACACTTTAAAACTTAATTATACGTGTGGCCAGTCGTGGCGCAGTGGCACGAACGTGTGACTTTAAACGGCTGGTTGTGGGTTCGATTCTCACTCGAGGAGTGGAAATATTTAATATTTTCAATTTTTCTTCGCTCTTGTATTAAAGGTAAAGCGCGGCGATAAGTTCCGTCATTTAACACGCAATGACTCCGAATTCGGCGGAAAGTGGGGAATGGAGTGTCTTAACACTAGGTTCCCTCTACCTACCCTGCTGTGTGGGGGATACAGCGTGAAGCTAAACAAAAAATACGTCGATAATTTCGCTATTGTACGTTTACCTTTACTTTTTTACTCTACGTCGTCACTTGTATGTAGATAATTGCATGGAACAGTCATACAGTAATACACAAAGTTATGGCCTTAAATGGCACACTCCTTTACAAATTGGACGATACGCATGATTGACACCTAACCTTGGCTGTGACGCTAAAATACCAACCATTGTGAACCACTCGTTGCTTGTTCGTAACATTGCTTCTTCAATTATGTACTATGTTTTTGAAGTAAACCTTTTGAATCTAAAATTACTACAAGAGATTAGTTGTTTTGATTGTTAGTAGCTAAATAAGATGAAATGAAGGGGAAAAACGTGTAAATAATTAAACTAGTAAATAAAACCGTGTAATAGTATTAGTAACAGTATACTTAATAGTACCAAAAAAACCATTATAATGCCTAAAAAGACATTTAGAAAACGTATAAAAATTTGAACGCAGCGGGATTTTCAAATTTTTATACGTTTTCTAAATATCTTTTTCAATTTTCCTAAGTGTGGAATAACACTTTAAAAATGTTTAAAAGTATTATAACGCCTACTAAATGCATCACTTGATGTCCCGCCAAATATTAGGCCAGGGGTACACGACCCGCGGCCAACCTAGACCCACCAAATATTATTACAGATTATATTATTATTAGTGTCCGACCGAAGGTTCGGTTTCGGTTTCGGCAAGTTTCGGCAAAAAATTGTAGTTTCGGCCGTAGTTTCGGTTTCGGCAAAAAAGCTGCCGAACCTTCGGCAATGCCGAAACTCATGACGTACTCAAGAATTTTCACGTAGCTTAGATACTTTTGAGTGTTTTTATAGCTTGTGAACCTAATCTTAAGATGTAGTAAATTTTAATTTATTTAAATTAATGATGAGAACACTATGAACTGCTGACGACAGATTAAATGAACTTTCCCTGCTATTTTTGAGGAAACCTCTCACTGTCACTTGGAAAACCTCAAAAAAAATGTTTTTTTTTATTCTTTAATTATTTCCGCTAGTATATATAATAAAATCTACGTAATCACAATAATTCAAATGCACGTGTAATTTTGAAAGCGTAAAAAATGTATTTTTTTATATACGAGTATTATTCAAATTTTATGACGTCAACAGCAGTTTTGGTTTCGGTTTCGGTTTCGGCCGAAACTGAAGTCAGAACCGAAGGTTCGGTTTCGGTTTCGGCTGAAAATTCAGTTTCGGTCGGACACTAATAATTATGATCAATAGAGGTACCGGTTAAAATTATATCTAATTAGGCTGAATAAATATCAATAATGTGCATGTAAGAATGATTCAATTTCTTCTTTCATTCAATCAAGATTTGTATTATAGGGTCATGACGCAGTTGGACGTCTATCTGTAAATGTGACGGTTGTGGGTTCGATACCCACTCGGGGGAAAGATCACATATTATTTTCATTTCTCTTCTTTGATACCTAATACAGAGAGCAACATTAAGTTTGTCACTGAACAAATAATTTCAAAGCTGAAAGTGGAGAACGAAGTGTATTGACACTACGTTCCCTCTGACAACTTGCTGTACGGAATAAAGCATGAAACTGTTTTTATATTATTTTCATTAATATTCAATATTTCTTTTCCAGTTTTCAGTATTCCTGCTGTTAATCTTCATAGCTGAGCTCGCAGTGGGCATCGCTGGCTACGTGAAGCACACGGACATAGAGACGTCTATCGTTCGCACTCTTAACGAATCGATCGCCCGCTACCCCACAGATCCTGATATTAAGAAGAATTACGATATCATCCAAACTGATGTAAGTTTTAGAAAAGTTAAGCTATTTTTATAAAATACTGTTATTGGCCTAAAAGTAAGCGATGACTACGATTTTTACCCACTTTGAACGATCAAATTAATAAAAAACTAAGAACTAAGTTATTATAGTTAATCATATCAAAGTATATTTTTTAGTATAAAATTATTTTTATACTGATTGACAAAAATTAATGTTCTTCTTCTAAATGTAAAACTTATTCTTAATTATATATTTTTTTAAATAAATACGTTAATTTAAAAAGAGCACTCTTACTCGGGGCATTTTAGAAGTTATAACTGTAATTTTAGGCTTTTTCCCGAATAAGTAGTCAGAGAGAACTTAATGTCACAAGACACTCTGTTCTCCGATTTCCCCCAATTTTTCCAAATTGAGACATTAGAAAAATGAAAGTATTATATAATTAATTAATTATTGGCCGAAGAGTCGGAGCCACAACCATCGCCATAGCTATTACAGCGAAACGCCAAATATATAAATATATATATTTTTTTATTTATATATTTATGAAAGATTCATAATAAGTATTTTTTGATTCGTTATATTGCGTACATCCTACAGTGATTTGTCCACTGGCCTTGGTAACTTCCTGCAAACGATGTTTAAGCAAAAATACCTTAATTACTTTACACGGCTTAACGTGTAAATGTCAATCATCACGCAATTTTCGAGCGAAAGTGGAGATCGGAGTGTCTTGACACTAGATTCTCGACAGCGTGCAACAGCGTGAAGTAAAAAAAATAACAGTTTTAACGCAGCAGAATTCAAACCGGCGGCTTTTATAAATATTTATTTGAAGAGACATTTGTACAAATTTACTAAACATTTTTTCTAAGGACAGTCGTTTAGCAAGAGAAAATAGTATTTTAGCTTCACACTGTATCCCGCACGCAACAGAGTAGGCAGAGGGAACCTAGTGTTAAGACACTCCGTTCCCCACTTACTGCCGAATTATGGAGGCATTGCGTGCTAAGTGGCGAAACTTAACGCCGCGCTTTACCTCTGGGCACCAGAGCGAAGTAAATGGAAATATTACATATTGCCACTCCTCGAGTGGGAATCGAACCCACAATCAGTCGCTTTACATTTACACTTTGTGCTACGACTGGCCCTTAAGTATATTTCGTTTTCTATTTACCATTAATACTTTCTATATGTATTGCGTATTAGAGATGGCAGCACTCAAAGCTGCTCTTTGTTGATTAGATAACGCTACGTGAAAACAAGTATTTCTATGTAAATGTTATTTTAGAAGCCAGCTTTTGTCCTCCGTTAATGGAAACATTATTGAATAAATGTTAAAGATATTTGTTTTATATTTTTCCTTAAATAAGCAGTTTTAGGCTAAAAAGGCAACTTTTATTGAATATCCTTATATAGAGAAATCCTAGAAAATAAAATGGAGAGAACATTTTATTCTAGTAGTTTTGGCTTGAATTAAAAATATGCTTTTTGAGTGGCGGCGGAACTCAACGCCGCGATCTTTCTTACTAGAGTGGGATGAATAATAACTACGAAAATAATTTAAATATATTTTTTTTCAGAGTTGAGATCGAATTTATGACTATTTACGTACGTAGTCGCTTACTTTACGAAATCTTTTGACACTAGGTTCTCTCTGACTACTGTTTTACGGGAAAAGTTTGCAGCAAGTTAAAATATAGGCTCGTATAGTAACGATGCCAAGTACCTATAGTGACTGCATCGCTTTTAGTTATGGGCTTGATTCCCACCTGTTAGATGAGATTTTAATGGAATTATTATTATTTTTTCGTTCTAGGGAGTTCAACACAATGTATTAAGTTCAAACGGAAAGTGGACAACTAAGTATCTTGACACTAGAGTCTCTTTGTTTACTTTGTTATGCGAAAAAAGCCTGAAATTATATACCTAAATAGTAATATACTATAGAATGTGAAGCTATAGAATATATATTTCTTTCTCTTTTTTTTTAGCTTCACACTGTATCCGCACGTAGCAGTGTAGGCAGAGGGAACCTAGTGTTAAGATACTTCGTTCCCCACTTATCGCCGAATTCGGAGGCATTGCGTGTTAAGTGGCGGAACTTAACACCGCACTTTGCGATTCACCTTTGCGGGCTTCACTCGACACCAGAGCGAAGGAAATATTAAATATAATATCGAACCCACAACCAGACTCTTTACAGCTGCACTTTATACTCCCGCACAACGGCTGGCCTCCTCCTTTTTTAAAATCATTTAAACACACTTGTAAATTTATTTATTTAGTATATGTCGTGGTCCTATCTTAAAATTGAGGATTTTATGAAATGGTTGACGATATAACGAAATACATGAAGTGATCGTTTATCATTTGGCCATATCTGACGTCGAAAACCTACCATCGCTGACGAAATCGTTAAAATATATAAATTTATTTCCCCAGCTACAATGCTGTGGCGTGAACGGTGTGGCCGACTGGCCCGCCCATGGCATACCAATCCCGGCCACGTGCTGCGCGGGCCAGGAGATAGCCGACGACAAGCCAGTGGCCTGCACCGTGGACTCCCCCAGCTTACACACCAAGGGATGTCTGCCGCTGATACTGGTGAAGCTGAAGGACGTCGCGTTGGTATTGGGCGGTGTGGGACTTGGTATTGCTTTTCTGCAGGTATGTTGATTTTTTTTTTTTTTGTGTTTAAGCGGAAGGAGCCTAGTTTTAACATTTATTAAGTATTTTTCATACAGAAAGTTAAAAAAGACATTTAAAAAACGTATAAAATATAGAAAATTTGAACTCAGTGGGATTCGAACCCGCGCCTCCTGAAAAGCGTCCATGCGCTCTCAGATCGAGATTCGGGTTTGAATCTCGCTACGTTAAAAATTTTATACGTTTTTTAAATGTAAGGAGCTTGTTTTTGAGGCGTATTTTTAGTTCTATCTTAAGCAATATTTTTTAGTGGTTTGTCTTGCTACACTAGTGGAGTGAAAGTAAATGTAATAAAATTAAGTATTTCTACTGCGGCTGCTAAAGGATGTTGCTTTTAATATGACAAGGGAAAAAAAAACAGCGTAAAATTTGCTACGCCCCCAACAACGCGCTGTAAACGTACATTTCAAACAAACTTGTTAAATGTAATCTAAAATGTGTTTATTAACACACATAAGACCCCTTATCAATAACGCGAACTGTCAGCTCATAGAAAAACGTCATATACAATCCTAACCTAGTTGAGTTATAATATAATAAAAAATAATTTTCTCAATAGATGGCGCTGTACCCATTTCTTTAATTCCTGAATCGCGCTGGCAAGATGTTCTAACATTTTATGACTAGCAAAATTTTCCGTCACACATTTATCGCTTCTCGGCCTTTTGGCTAAGATCAAAGTGTAGTATCTGTTCTTTTCAGCTTAATATCTGAAAGTTCCCGCACTGCGGGACCAGTATATTAAACTGATTTTTGTAGACTGACGGGATGTTCGGGGCTCGCTCCACTCCTGTCGCGGGTCGGCCCGGCATTGCAGTGCCGCCGGGATCGGCCCATATAATATACCTTTAATTATACTATTAGTACATCTAAAGCTTTTAGCTATTGCTCGTTACTTTTTTTTGTTATATGGCAAATGAGCAGAAGGCCTACCTGGTGTTAAGTGGTTAGGTTACCTTCGCCCATAGACATTCACAATATTAAAGTTATGGATGCGTTGCCAGTTTTGGGGATGTTGGAGGGAGGAAGGGAGGAAGGATGGAAGTGGTGGGAATAGGAAGAGCTGTCTTACATGCCATCGAACCAGAACCCATCATCAGATGTTTGGCGGTTCGCCTTTGACACGATAGTGGTCGCGAGCCACTCCTTCCACCAAGCTACTGGGATACCCGCCTTTTACGGGACGCTACCCAGCGGCGGGAGGAATTGTATTCTTCTTAACCCGTCCCACGGGTGAAAACTTTCCCAAATAATAGCTTGGAAAACTCTGCAAAAATCTTATTATAGCTATGTGCAAACTCGGAAAAACCACAACTCCAGTTAAAGCTCACGTAACTCGAGTTAACTAAAGAAACAAAATTAATTATATGCGATCTATTTTCACATGGATTTGAATTTACCTTAATCTATTCTTTATATTCAACTTTTTTTATTATTGTGAATGTGACGGATTAACCAAAACATTACTTCTATTTGTCTATTTAACAATAAAGTATAATTTTAGTTTTTGACGTGAACATTTGACTGATGAGATGCGGTGTGGCGATAGTATTCAAATTTCTAACCCGGGTTACAGAAAAAAAAACTCGAGTTAGGCCCAACTCGAGTTGGCACATCTCTAATTAGTACATCTAAGCCTGTGATTCTCAACCTTTTTTTTGTTGCGGCACATATTTAACGATTTCAAAATTTGGCAGCACACAAAAGTGCTGCGGCACAGTGGTTGAGGATCACTGATCTAAGCTATTGTAGATTTAAGCTAGTATTAAAAATTAAAGTAGCCTATGTTTAACCTTGGACTGTCGACTATAAAATATGCGAATGCCAACATTTATTACAATGGATCAAGCGATTTCATATAAACTTTCATCCCTAATTTCAACCCTTTGGAGATTCATTTTTGGCCCATTAACTTTTACTACTTTCATTCAAAATTTTATCCAAATCGGACCAGTAGATTAGCCGTGAAAGCGTGACAGACAAACACACAGACATTCGCATTTATAATATAAGTATGGATAAGCACATAGGCACAGAGATTTTAAAATTAACGCCGCTCTTTGCCTCGACACCAGAACGAAGTAAATAGAAATATTAAACATTTCCACTCCTCGAGTGGGAATCGAACCCACAACCAGTCGCGTTTACAATCACACTTTGTGCCTTAGCGCCACGAATGGCCTCAAGTATAAATTAATTAATAATCAAGTATTTAATTAATTATATTTTTTATTTTCCAGCTCCTCGGCGTTATATTCGCGTGCTGTCTCGCTCGCTCCATCCGCAGCCAGTACGAGACCGTGTAGACGACTAGCTCCCTCTAGCGCGCCTTATTAATAAACGTGGTATACATATGAAAAACCCTTTAAATCCTTTTACAAATACATATGTTTAGAGAAAATATCAGATTAATGCTTTAAATATATTACAAATTCAATTAAAAACAATTATTATACTTAATTAAATGATTTAGGTTTATTATTTTGTTTGTGTTACTGTTAAAGTTTGGAATATGGTAAATGTCTAATGTTTACCGAAAAACTTTTTATGTGAACTTTTGTGGTAAAATTGTGAACTGTTTTTAGCTATTATTTATTTCGTACTTATAACTCGGTAAAACTTGCGTTTTGCTTCTAATAGACACGGTAAATGTTGATTAAGTTAGAAACAGTTCAAACTTTTACCAACTTTAATGGTAAATAAAAGTTTACTGAGAAACTTAAGCTTTACCATAATTTACAGTTTTAAAGTAACACATACATTATTAATTATTCTTCGTTTATTAATAAAGCTTATTATTTTAAGTAAACATTATAACATATTACATACATCAAGTGAAAGTGCAAATGAAATATCAGATTTTAGTTTATTTTTATATTTTCTTTAAATAATGAATTCTATAAATATATTAATTTAATAATTATTTTTGTATATTTTTGTATGAATCATCCATTATATTATCAGCAGAGAAGACTGATTTTTCGAATAGACGGTGAAAAATGCCAAATTGTCATCAAATGCACTAAAATCCATGTATTTTTAATCTAATTATTATAGTTTTTAGATATTATATTCGATCTTCTATACATATATATAGTTAAGTAGAAGTGCACGTATTGTATTGGTCTCTTTAGAAATGGTATAGAATTATTTAAGATTGCATTGCATTGCATCACAAATAAACATGATTTGTCGAATATTTTAAAGTGTTTCTTAGTATTTATATTTATAATAAATCTGTATATGGTGGAATTGGTGTTTTATTTATATTGTTTTATTTTTTTAATTGGTTGTGCGGTTCAATTCCCATTCGAAGAAATAATAATTGTTATTGTAATTTTTTTTGGGGCCTGTCGTGGCGCAGTGGCACAAGCGTGAGTACACAGGCAAAACGACCGGTCGTGGGTTCTCACTCGAAGAGTGGAAATATTTAATATTTCCATTTCCTTCGCTCTGGTGTCGAGGCACAGCGCGGCGTTATATTCCGCCACTTAACACGCAATGCCTCCGAATTCGGCGGTGCGTGGGGAACGGAGTGTCTTAACACTATGTTCCCTCTGCCTGCCCTGCCGTGTGCAGGATACTACGTGAAGCTTAAAAAAAGTTCTGGCACATAAGGTACTGCGCTGAGTTTGAATTTAAGTGAAGTCTTGACATTAGGTTCTCTGTCATGTCTATAACGTAGTAGGATAGTTAATCCTGCTATGATGGTAGAAGCCTGAAACCACAAAAACCAAATAACATTTACATAAAAGAGCAGATAATATACAAAAACAAACTTGAGACTACATTTACAATTAAAATAATAGTAAAAACTGCATTAAAAAATTCTAATCGCTTACAATATTAAAAATATAAAAGCAGTGCTTTACAGTATAATGAATGATTCTGGGTACTAAAATGAAGGAAAGTATATTATGCTATGGATAGGTTAAAATCACCGAGTTTTTTAGTGTTTTTCCATCCATTTACAATAAGGTATAAGCAATAGTTCAGTTTGAAGTACTCAAATCTTTGCAAAAAGAGTCCTAATATATCATTAGTCCATGATTTGTAAATAGTCTGCGAATACTTAAAAATGCCTAGCAACAAGCAACAGATAAGTTCTGTATTGCATATAAAAGAAATTGAAACAAAAATTACCTTTTTAAAGCACTATCAACAATAACAGAATTAAATAAATACATATATTTATTTGCAGATATATGGTTTTTCATGGTCATAGCAGGATAGCCAAAGAGAATCTAGTGCTAACTTACTCTGTCCTCCACTTTCCTTCAGAAAATTGAGACCTTTTGCGTGTTAAGTGGCGAAACTCAACACCACGGTGTTTCTTAGGTACCGAATGGTAGTAAACGAAAATTTTTGTATATCATTCCAAATGGGAACCGTACCTACAACCATCGCAGTTGCAGTCCGGCGTAGTCCAATAGCGCCACGACGGCCTAATTACATATAGGTATATCATTTCTTACTTCACTTAGTAAAAAACAATAACCTTTGCTAGTGCTGAATGAATCAATCAAAACTTTATGCTAGAAAATTTTAAGAAAACACTAATGGATTTTATTAGGCATTTCTCTAATCCTAAACTATTATTTTAGGCCATCGTTGCGCAGCGACTGTATGTAAACACAAATGGTATTGAGTTCGATTTTCACTCAGGGGAAATTATTATACTTAAACCATTTTTAATTTCTGCATTCTACCACCCTAATGTTTCCAATTTGGATGGAACCAGTAGAACGAGAGAAACCAGGATTTCTCTGACCATCCTGCTACAGGCAAAAATAAATAATGATATATAAAGAAAATAAAACACCACTTCCGTGTCTAGTTACACACATTTTATTCTCCTATTTTATACCATGATATAAATTTTAACAAAGGATGATTATAAGGGTTTTACGAACAATCGAGGAACATCAGTCGCGTTTTGTCTGCAAGCATCGAGTCACAGGACACAAGTCGCGAGTCACAAGACTTGAGTCACGAGTTGCAAAACCCAAGTCACAAGTTGCAAGACACAAGTCACGAGTCACAGTATAAAATAATTTAAAATCACATCAATATATAACTGTCCGTCACAGCACCACGCGACATACACTTCTAACTAACACTATTTAATTATTATACGATTAAGAAATACATTACATTACATTACCTAAACAATAAAATAACTTAAAAACTATATTTTTTTTATACTAAACGGAATATTTAAAAGTCGCAAGCATGCCTTGTATTTGGCACACAGTGAACTAAAACCGACCAGAATTCAGTTAATCCACGTTGATATGTGACTATTGTATAAACACAATCATTTTTTGTTTCCTTTAGTTAGAGATAATTAATTAAATAGTTAGTATACAAAAAAATTGGCATCATCAAAGCGAAAAGCCTTAATTACGATTTGTTTGCAAGATTAAATTGAAATTTTAAAAAAGATGGTTGACATTTTTAAATATATATGTATATAGAAATAAAAAATAAAATTCAGTCCAAACAACCAACCTCTAGGAGTTTATGTAATCTGATATAATATTGTCAAATCACTCGATAGTAAGACAGACAGACAATCAAATGTACGAGAGACATACAAAATAAACAATTGTTCATTAAATAAATTAATTTTTAAACGCTAAGCTTGTCGCCGGGTCTACTGAGCTCATCTACATATTAACTGCCCTACTTAGACTTATACAAATGGAAAAACACTAATAAAGAACAATTTGAAAGTTCCTAAATTATGATTTTGTCACTTAACATTGTGAAAGTTCTAGAATTAAAAAATAATCGATTATTATATATTCGAAAATCAACATTCGAAAATAAGCTGCTATTAATCCAGCCAGTTCCTACTTTTGTTTTTACTTTAGTTCACTCTTCAATATTACTAATAACTGGAGTTTATTTATTAATATGACCTAATATTTTAATAATTGATATATATTTTTAAGTATTAATTATAAGGTTCACAACAATAATACCAGAAATTTGTAGTAATTACGAATTTTATTTTATAAGAACGATGACTTTACCAATAATTAAAACGACAAGAATAATGACAAAATTAGGAACCTTCAAATCATTCTCCTATAGAGCATTTTAACACTTGTACCACTCTATATAGGACATATCAATACAAACAAACAAACAAACATACATACATACATACAATTACTTTTACATAACACAATACACCCAACAGTAATTGCACTCTTATACATACTTACTGAAATTCGTTACATTTTGAATTTTACAATTTCCACTAACTAAACAGTGCACCGAGACATACAAATAATTTCTATCCTGACAGATATTATTATTTATAACTCATATTACTTACATTTTTGAAGTATTTCTTAGAGCAGTTAGTTATTCTTAGAACCTCCTCGCTTCAAAAATTTAAACAATATAAATTATTTATAAGAAAAATCCGTCATTAATTTTATTCAACCAAATGTAATAATAAATGACAACCAAAGAAAATAATTACTTACAAAAATTTAACTAAATCACAATCAACAAGACAAAAAGTTTTATATATATATACCAAAAAATAGCAATCATATACCTTGCACTGGGCACAAATTAACTAGTCAAAATTTTGACCAAAAAAGAATACATAAAATGGTCATTTCCACCATATTATTACTAATAATGCTGTAATTTTAGATTAGTTAAAGAAAAAAATAAACAAAATCAGACAAAACTCCTTTAAATTTAGTAAAATAAAAATGAAAATACTTAAATATAAGAAAAAATCAAATATTCTAATAAATTTAATATTTTGACATTCAAATATTACATACAACAAAACCATCAAGATACAGAGCCCACTAAAATCCAACGGGTCAGCCATCTAAGTTCTAAACATCGATTATTATAATATATATACATACAACTTTAATGTTATTATATATATAAAAAAATAATTACCTTCGCAGATTCCATAGATAAGTACCGTTATAATTCCGGAACAAACGACTAGAGACCTTTTGTAACTGAACTATTGTACTCAATTATTAAACGTTAAACATTTCATTTTATATATAGTAGTTTATTATTAAAAAAACACTTTAATGGAGTCATTAGAACCAGAAAGTTAAAAATATTCTCTTTAAAACATATTGAAAGTAAACCACTTTTCTTTGTGAATGTTCTAGAATAAAAAATCGAAATAATATATGCACATTAAAAAAGATTGAATACAAAATGGAGACATATGATTGGCAGTTGTAGTTTAAAATCTTATAATTAATCATCACATACTAGTTAGTTGCTGATATTATATTACACGCTGGAACAATACATTTATTCTTTATAAAAATCAAACAAATTTAAATGAAACAACGACAAGAATATTAAATAAATATGAATATGACAGAAAATTAGTCTTATTATTTAAATAATATATATACTTTTTAAAACTCCATTATTTTTTTACAATTCAAAATGGCTGACTAAACTAAAAGTACAATTGTTCCCAGCGTACAACAAATCACAAATAAAAAAAACTGACTAAACCAAAAAAAACATTAATTAGCTTACCAAGTTATCTGAGTATATAATTCACATTCATCAATCAATATTATTACATTTAAAATTTACTCTTCAACGGACATAGTATGCGTTTTGTATTTACACGTTTAATTAATCAATTAATCATAAAAATAAATTGTTATTTCGTGGGAGTTACAAACTTACTATAAGATATAAGAATATCAAAATAACGTGGCATCTACGAAACCGCGCGGAAGAAATACTTAAGTATAGTACCCGGCAATAAATAATGCACATCGATGCTTAGAATGAAACAGTCGGTTAGCTTCGACTTCGTAGAGCGTTGTCTCGGTCGCTTGAAATAATAACAATGAGAAACGTCACATATCAACTGAGTGACAAAGACAGCGCTCTACGAAACCGAAACTGACCGACTGTTTCATTCTAAGCACGATGTGCATTATTTATTGCCGGGTACTATAGTATTATATAAACACTAAATACATACACACGGCCTTATTTACAAACGGGAATCGAGAAAATCGCAGTTTATCAATAGGACCGATGAGATCGTAACATTGTAGTGGCATAATATTTAAGCCTACATGTTATCTTGTAACCCTACGTATACACAAGATTAATGGATAACTAAAAATCGTCGTCACATAAGAAATAATACAGTCATACCGTTCAGGCGTTAATAAAAATGTATTAATCGCTATTAGCTAATTTGGCGCCATTTGACGTGTATGCACTTTGACGTTAGCAAATTAAAAAAAAAAAAAAAAAATTTTTGACCAAGATCAAAACGTAAAATGCCTAACAATATAGTGTCATAACAGATATTAGGGCGTTTACACATGAGGCTTTTTTTACGCGCAGTCAAAAACGCTGAACGAACGCAAAAAACGATGTCACATTATGCTTTTGCACACGATGAATCTTAAAATCCATTTTAAAACGACGTATAAGAATAAACAACAACAAAAATTAAGTAAAATGTAATACACCTGAAACAAGGAACGAGATTATGTGACCATTATAAAAAAAATAACATTTAAAAAAATGTAAATCCTTAAAAAACCTCGCTTCCTCTTAACTTAAATGCTTACAAAA
Organism: Dryas iulia moderata; assembly: GCA_019049465.1. Lineage (NCBI taxonomy): Eukaryota > Metazoa > Arthropoda > Insecta > Lepidoptera > Nymphalidae > Dryas > Dryas iulia. The sequence continues at coordinate 14,999,580 of CM032423.1, read as the reverse complement.
CGAAACTTGTTTATCAGAAACGCGTTATCAGCATATAAAACAACCATCATGTGCAAAGACCCTTAAGGCGCTATAACATTAGGCCGTCATCAGTACCAGAAATATTAAAAATTAAAAAAAAAAAAAAAAGTCTTTTATAAAAGCGCATACACACAAACTGGCCAGTACTAAGCTTAGCTGGTAATACCAACATTAGGCAAAATTTAATTGCAATTAACTATCAACAATCAATCATTTATTTATGCAAAAATCACAATTACCAATCAATCCATTGTTAATTATATCATAAATATTAACAATAAATTAACATTCACCTAATTATAATTTCCTCACAAACAAATATTGAATTAATAATACTTTTAACATTTTTAAAGTGTCATTCATTTAAAAAAAGATATTTAGAAAACGTATAAAAAATTTGAACGCAGCGGGATTCGAACCCACGCCTCCCGAATACCGTCCAGGTGCTCTGACCGCTAAGCCATGCGAAAGCATTCAACGAACACGGGTTCGAATCCCGGTGCGTTCAAATTTTTATACGTTTTCTAAATGAATTATTATTATATAATAATTAATTGCAATTAAATTCTACCCCTGTTGGTAGGTATGAACGGGTGGGGGGTGTATGAAAGGGGGAGAGGGTAAATGGGAGGGAAAGTAGGGGGGAAGGGCAATCATGTCGCATAGCGTTTGGTCCAGAGGCGCGCGATACGATCGTGCTCCTCTCTGTTCTGGAGATATTGTGTGGCGATGCTGCCTACCAGCGGGTCGGCTGGAATGGAGAGAATACGTTCATTAATATAATATTTATGTTTTGGGGCCGGTCGTGGCGCAGTGGCACAAACGTGTGACTGTAAACGACTGGTTGTGGGTTCGGTTTCCACTCGAGGAGTCTGAATAATTAATATTTCCATTGTCTTCGCTCTGGTATCGAGCCAAAGCGCGGCGTTAAGTTCCGCCATTTTACACGCAATGCTTTTAAAATTCGGTGCAAAGTGGGGAACGGAGTGTCTTAACACTAGGTTCCCTACCTAACCTACCTAAACCTCTGAAGCTATAATAAAAAAAATAAAAAGAAAAATGTGTATATATATTATTAGTTTCATATTTAGGGTTGTTTAAGTAGTTAACTATAATTTTAAAAAGAAAAGAAGAAAGAATGCCCTCTATATCTTGTTACGCAGTATACAATGATAAATTGTCAAATTTTAAAACAACAGTAACTATATTAAAAATCTTAGTTTATTGGTAGGTTATATACCTACCTACCATTCGTATACATTAGATTATATAAGATGTATGAGCAAGGCGCAGGGGCACAAAGTGTGACTGTAAACGCAACTGGTTTTGAGTTAGATTTCCACTCGAGGGTTTGAAATATTTCATATTTCATTTTCTTCACTCTGGTGTCGAGGGCAAAGCGTGTCCTCGTGTTCCTGTATTTAACACGTAATGTCTTACGAATTCGGCGGAAAATGGGGAACGAAGTATCTCTTTTATTGACCAAGTGCAAACCGGTGTATGAACACAGGGATAATCCATTCATCATTCATTCCATCCATTTCAATTCAGAAATCTGCACCACTATTTTTTTCATCATATTAAGGTGATATGGTGATACTGAAATTCGGACTAAGTCAATGAACTTGTGTCTAGACCAGACGAGGTCAAATTCTTTTAACCAAAAAAAGATTGAATTTTTCAAGGAGATGATTATAGGGTTGGCTCTTATTTTTTTGCGGCTACCATTCAAATATTTTAAATATGTTTATCGTGAGCCATTTACTATAGAAAACAATAGTTCAAAGGCCATATTTAGCCCAGAACTGGCCTAGATCAAAAAACATGTTGTCACAAGCAAATTAGGCCCATAGTACCACTATGCTGTTGTTCAATATCAAATTTCAAAAAGAAATGGTTGCAAACTTGATTTTTCACTAGGGAATTAACTCCTTTCAAAATTATTCTAAGACAGGAAAAAGTGAAAAGAAAACCATGAACTAAGTTGTTTATTTCAAGGCAATATAGTGGCTAGTGCTTTTAACTTTCCCTTTTCTCCGTTCACTTCACTGTTACAAAAAAAGTGATACATCATTATGTATGAGACAAGTACATAGACATAAGGTTAAAATATAAATCAATAAATTTTAATTAAATGTTTAAATAAAATTGCCATTTAAGATTGACAAAAAATTGATTTTTTTTCTATCAGGTAAGCAGGTATTACAATATTTTAAAATAATTAATTTAACCAGATTATTAATATATATTTTGAAAATTGGGTAGTTAAATCTTCAACTATTTTCATTTTAAGTTCCATGAAAATCGTACTGATGGTTTAGACATGAAGCATAACTAACAAATAAATGAGAAAGGCCCTCTTAAACATGAAGACCTCCCATGAGATCAACCTCACAAATATTGCTTATTCATTCAGACATAGTCTTGCTGTACCACAGCAACATATGACATATTATATAAATTTTGCTTTTGAAATCTATACTAACATAATAAAGAGATAAGTTTGCAACTTTGTTTGTAATTTTCAGATATACTGAACTGGTCCTGAAAATTCTTTCAGAATTAGAAAGCTACTAAGCTAATTCAGAAGTGCTATAGGCTATATTTTATAATGATTGAACAAAAAGTTTATTAAATCCTATAGGGGTTCAAATAGGGGATAAAAATTGCAGATCATGAGGTAAAGCCACAATCGGCTCTAGTATAATATAATAAAAATGAACAATAATAGTTAAAACAAAATAAATCTGTCAAACTTTGTCCAAACAAGTAACTGTTATTCTTGGGTACATAAATAATAAAATATAAAATATATATTGTGTTCATATAAAACAAGAACATAAATTAGACTTTTTATATAAGTTGTCTGCATTTTATTAAATTACGGAAATTTAAAGCAAAAACGTATGTCCATGTAATATAAAATAAGACATATTTTAGCTATTATATTGATTTTTTATTCTCTATGTTATCTGTACTAATATAATCATGCTGAAGTATTTGGTTGAGTGTTAGATGAAGTCATCTTTAGAACTACCAATCAAATTTGAAAAATTCCTCTTGTGTAATCATATACAAGCTATCTAGTTAGTTAAATTTGTGAGAAAGGTTATGTCCATATCAAGTGTGAATACTTTGTCATAGATTACACTTGACTTTCATATTAAATTTTTTAAATATTAATAGGCATTAAGATAGATTTTATATCAATGAAATAAAATAGAACAAAACAAACAATTTTAAGCACATTATTTAAATAATATACAAACAGAAATTACAAATGAAAATAAATTTAAAAGTGCATGCCCTGAAAAATATAAAACTTATTCATTTAAAGTATTTAAATTATCAACTTAATTACATCTATATAGTCTATAGAAATTAATCACTTATCACTTTGCCAAAGTCATATTATATGGAAAATACACATAAGACCACAACAATGTCACCGACAAGTATTAATATTATAGTATACATATATGTCAATATATAAATTATTTTTAGTAACACAATTCCAAATTTTATATGCATAAAAAACATACCTGGATTACAATCAGTCAAGAGTGAGCATATGGACAGGAGTACTTTAGATATAGTCAGTGCTGGCGACCAATTATCCTTAAGAATATCAAGGCATATCACACCTTGACTGTTTATATTACAGTGGTATATTCTAGTTCGGAATGTTACCTAAAAATAATAAAACAATGAGTTAAATTATTATTAAAGTAGCAAAAATCAATTGTTTTCAATGAATAATATAATTTTTTATAATGGTAACAAGAATTAGTCTACAATCTTGATTAAAATCAAATCAACTGTTATTTAAAATAATTTTAAAACATTTAAATAACAGTTAAAGCAATTATTCTTACCTTAGGAGGTTTAAAAGGGTATTCTGCCGAAAAGTGTATGTCTAAGAAGAAAACTCCACCCTCATACACCGACCCAGGTGGACCAAGAATTGTAGACACCCATTCATATAGATTATCCCCCTTTGGGCCCGCACTGCAATTGGGAGGTGGGTCTAATGTGATTTCTGCTAATTCCTTCTGGATTCTCTTAGCCGATGTGCCAAGTGCCTTAGACATTTTTGGATTTGGTTTATTTTCTTTAGATTCTGGTTTGCTCTCAACTGCTCCACTGCCTCGACCTCGTCCCGTTCCACTTCCTGATGAACCAGACGCACCAGACATTATCTAAAAGCATCAAAACTTAATCTGCTACAAACAAAAGCAATTGTTAAAAAGCCAAGTCAAGCTTATGGATGATGGAACATATTACATAACACATGTTATTTGATATAAGGCTTTATACAATTTGCCATATAACATTTCAAAACAATTTGTTTAAGAAGCTAAAATAAACTTTTTAATATTTTCATAGAGAAGGAACATAATTAAATAGCCAACTTAATGATTAAAGTAATAATTTACTTGCAGAAAACAAAAATTCTACAGTTATTCAGATATTAACAAGCTGAAATCGAAACTATAGATTTAATGCTTATAGTTAAATACTAGTTCCTAGAAAACCAAATAATAAATGAAATAATTACGATGACAATATTGCAACATCAGTTTTGCATAAAGAAAAGCTCTACAAATGATAATTTAAATTGTTTTAGCCAAATAATGAATGATCAATAAAAAAACAATCGTCTTTTTCTAAAAGAAATCATGATGTTTAGAACAAAGACATTCCTACACAATGTGTTTGACTTATGCTTTTAAATGCAAACAATTGAAAGTAGACAATATATAATAACTTAAACCAGCAAAGGAAAACAATAAAATTGCTTCAACAGATATTTTTAGCGTAAAAATATTATTTGTACCTTACGAATAACAGTCGGCCATCTTGTGGGCTGGCGTTATCCGATAATTTACAATTTCTTTGGCCGACCACCGAGATAACTCTAATAAATATATGTATCCAAAAGCACGCTCAATAGAAGACAAAGAAATCGATCCAGAATATGTACAATTTGTGTTATGATATTAACTGAGACTCGGTGTTAGATGCTCCGCACTGCAAAGCGCAAATAAGCAGCTTGTTACTTTCCCATGAGATTAAGATTTTTTTATTTGTCTGTGAAACTTATCAATAAGCTTTAGTATACCTTACTGAAACTAAAGCTTGAATTCTCTTGTTTCCGTAAAAGATGTTAGAGCTTCAATCCTCTTCTACCACATTTCGTCCATTTGTAAATCAACCTTACCAGCACAACTGAAAGTCATCAACGCACACACGTTTAAAACAAAAACAAGATGTTGAATCATATAAGTTTTGTAACAATGTGACTTAGTCACATTAGTTACCTTTTATAATATATTTATAAGGAAAAATAGTAACTAAATTAATGTATCTACACAGTATATTCAAAGTATATTTCAACAAGTTCACAAAGCACAACCACTTTCCGACATGTTATTAAAAATTAAAAAATAACCGGCTAGTTGCCATAAAAGAAAAAAATATAATTTATCGATTTGAATTTTGTTTTAGATAAATTACTTTGATTTTTATTTCAATAATTTCTCTTAGGCTTAAGTTATCAATTTTACGCTAATATATTAGTATTTCTTGTTTTGTAAAACCTCTTATTACATCCCTTGGGCCTTGCTTTGTATTTGTATAAACTGTGGCTACCTTTTAATTTATTAAAATAGCTTCTTACTAATGTTGTAAAATTAAATGGTGAAAGAAAAAATGCAACAAAAACAAAAATAACGAAAGAAGAAAACTAACAAAAACAAATATTATGCTTAATACTTATTAATAACACCGTACTTACTGTAAACATATGATATGCAAATAAGTATTTTATTTTATCTGTGAACTGTAACTGTCAAAAAAGTAACTACGAATTTGGCGTTTGACATATCGCTTGTATTTTGAGTTGTGGTTTAGAAAATACAGAAATAAATTAAGTATTATTTTTAAATTTATTGAGTTGACAATAAAACAGTAAACTCAATCAAAATGGGGAAACGACAGCATCAAAAAGATAAAATGTAACTTTAAACTAATGCATCTTATAAAATTTTCTTATTAAAACAAATTTGTGATCACAAAAATAGAAATATAATTCTATGCTATCCATGTCTATCTTATAGAAATTGGTCTTCTTTATAATTACAGGTACCTTACTTATACAGAATGGACAACTTTATATGGCGGCAAAAGATCAGGCACTGCAAAAGAAGAAGATACTTCTTTTCGAAGACTTCCTTATGATCATTGTTGCTTGTGTCTACAACCATTCGAAGATCCTTATTGTGATAACGAAGGAAATATATTTGAGTTACAAGCTATTATAGAATTTGTAAAAAAATTTAAAGTCAATCCAGCAACTGGAAAAGTTAGTAATATTATGTTAACATTTAAAAGTAATTTCTTCTCTCTTTAATTCCTATAATTTAAAGTTATTTTTAAGTTCAGTGAGTCTCATAAATATATAACATATTGAGTAGAAGATTTAGTGGATACAGTAACTTAAAAGAGAAGTATTTAAACTATTTCAATTTTTCACTCTTTTATTTTCATAAGACAAATTGCTGTGTACATAACATGTAAATAACTTTTATTACTAAACAAGTTATGTTCTCTCTGACCACCTTGCTGTAGTGGAAAAAGTGTAAAAATGTAAAAATATAATGATTTTATTAATAAAACTTTTACAGAAACTGGATATTAAAAGCCTTACTAAGCTTAATTTCTTCAAAAATGCCCAAGATGATTATCATTGTCCTGTCTTATTTAAACCATTCACAAAAAACTCACATATTGTTGCAATACAAACAAGTGGTAATGTATACTGCTATGAAGCTGTGGAACAACTTAATATTAAGGGCAAGAACTACAAGGACCTCATTAATGATACACCTTTTGTTAGATCAGATATCATAACAATACAGGACCCTAATAATTTGGGAAAATTCAATATTTCTAATTTTCATCACATTAAAAATAATTTAAGAGTTGAAACAGAAGGTAAGATCAGTGCATTAACTTGAAAAAATATTTGATTATTAATATTGTTCAAAATTATAGGGTATATATATTTTAAACACATTATTATGTATTTAGATAATCCCCAAAATAATATTGCCCAAAATAAATTTGCTATAGCTTGCTTAAGAAAATCTTAATTTCTTCATATTAAATTTATTTGTATTTTAATAATTTTAGAGGAAATTGCATTAAGAAAGGATCCACATGCAAGATTGAAAACAGTATCGGCTGAAACTAAAGATATCTTACAAGAACTAGAAAAAGAATATAAGGCACCAGAAGTGAAGGAAGTTAAAAAAGAGGTATTAATGTTGTTTTTAATTTAATTGCCATTTATTAATTAATTGTAAACAAATTTGAAATTTTAGATGTGGGAAATATTACATGAAGTATGTATGGACTTATTTCTTTCCACAGGTAGCCGATAAGTTCAATGCCGCACATTATTCAACTGGTAAAGTGGCAGCTAGTTTTACATCAACAGCTATGGTTCCTGAGACTATACATGAAGCTGCAATTATTTCTGAGGATGATGTTAAATATGATAGGGTTAAGAAAAAAGGTACATATTGTTAATGATAGAGCATTTTTCTGGATTCTTGCTTTCTGTCTTGATTTGAAACATGTATTGAGTGAAGAAGCTCTACTCATAATCATTTCCCTAAGCGGGAATTGAACCCACAACCATTGCTTTTACATTAAAATGTGGCCCCACTGTGCTAAGATTGCCTCAATGCTAGAATTTATAATAGTTTTATAAGGATGATATACTAAATTTTTATAATTTTTATTTCAGGTTATGTAAGATTAGTCACAAACTTTGGTCAGTTAAACTTTGAGTTATACTGTGACCTGACTCCCAAAACATGTGACAATTTCATAAAACACTGCCTCAGTGGTTACTATAATGGTACTAAATTCCATAGATCTATAAGAAATTTTATGGTGAGTATGCTGTAATTAAAGAATGATGTGTTTGAAATTCATATAAGTAATAGTTTCATTTATATATTAAATATTGTTATGTTTATTGGCAAATTCATTCATGTCATTCTTTCTTAACAGCAATTATTCAGCAGTAAGTAAATTGATTACATTTTAGATATATTACATTAACTATTTTATGTCATTACAGATTCAAGGAGGAGATCCAACTGGAACAGGTCTGGGTGGTGAGTCAATATGGAAAAAACCATTTGAAGACGAAATTAAGCCAAACTTACATCACACTGGTCGTGGCATATTGTCTATGGCTAACTCTGGTCCTAATACTAATGGTTCACAATTGTAAGTCACAACTCTCGTATATATATATTGATGTATCAGTTAGCTACACTAATATTACTCTATGTATTGTAACTATCATTATACCTTTGTTAAATATTTAAATGCAATAAGAAATTTTTGATCCACATAAGGGAATGAACCCACAACTATCTCATCTTGTTAATTTCACTTAAAATATTATTAATAACTATAAACTTGTTGTAGCTTTGTCACATTCCGTTCTTGTAAGCAACTGGATGGCAAGCACACTATATTTGGCAAAGTAGTTGGAGGTCTTGATACCCTAAATGCTATTGAACATGTAGAAGTTGACAATAAGGATCGACCCATTCAAGATATAATCATTGAGGTAGCTCAGGTGTTTGTTGATCCATTTGCTGAGGCTGAAGAACAGGTATTAAATATTTTAAATTTTAAAATTGTTACAATTTATTTGTATGAAAACAAAGTTTTGATTGTTTTTGGTTTCATTTATAAATAGTTATTTTTTAAGAAATTATAGAAAGCACCAAATTTTAAGAAAAAAATATTTTTTATTTTTTTACATTTTACTTAAACAGATTGCTGCCGAAAGAGCAGAGGAATTAAAGAAATTGGCTGAATCTGGAATAAAACCTAAAAAAGCAAATAAGGAACCACTGAAAGTATTCAGAGATGGAGTGGGCAAGTACCTTAATTTACAAGAACACTCGTCAACTAGTAAAGCTACAAAAGGACAAGAAGTGCCGACAAAGAAAGCGAAAAAGGACAGCAAATACAACTTTGGTAGTTTTGATGCATGGTAACACTAAGAAAAATGTGACTTTGTATAAATTATTTAGAGAAATAAAAGATATATGTACAATTAAATAATTTATTTCATGCCATATGAAGAATTAACAAGAATTAATAATCTAAATGAATACTTCATATTGTATTTAATTTATATATAATTGTGAATACATAACATACTAATTTATTTACATTGCATATTAAGTAAATAATGTGCATATTGAATTGGTCATATCTATATGGAGGATATTTAAAAAAATTATCCACAAAACAGGCTTAAATTATACAATACAGATTAACATTTAATTAAATAATAAATCTACAAAGCTAACATCATATTATCTACATTGTTAATTTACTATTCCAATTATACTCATAAGTCATAACAGTAGCACAAACTTTCATTCTATAAATCATACCTAAACAAAATTCACATAAATAGTTATACACAGATAATATCAAGAAGATTTTTTTAATAATTAGTAGTATTTTATGTTTAGTTATAATTGGTACGCCTTCTAGCTGTTCTTTGTTTGTCAAATCTCATTTCCATCTCTTCTAAAACCTTTGGTGTATAGCGCACAACAAGCTTTACAGATCCTACAGCTTGTTTTAACAATTCCACAGCCTTTTCATGATTCTCTCCTTCCACAGACACTCCATTTACAGAAAGTAATTGATCACCTCTTTTCAGGCCTCCGTGACGATCGGCAACTCCACCAGGTATGATTCTAGATATGTATATTGGAGAGTTTTGTTCCTTGCCTCCCATCACATTGAATCCCAGACCTTCTTCAGTCTTAGGTAATTCAACCACTCTAGGATGAGCGTGGCCTTCTGCAGCAGCAAAAGCAGCAACCGTAGCTTTAGCCGTAGCTGATGCACGAATATCAGCTGACCCCTGAATATCTACTGTTTCGTAAACATGCTCATATACTTCCCTAACAGCGTTTAAGAAATCACTTTGTAACACTTTTTGTAATGCAGCTAATTTTGTGGCTGGCACTTCACCACTTTGTTGGAGTTTTTCTAATAATTCTATAGCCCTTTTTATGTCTCTCGCCAAAGTCAATTGTTCTCCTGTGCTGCTCATGTTTCTTAATTAATTTATTGAAAGAAATATATACAATAAAATAAGAGCTGGGCGTATTTATCACCTAAATATTTGACTAATCGATACCAATATACAAGTTTCTCTTGTCAGTAGTTGCACAGTCTAAAAAAGTATAATGACACCTGTACATATACGTAACTTAAAAACTAAAACGTTATCTAAGTTTAATAACTAAATAAAAAATGAGATTTTCAAAAGCAATTTTTTAAATCAAATCAATTAAATAAATCTTTCATAATATAGTAATAATCAAACTGCTTTCTTAGGATTAGTGGCCATAAAATAAGAAAGATTGATTTGGACTGAAGATTTTTTTTTCAAAATATCTACTAATTAATAACCGTAAACTAAATAAAATATTCATATGTATATATTTAGTAGAAATTGTTGAATTGAACTTTTTTAACTTCAATGTTTTATTGAACTTAAAAATTTAGACAATAATGTCAAAGGTCCCCAATTTGTGACTGTGACATTTTGACAATCGTGCCAACTTCAAATAATTTGCCATATTTGGATTATATTTTCAAGTTTAATTTTCGTAAATTAAGTGCAATATTATATCAATTTTTTTTCTCATATCTATCTGTGTTTCTATTTACTTATATTCTAGTCGGTTTTGTAAAAATATTTCCATTTAATCAAGTGCTTTGAGACATTACAATGGATGACTTAGGTAAGTGACTTGTTATCATCATATAACCTGTTTGGTTTGCTACGTAATGACGTTTTATTTAGAAATGAAATCATTTTAGCTTGATACAAAAATAGATTTTACTATGGTTTAGTTTCATTAATTTATTATTTTTGTTCTACTCAATTATTTTACAATCTACTGATGTTCAAAATATTTTTAATATTCTTTGTAAATGTATAATCATACATATTTAAGATCTGAAAACGATTTAATAAAATAAGTCGACTTAAAGACTAAGAAATAAGTTTGCCTAAAGTAAATACTAATTATAAATAAAACAATAAAAAATCATTTGAAACTGAGAGTTTGTTTTTGTATAACAATATGAGACTTAAATAATCAACAATGTTACTTAATGATGTATGAAATATTTTTTATTTAATGCATACATCTCAAGTAACTTTACAATAAAGGCAAATTGAATAATACATGAAAGTATAAAATAAAATAATATTATATAAAATAATATTGTTTATTTCATATATTTGAGATACAAAAAACAATATTGTTTAAAGAATAAGAGTCATTTATTTTTTCTGAAATTTTGAAGAATACATATTTTATTTTGACGTAAGATTAAATAGTAAAGTTAGGCTATAAACTCTATGGTTTTAAATTCTCCGCTTGGACTCTGGTGAATAATTTTATTTATATTATTTTCATTTCTCTGCTCTGGTATCTAAAACAAAGCATATTGATGAGTTTGTTTTAAACACATACTTTATATTGTCACCTTAAAATTCATCTAAAAAAAATCTTTTCATATTTTAAAAAATTTTTGCACTAACTCTATTATTATAAATATTTATTGCCATATATGGCGTTTTAGTTATAAATAAAATTGAAATGAAAATATTTATAAAATGTAAAACTTTTGAAATTACTTATTATCTCATAAGTAGAAGAAGAAATTACTTAAGTACCATTACTTTGAATACTTTGGGTTTGAAGTTTTTAACTAATAATATATTAACTATGCTGTAAAATTACTGTGAAGTGTACAGGTTGACCAAATTTTGATAGGCTAACTTTCTAATGAGGCCAGTCATGGTACAGAAGATATGTGACAATAAACGGGACTGGGAGTGGGTTCGATTCCCACTCGAGGAGTGGAAATATTTAATATTTCCATTTTTTCACTCCGGTGTCAAGGCAAAACTCAGCATTAAGTTCCACCATTTAACATGCAATGCCTTCAGAATTCAGCAGAAAGTGGGAAATGGAGTGTCTTAACACTCTGCTTACCCTGCGGTGTGTGGGATGCAACATGAAGCTAAAAAAAATAACTTTCTAATAAGAAAAAATAGTGTGATATAAATTACTATTATTATAAGTTAAGATATATAATGGTACCTAAAGAAGTTAGTACTCACTTTTAAATTGTAGTAAAATTAAATACATGAGATCTTGTCATCTCATTGTCTAATGAGAATTAAGATGATTTGTGCTATGAATGCATATATAAATATTTTTCACTAATATGAACTTAGGAATTAAACTTTTTACTTTATATTGGTTCATATTATTCAAAATATAAAAAAAAATCAAAATACTTTTTTTAAATATTTTTATGCAAACACGTGATTTTATCGTTGTTGCGTAGAACTTATCATTATTATTACCTGCAATATCTGTTATATCGACATGATTAATGACCACCATCGAAGTTACCCCACCCATCTAGCAATATCATAAAAAGCCTTAATGGCCTAACTACAAGAATAAATATACATACAACATAAGAAGTAAGATATTTGCAATATTAGTTTTAATTTGTATATATATTTCGAAAAAAAAGTTAAAAGCCTAAATTAAGTTTCGCCACTCATATCTAACCTAAATTAAGTTTCTCTACTAATATCTCGATTTCGGACGGAAAATGAAGAACAGAGTGTCTTATCTCTGAACTTTCTCTGGCTACTCTGTATCTATATTTATGTTAATCAAGAATCTTCTCCACGAAATGAGGCCAGTCGTGGCGCAGAGGCACAATGCGTAAAAGGAAACGGGACTGGTGGTAGGTTTGATTCCCACTCGAGGATTGGAAATATTTAATATGTCCATTTTTTTCGCTTTTGGTATCGAGGCAAAACGCGGCGTTAAGATCCGCCACTTAACACGCAATGCGTCCAAAATTCGGCGGAAAATACGGAACGGAGTGTCTCAACACTAGGCTCCTCTGTCTACCCTGAAGTAACAGGTGAAGCTTATAAAAATATTCTCCGATCAGTTTAATTTAATTTGGTACACCCTTGACTTTTCGAATTAAAGTTTCAAGCTTTAATTAATTATTCACACTAAGTAATTTAATTTACCATATTTTTACAATTACTCACACCCATGCCCCGTAAATCCGTTGATACCGTAGCATACCATGATATATTATTAGTAATTCGTCCCCAGGCTCAATTAGCTTGATTATCTTCCGTTCGACTTCGTTAGGCCGTGTTGAAACACATGCGACGCGCCTACCCTATTTTCTTATTCTTTAATGTAGTAGGACATGGCGCAGTTGGATAGCATTTGACTGCAAAAGCGATGGTTGTAGATTCGATTTTCCTTTGGGGAAATAATAATAATAATTATTATTATTTATTGATTTACATAATTATGACATTTTATAACGATAATAACTGTATTAGTTTGAAACTCTGTCGCAGTTATATGATTATATTTAAATCTTCATTTGTCTCTTCTGCTATCTAAGACAAAGTGCGGCGTTGAGTTCCGTCACTCAACACGCAATGTCTCGATTTGAGGCGGAAAGTAGAGGATCTAGGTTATTTCTACACTACTACTACACTTGTCTCCAATTTCGTTGCGGGAAATAGCGTAGAGCTCCTTAATATAGTAGGTAGGTAGTAGGATTAGGTAGATTGGTAGTATTTTTAGATTAATATTATTTTTGTTAATAAAGATATAGGCATTAAGTCTTGTATGTGTGTATTTGTGGCCAGTCGTGGCCCAGTGGCACAAGAGTGTGACTGTAAACGACTGGTTGTGGGTTCGATTCCCACTCGAGGAGTGGAAATTATATTTCCATTTTCTTCGCTCTGGTGTCGAGGTAAAGCGCGGCGTTAAGTTCCGCCACTTAACACGCAAGCCTCCGAATTCGGCGGAAAGTGGGGAACGGAGTGTCTTAACACTAGGTTCCCTCTGCCTACCCTGCTGTGTGCGGGATATAGCGTGAAGCTATTTAATTTAATTTTTTATGTGTGATTTTTTTTTTTTTTTTTTTTTCGTATTTTATTTAAGGCCAAGCTTCAAAGATTCGGAAAGTTTAGTGTCTATATGTGAACTTCCTAAGAGAGTTCGTTTCTTTTGACTTTATACGTTTTCTAAAATGTCTTTTTTAATTTTCCTAAGTGTGGAATAACACTTTAAAAATGTTTAAAAAGTACACTATGTTTTATTATCTGATAAATTTTAAATAATTAACCTATAAAAAATATTATTATGTTAATAAACCAGGATGTTTAGCAATTTACCGTTGCTTGCGGGAAAAGGTGTATTAGTAGAAGACTTCTAGAGTTTTTACATTATTCTGTTATGTTAGAAGTAACGTTTCTCCTGTATAACAGTCAAATCATAGTCTTCTCGTACGGGCTAACACTTTCACTATATTAAGTCATAAATTAAATGTTGTATCTTCACATATAGTTCTTGATTCTTGTTAAACTATAATTTTTCAAAATTCGTTGTTACCAATACAGGCAATATTATGTATATTGCCTGTATTTCTTACAATATGAACACTTATTTGAATTTTAAATATTAAAAAAAACATTAAATGAACTTAGGAAAGCCTTCGTTTTTACGTTTTGTGCGTTATTTTTACGGTTGGTTTTATATTTATTATAGATATTTAGTCAAAAAATATACATATATATGCAATATTAATTAATTTTATATTATGAGTCGGCATGTATATATTATGTTTGTTTTTTTAACTGTAATCACTCTTCTTAATAGTCCGCCCGCGTGCGTTGAAATGACATCAATGTGTTTAACGTGATAATAGAAATTCTATTTCAAACTTACCTGAATCATCAGTACAGAATTGCCAGATATTTTTCTCTCAAGAAGTACTAAATTTTTTTATGTTACCCGCCATTTCGAAGGACAACAAGACATGCCTATGAATAATCAGTATAATAATTTATTAAAATGATTTATTTGATTAATAGACTTATTACAAATATACGTATACGAATTTATTTGTATTTTTTGTAATAATATTTTTCTATTATATTTTAACAGAGAAAATCTAAGTGATATATGTATGAGTCGATAACTACACTTGTCTAAAGAATAATAGTACAGAAGTTAAGTTAATATGTTATATATTGACACAGTAAGTCTCCGAATCGGGCAGAAAGTGGAGAAAATCGGCTTCTCTCTGACCAGTCTACTAACTGGGAAAAAGGGTGAAGCTATTAAAAATTAAAATAACATTGACTTAATGATTAATTAAACTACTATTATATATTCGTACATATCGATATCTGTTAAAAAAATGGTGCCATACATACACACGACTATATTGTTGTTCATAATTTGTAGCAACTGTAAAAATATAAATGAAATATAATACCAAATGCGAGCGATTTAGTACTGAAGACATTTGCTAGACATCTTTTGAAAGAAGTGACAAAAAATGTAAAAAAAATATGAATACTAAAATAAAAAAACACTATTTAAGAACATAAATTATAAGAGGTTGTTAAATAGATGTTCAGAACAATTATTGTTAGTAAATTTTTACCTTATATATAAGGTAATTTACTCTTGTCGCTCGTAAGATGTTTTAAGCGAGAATTTTGTTATCATTACAGTCCCTTTATATTAAATCTTTTATAGTCGTGGTAAACCTGCAAATAACCGTTGCGTCACGTCGCGTCACAGGCCATTTTCCGATGAGTTACGTTCTACGTTGTTTGTCAGTTAGACGCGTACCACGCAGTATACCGTTTGATAATACTGTAAAAATAATATTCATAATAATTTATTTTTTTAATTATTTTTTTACAGTGATAAGTATTTAGTGTAAAGAAACCTTTTTGTTGTGTTCTAGAAGGGAACAACACTAGTTACTCTATGCATAGATAAATTATAATCTTTTTGACATAAATTTTCGCGGTACTTCAATATGTCTTATTAATGATTTTACAAATGTTCATCTGTATTAAACATATTGTTATACCTACCCTTGATCGCTGTTTTAGTTAATCTTGGCAGAACTTCAAAGACTATCTGTAAGTCTAGACTGCATATCGCCACATTGACCTGTTAAGTAGCTAGTTAAAATATTATAATTAATGAGATTTTTATTAGTTTCACCAGTGTATCAAACCATGTATTGCGTGTTAAGTGGCGGAACTTAACGCCGCGCTTTGCCTCGACACCAGAGCGAAGAAAATGAAAATATTAAATATTTCCACTCCTCGAGTAGGAATCGAACCCACAACCAGTCGTTTTAAGTCACACGTCTTTGCCACTGCGCCACGACTGGCCCCTATTATTGGGTGTTTATTTATTTCTTTATTAATATCCATCAGTAATCATTATATTGAACAAGCAAGAGAAGTTTACAAATTAAAACTTAAGACTAAATGCATTATCTTTTAAGATGAATACAGCATGCATAAAGAGTTATCTTGTTAGTTAGCATAAAGAGTTATAGGAGTTTTGGTCTAGTTTTTGCCCTTTGATTTCTTCTCTTCTGACAAAAATGATATAGAAGAAAAAGTGTGAAAGTTAATTAGAAATACCTTCAAAGTAATAAAATTAATATTAGGTACATGCTTTACCTTATCTTTGACGTACTATTTTGTATAACGTGACATACGTTGTTAATGCAACGCGTATTATGCGCACCAATGGTGTCTAATTTTTTTTTGTTAGTTTAATAATACTTAGTCTAATAAATAAAATATGATCGGAAGTTATATTATTAATTAATAAATCTTCTAGACATATCTACCACAAATGTTAATGGATAAACAGTAGGCGGATGTTATTTTTTCTTACACGCATGGATAAAGGCAAATTGAAAAATTTGGAATGGAATTATGTTTGAAGATTTGATGAAATAAACTTCATAACCTTTTTAAAAAAATGCGAGCTTATATGTAGTTTATATAATTATAATTCAAATGCGTATGAAGTCATCATTTATGTATAGAACTATAATAATTGTAATGTATTATGGTATGTCGTATGGTATGTCGCACGTACACCAGCTACCCTTATTTTCTACTGTTTTTGAACTTATCACTTAATAAATCTAAAAACTACTTAGCTTAGTAAAACAATAAGTCTTTTACAATGTTTGAAGGTGAAAATGGCATCCACACGTCCATTTTCCTATTTGCCTCACAAGTGGGTTGAGTTAGCACCGGCCGCTCCGCGAGTCCACAAATATTGACTTCCTTATTAAAGCCCTCTGAACAATGGCCGCGTCGTAAACTAGCGCATCGTAAATTTTCTATCTGTTTCTCTAATTAGTTTCGTTTACATACGTTTAATGTATTGTGGAAAGTGTTTTGTTTGTGAATAATATTACAAATACTGCTTTCTTCTTTGGTATTCGTTTAAATTAAAAATTGTTAAGTTCTTACGGGAATATTTTATTTTTAGAATTAAGTAAAAGTATGAAAAGGCTATTGTGATGCAGTGGGACGTTTAACTGTCTTTTGAAATGATTTTGGGCTTGATCATCGCTCGCATCAATGATTTTCTTAAAACAATAAATTTTATCTTCCCGCTCTTGTTAAAGCACAGCGCGGCATTAGATTAAGCCTAAGAAATAAGTCGAAATAATGTCGAGTTGAAAGCGGAGAATGGAGTGTCCTGAAATTAATTTCTCAGTGATCTCTCTCACTAACAAGTGTTTAGTTTAAAAAAGAAACATTTGTAAAAAGAATATTACAGTGCATTATTGTTACAATGAAATGCTGCAAATTTCTTATATTAACACTATGCAAGACTGTCAGCAAACTAAAATCATATCGTATATAAAGTTACTTGTCCAATATGTACATTTCTAACATAGAGCAGAGAAACAAGCTTGTACTATAGGAAAAGAAAATAGTAAATTGTAATAAAAACAAATTCAAGCCTATATGTTATGTATGTATGGTTTGAATTATAAATGCATAAGCAATTGCAATGCTAATAATTTAGTCAACGCTATTTTTAAAAATTAACAGCATATGAAGTAATTGTTCGCGTGTTCTAACGAGTAGGTCCGTACATGATAAATAATTCAATATTGTTGTCATATTGTTAGTTAGCCATACACGAGTTCGAGCGTCAGCTGTTTCTTATTTGAATACTCGAGTATTCTACGCCGTTATATAACTTGTAATGTGATCATCTAACGTGTAAATATAATATAATTGCTTAAAAGGTAGGTACTATTTAGATAAAATGCACGTCAGCATCAGTTAGCAGATGTCTTTGGCAATTGAAAAATAGTAAAGAATTCATATTTAAAATATCCTTGATTTGTCGAATGAATATAAAGCATCAAAGATTCGGAAGGCAGTTCTGCTGAGAAGAACCACAGAGAAACTCAACAGCTGCTTTTTTGAAATATATAAGATACAATTTTATTATTTAATACGACGGTAGCTAGCGTACATTAAATTCCAATGATATTACCTACTTCCAATTAATCCATAAAAAATAAATCAATCTGAAACACAAGTCGGTCATTAGTGTCGATTTAATGATCAAAGTATAGTATCCAGAACACGCGAGTGGTTATAAAGCTATCAATCTATCTATAGGAGAATTCTAAAACTTAAAGCCCTCCATATTTCATGACAGCACACGGTCTACTTCTGAAACGAATTCCTTTACGGCAAAGCGATAAATATAGTCTCTCATTTTTATGTTTTTGACTTAAAAGATGGTTTAAAAGTGAAAATGTTAATGTTTAAGTCTGTTTTTACAGTTCATGTTCATTTCAAAGAGCTTGCCAGAATCACAACGGTTCCTTTTTTTAAATATTTTTCAATAAAATCATACTTATTATACATACGTTAACCAGTATAGTAATCTTTCCTTAATCATATGTTTTTAATCTTATATTAAATTGTTAAAGCGGCAAGTCTAATTTATTTGTGAAATTGCACATAAAGTACATATTTTTTACGTAGAGAAGAAATCCTTGGGATTCCAGGTATTAATCGTGCGAGAGCCGGACCCATCTCACTGTAGAGGGGGGACTTGCCAACCTGGAACATGCAGGCTTTAAAGTGCATTAAAGTTTGCTTCTATTATCCTAGCTCATCTCTCAACCTAATAAAATGTAAATAAAAAAAAATTAACAGACTGAATTACTTATAAAATTCATACAGATTTTAATTGACAATTAATTAGAAATGAATAATGGTGAGATCTTAGTTTTTTTCTAATTGTTTATATAAATAAAGATTATCAATGCACAACAATCTTTTCAATCTTAACAAAACCAATGTTTATGTATTCTTACAGTAAAACATACAGTGAATGTCCAAAGCTAATTTCACGGTTATCGCCAAATCTTTCTGTGTCAAACACATCCGTCCACAGCCATTCCATACTGTGCGCACGAGTCGCATACTTCCGCGCTTCCCTCCTGACATTTCTCAATTTCCCCCTTAACTTTACGACGCGACGTTCATTAGAACGTGAGCCACGCCACTTTGATCTATCGCTTGACTAAATGACTTGTCATAAACGCTTTTAATTACTCGCTACCACCAGGTGGAGCTAAATTAATTAAAATCCTCATATTTCGTGTTAAATTTAACGATTATGAATAAAGGGGGACGTGTTAACGTATTAGACTATTAAATATATATTTTTTTAACTAATATTTTTAGTTATCTACGATTGTTAATTATAAAATGACATTTAGCTCAGTGGTGAGAGCGCCTGAACGGTATTCAGGAGGCGCGGGTTCGAATCTTGCTGCGTTCAAACTTTTTTACGTTTTCTTTAAATGTCTTTTTCAATTTTCCTAAGTGTGAAATAACACTTTAAAAATATTTAAAAGAGTTATAAAATGACTGTTAGATATACATATTTTTGACGAAGGCATCACACTTGTGGTCAAGTCCACTATAAATAATCATCAGCCGGTGTAGCTGGAGTGGCCTGCGCGGACGCCGGCATCGCGGCTACAAGTCTTTAGTTGTGACTGGGACGCGTTGACGAATACTCTACTCTGTGTACGCGACCTCGTCCTATTGACATTGCTACTCGCTTATCACATAACTTATCGACAGGTGATAATAATATATTGATAAAAAACCATATCGTTACAATTGAGCCAGATGTAGTATTGTTTCTCGTATCAGATACACAGTTTTGATAGTGTTATCAATTTTTTTAGGGATACAATCGTCCCTAATATAATTTTGTTTACATTAATCAGTCGTAGGCTGTGATTATGGTGCGCTAAACGTAGTGTTGTTCCCGTGGGTGTTTTAATTCATTAATCGACTACGCGATTGGTCCAACATGGATCGGACAATGTACGGCAAGGTGATGCCAGGCACTTATTATCCGTTTCGCTGCGCTATGAAGGAGAACGGAATATCGCCGGGCTGTGAGTATTTTATTTATTTAATAATTTAATTAATTTAAAATATATTAAACTATAATATTAGTTAGTTAGTTAGTTGAATAGTTAGTTTATAAGTAATGTTTATTTACTACGGTACATAAACGCACGTGTTCGAGATACTAATGACTGCATTCACTCACGGTTTCGTTTAACCATCCGGCTGGTTTATTTTTATTATAAGTACGGAACGGAAGAGTATAGTATCGATTAATGAATAGAGCTCCGTTGTGTTTATTTATTTAATATTGAATGGACTGTGGTAACTCTTTTTTGTTGTATACAGTAGTTCTATAGATATGTTTTAGTATTTTAGTTATTTGACTTGGCACAAGAGTGGTTGTGTATATTTATTTGACTATTTGTCACAAGTGTTTTTGTAAATGCTTCTATTTAAGTGAACACTGAAATTCAAAAACTGAGTAGATTTTTGCACAAAATACAATATATAAGTGATGTTTATGATAAGTCATCACGAACTTAAACTCTTTGTGTTTTTTTTTTTCAAAATTCACGCCTAGAATCATTGGACGTGCCGGTGAAGTCATCGTATTGTTGTGAATCAGGTTAATTTAGTTTTATTAGTATCATTAACATCAGTAGCATTGTAATTTGTATGGTGTTAAATTTTTAAATGTTTTGTAAATACACATCTGTCATACTATTGTCATACTACTTAATATTCAACATTTTTATAAAACGTTTAAAAATTTGAAGGCAGCTGAAATCGAACCCATGCCTCTTGGAAACTTTCCAGATGCCGCTAAACACGGATACATTAAAATTCTTGTATCGCCGCTATCGAGTGTGATTGCTTATGGGTTCGATTCCTACTGGGTGAAATAATTGTATTTTAAATTATGTTTTCACGTCTTACGTCGCTCTGATATAACAAAATACGGCGTTAGGTTGCGCAACTCAACACACAATGAAATAAAGTTTTCCTAACTATTGTACTATAATATAAAGCTTGAAAACCAAATAATATAATAATTCATGGTTAACACTTTGCAACGGCACTAAAAGTGACTAGAGTACGTATAGTCTTAAAGTGAAATAAATATGTTATGTATGACACTTTAGTCTTTTATGTAGAAAGCTGAATAGACTATTAAACTTTTATTATATAATATACACTTAACTTTTGTTTAATATTTAACGAAAGCTTAAACGTACGCTGATTTTATCTTCTTTAATGTATCGTCTTTCATATTTTAAGCTGTAATAGCATAGATGTGTATGCAGTGGGATATAGAAAGCAATGTGAATATTGTACATTTTATTTAGTACTAATAAAATTCGTTTTACGCTGTGTGTAGCAGACAGCAGGCTAGGCAGAGGGGACCTAGTGTTAAGACACTCCGTTCCCCACTTTTTTCCGAATTCTAGAGGCATTGCATATTAAGTGGTGGAACTTAACGCCGCGCTTTGCCTCGGTACCAGAGCGAAGAAAATGGAAATATTAAATATTTCCACTCCTCGAGTAGGAATAAAATTAGTACTTTAAGAATAAAATAAGATATTCTTTACATCTCTTTACTATTTAGAATTTGCATAAAATATTAATATTTATTACACTATACAATATACATAAATTCTGAATAACATTTTTAGTACATTTCTATTCGTTATTCAAATGCTAAGTTAAAAAATAAAAAAAAGACTTCCTCATACCGTTACGTAGTCATTTCACTTAAAAATACCTAAAAGTGTTGTAATAGAAGGTAATGTTGATATTATTTGTTAGTACTATTTTTTATTATTTTCGTTATCTGCATAAATTTACATTGGCTACCTAATGTCAAGTTAATTAATAATTTCTTGTTTGTTTTTTTTATTTTTACAAACAACATTGGTAAGAGACTGTCATGGTGCAGTGGTACAATGCGTGACGTAAACACTATTGTTGTGGGTTCGATTTTCAGGGGAATGTATATATATATAATTTTTATTTCTCTACTTTCTTTAATAATGCGCGGCGTTGAATTCCGCCACTCAACACGGAATGTCTCGATTTCGGACGGAAAGTGGAGAGCGGAGTGTCTTGACACTAGGTTCGCTGTAACTGCTCAAAAGAAGGAAGAAACCGTAAATCTGCAATAAAAACACAAGTAACAAGCAAAATATATTCGCACCAGCAGTAAATAGTTGTTATCTAACTCACATGTCAACACATGTGGTCAGGGCGGCTACGTCAGCCAATTGAATTGATCCCTTTTAATTATCTACATATTACATATATGCCATTGTCAAAACAGTGTCTGTTTTAAATCCTCCACTATCTCGATGTTTTATTTAGATCGAGCT
Organism: Dryas iulia moderata; assembly: GCA_019049465.1. Lineage (NCBI taxonomy): Eukaryota > Metazoa > Arthropoda > Insecta > Lepidoptera > Nymphalidae > Dryas > Dryas iulia. The sequence goes on along the minus strand of CM032423.1, from coordinate 14,976,750 downwards.
ATTTATAACCTGTTTGATTTCTAGTTTCAAGAGCGCATTTGTAATTGCTATACTCATGTTTACTTAAATGGATAGCTAGGTCATTTTCTACTTTATATACACTTTATTAATGGAATAACTAACAACTTCTCGATTAATTTAGTGTTATTGGCAGAAAAAACATCGATGTTATATATAATAGTGATGTAATTAAAAAAGACATCTAGAAAATATATAAAAAAATCGAATTTGAACTCGCGCTTCCTGAATACCATCCAGGCGCTCAAACTGCTGAGCCATACGTTCTACTACCAGCTGCGTCGAAATTCTTATACGCTTTATTACAACTTATTTTTGTTGTTGATGTAATTAGTTTATTTCTTTGAATTTTCGTTTTCATCACAATAAACATTTATAGCGTAAGTTACTATTGACCCTGCTGCAAGGTTTGCCTCATACAGTGATTCACTGCAAGTTGAGGACGAGCGCCACATGTTACCAATAATACTAAGAATTGTAAAGATACAGTTTATTCATATTTTACGCCTTCAGTTTATAATTTATTGTATTAATTACAGCTATTACGTATGTGTTGACAAGGTTAAACTTGTACTTTGTTTATTATTTTGTTCTATGACTTAATATGAATTAATTATGATTTTTTTTACCCTCACCAGTTTTCCTTATTTAAGGGGTAGATAGAGAACGTAGTGAAAAGTTAGTCTGCCTACCCTGCTGTGTGCGGGATATAGCGTGAAGCCTAACCGATCCTAGGGTGTTTATTATTCTAAATTGAGAATATCTAGAGAAGAATTGTCGTGATGCAAGCTGTTTTTTTTTACTTGTATTTAATTACAATGTATGTAATATATAATTATAATGTACTACTTTTAACAATAGCGTTTCTTATTCTATGCATGTGTTCTAAATTGAAACATTTTGTCACTTTGTTAGGTATAAACATTTTTCAGTTTAAAATAGATTTACAAGTGTTACATCTAGTGGAAAGGTTACAGAACTCATAGCGAAGTAGGAGAGTGTCTGACTACAAACACGATTGGTTGTTGGTTTGATTCCCACACGGAGGAATCTTTATATTTAAATTATTTCCATTTCTCCTCTTTGGTATGACAAAACGCAGCGTTGAAATCGTCCCCTTAACACGCAATGTAGAGAGATGGAGTGTCTTGTTCTTGTGTTGATGAAGTTCTTGCTGCTTAACCTTCTTGCGAAAAAAGCCTGCTTATTTTCTTTTTTATATTATTTTATTTATTAACCTCAGTAATAATAATGAGTAGAGCGATGTGAGTTAATAATCGATAAATTATATTTAATTTTTTGATTTTATATTCTTAATCGGTTAATAAATATGTCAAATAAGTTTAATTCAGGTTTGGAAAGAATTTTATAAATTCTGTTAATAATGAAATGAAAACTTGTTTTCATTGGATTTATTTAAACTTGTAAATGACCTTTGTAAGGTCGCGTTATGTAACAGATGGTTTAGCGTTATTATATAGTTGTTACGAGTGCGCTAAATATAATGTGCTGTAATGTTTTATACAGCTATTAACACAAGTAGCTACATAAACTATTATTTATATGTTAGATAGAGTTAGTATATTATTGTTACTCTAGTAAAAAGGCCACTGTGACCCAGTGTGACAGCGTTTGAATGTACATGCGATGATTACGGGTTTGATTTAAAAAAAAGAAATCCCACTGAGTTTTTTTGCGCCGGTTCTTCTCAGGTCTAAGGCATTAAATTCAGTAAACTGGTGGTAAACTATTTGACGTTCAAAAAATGAAGCTTGTAACTTGTTATTTAGAATAAATATATTTGACTTTGACCTTAGTAAAACTTGGAAACTGAAGTATAACACTTCAGTATGCTAGGTTGTCTCTACCTACCCCGTTTTGCGAGATAAAGCGGAAAGTAAAAAAAAAATATTGCGATTTATATACATTTTATCGCGTATATATAAAAAATAATGTATATAACGTTTTTCCTAAAGATAGAATCGAACCTATCACCACTGCCTATGTGCAGCTAGCTAGTTCATGTTCTAATGACACAATTATTATTGTTATGTACTTCCATACAAATATGACAGCCCCGTTAATATTCATGTTCCTATAACCTAATTAATATGTTGATTGACATATAAATTAATTATTCCTAAGTCATCTCAGATATTATATGTAAGGACCTGTCCTTAAGGTATGTTGTATTAATAAGGTATGCCCCGTTAATAGATTATTCTTACCGCCTTATACAACAGTTTTATATCTATAGATGTTTTAGGGCTTATGCACTTATTTCTACTGTCATACGACAGTTTGGGTCCTAATATTGAAATATATTTTATTAAGGTTGTTTATTTGTACAATTAGGCCTAGAGGCTATCTTAGAAATCTAGAGCCTTTAGCCGTACTGAAATGTATCATGTTGGTTTTTTAACTCATAAATAAATAAAATATTTTGAATACAAGCGTTCTTTCTTAGGTGCGAGAAATGAAAATATAATTTAAATACCATTCTCCGAGCCGAAATCGAATCCACAGCCATCGCCAATAACAGTTCGACGCTGTCACTGCGCAACGAAAGCCTCAAAATTGAAAAGATTTTATTTAAAACAAATTAAATTAAAAACTATTTATAGAAATCAATTGAAAATTCTTTTTCGACTAATGTATTGAAAGTCTCTTTTAATTAAAAGTTCTTATATCCCATGTTTTTATATTTCAATGATATTGCATATGTAATGTGCTCATGTGTATCAAACTTATACCATCCTGGTATATAGAGACCACCCAGTGGAATAGTGCCGCTGAGAACAAAGCATAAATTGTATTGTAATTTTCTAGTATGTGTTTAGAGTCACAATTAATACTCTTACTTCCTTAAAGAGTTATGTCGGCTTACCTAATATTTCTTATAAGCTATTTCTTATAAGCAAGGTATAGATTTTGGTTATATAACTAATATGAAGATATCACGTTTTTATTTCGGAGCCAGTCGTGGCGCAGTGGATTAAAGTGTGGCTGTAAAGCGACTGGTTGTGGGTTCGATTCCCACTCGAGGAGTGGAAATATTTAATATTTCTATTTTCTTCGCTCTGGTGTCGAGGCAAAGCGCGGCGTCAATGCCTCCATAATTCTACGGAAAACTGCCTCCAAACTTAGCGGAAAGAGGGCAACAGAGTGTTTTCAGGCTAGGTTCCCTCTGCCTACCCTGCTGTGTGCCGAGTGCGAATATTTGAAGTGATTTTTAAAATTATGTATATCAAAAATAATACAAAAAAAATTGATAAAATTTTGTTAAGAACCTTATAGATGCAACAATAAGTTATTATTGTAATAATCTGAAATTACCGTAATCTATAGTTTAACTGATATTGTTTTATACCAGTTAAGATACGAACTATTGCGGTTTGTTTACCTTAAAAACTTAAAAATAGACTAATTATCACGATTTAAATAGTACTCAACATTTTTTATTTAGATGAAAATTAAGATTACCTCTTGTCCCAATCTCGCTACTATATCAGTGCACAATGAGTATAATATTATCGCCCAAAAAGGCCGGCTGACTCATTTAACAGCGGAAGGTCAGTCGAAAACATGCCATACAAGGAAATGCGGTATGTATTGTACGAGATACAGTGAAATATGACAATATTTATAAAATTAAGATTTTATATCTTTTGACATTTATTATGGGCTTTTATAGCTTTTTTATTTAAGGGTCTGAACGTTTTTTTTCATTTATGTTGGAAAGCGTGTCGTGTGGCAATTTGTGTGCATTTTTTGTATAGAAATGAAAGTTAGATTAACCACGTGAATTTCGGTTATTTGCTCAGCTTTTCACTGTTTATTCCCATGATCAGCTCGGTGTGTCATCTATGTCTCCCTTAAAATATATTTTTGAGGGGAATATCTCAAAACTTTCCACCATGTACCTTAATAATGATATATTGACTTTTATATTTATAAATACGGTGTAGTCATTGTATTTGTAATCATTTATTATTTTTAATTTTACATAACGACGTAATGTAATAATATGTATCTAAACTTATCCATAATAATAATATGTGGCCAGTCGTGGCCCAGTGGCACAAGAGTGTGACTGTAAACGACTGGTTGTGGGTTCGATTGCCACTCGAGGAGTGGAAATTATATTTCCATTTTCATCGCTCTGGTGTCGAGGTAAAGCGCGACGTTAAGTTCCGCCACTTAACACGCAAGCCTCCGAATTCGGCGGAAAGTGGGGAACGGAGTGTCTTAACACTAGGTTCCCTCTGCCTACCCTGCTGTGTGCGGGATATAGCGTGAAGCTATTTAATTTTTTTTTTTACTTATCCATAAACATATGCTGATATAAAAAAATGTTTAAAGACTTAAAACAATTTGGGAATCAAAGCATTTCGTACGTCGAAATAAGGTATATATAAAATACAGCTATAATAATAAAAACAGAATGCAATAAAAATTTAAGGAACCTCTTAATGGTGGTGAAAATATTCAATAAAATCTGTATAGCTGCTTTTGAACTGGAACAATAACTATAACGATTTGTTTTATTGAACTAGTAAAAAAATTTCAACTAAAAGTTCTTTTATACGTATTATGTTATACTGTTTATTTCCTTTGGTTACTTCTTTGCTTTATATGTTATATTGTTAGTATTGGCATTGGTTATATAAAAAATATTTTATGTCATGCTTTTTCCGCAAAGCATGGTCTTCAGGGAGAACCTAGTGTCATGACACTCCGTTCTCCACTGTTCTCACGAAATTGTGACATAGGCTTTAGAAAAATAATATTTCTATATGTCTATAAGATCAGTTAATTATCTTAATTTAACATTCTTCCTAACATACCTTACTTACCAAGACACTTAATTCTTTTGAAAAAGCATGAAGCTGTAAAAAAGCATTATATTTTTTTTAGCTTCACGCTGTAACCCGCACAGAGCAGGGTAGGCAGAGAGAACCTAGTGTTAAGACACTCCGTACCGCACTTTCCGCCAAATTCGGAGGCATTGCGTGTTAAGTGGCGGAACTTAACGCCGCGTTTTTCCTCTGATACCAGAGCGAAGGAAATGGAAATATTAAATACTTCCACTCTTCGAATGGGAATCGAACTCACAGCCAGTGGTTTACAGTCACACGTTCGTGCCACTGCGCCACGATTGGCCCCAATTTTTTAATAAATGAGGGATAAAATTAAGTAGCCACGATATCTACGTTGACAATAAAATAAGATATGTTCAAAATGTTTTCGTTTCGTTTCACATAATTTAGTGTATCATTAATTGTGTTTATGGACGTCGGTTTCGATACAAAGATTTCCGTGAAGATATATCATTAGACCGTAACAAACACATTTTATGGATTGTTTTTAATGATTACTATTTTTAAACGTATTGACTTACTTTTACTAACACTATTTTAAAGTCATTTTAATGAAAGTTAGACAATTATTTTATGTTTCATCTGAAATAACGCTAACTTTATGTGTTCTTTTTTATTTTAAACTAGCGGCCCGCTCGCGGCTTTACCACGTGAACTACGGAATTGTTTCGTTAAATTGGATTTTTGAAAAATAAAGTAGCCTATGTTTTACCTTGGATTATCAACTATATTTATGCCAAAATTCATTAAAGAATTCATTAAAGAATTAATTATCATTGAGGTATTATAATTAGATTTTTCATACAAACTTTCATCCCCTATTTCAACCCTTTAGAAGATGATTTTTAAAAAAATAAGTAGCCTATGTTTGACCCTGGATTATTTTCTTCTTTCATTCTAAATTTCATCTAAATCGGACCGGTAGATTAAACTTGAAAGCGTGACAGACAATAAGACATACTTTCGCATTTATAGTAAAGGTATGGATGAAACTGTTTAGAAACATTAAAATAATATTCGTAAATGAATCAATCAATGTGATATTTGGATGTAATTAAATGACTACCACCAATGTCCCGTCGACGCGTTCAATATGCGTTACTAGCGGCCCGCTCGCGGCTTCACCGCGTTTTATCCATAGCTGTTAAATAAATTGCAACCCTCAAGGTGGATTTTTGAAAAATAAAGTAGCCTTTGTTTAACCTTGGCTCATCAACTCTATTTATGCCAAATTTCATTACAATCGGTCAAGCGGTTTAGATTTTTCATACAAACTTTCATCCCCTATTTCAACCCTTTAGAGGTTTATTTTTGAAAAAATAAGTAGCCTATGTTTGACCCAGTAATTTTTACTACTTTCATTCCAAACTTCATTCATATTAGGCCGGTAGATTTGCCGTGAAAGCGTGAAAGACAAACACACAGACATTCGCATTTATAATATAAGTATGGATGTTAGCAACGTTTATGTTACTTAGTATAAAAATATATGTCACAAATACGTTATGGTTAATATATATTATATTTATTAAAATAAATATTTTCATATATACAAATAGTATCTTTTATTTATTATTTTTAAATAAATATAAGCATTCTGTATTTCTAAATCAAATATTACGGCAAATTTCAACTCTTTTATCCGATACCAAAACGTAATTTTCATAATAAGTCATAATTAGAGGTACAAAGTCTTTGTTTCAAGTATTAATGTGTAGATAATCTACTTAAATAGGTATCTTGGCTTGTTTTGAACTACTATGTGCTCATTTCAGGTATGTAAGTTATAAAAACAACATTAGTAGATTTTTTTCAAATTTAATTAGACAGACAGACGAGCTCGGTTATTAAAGGCAAAAGATAATGGCCATTTTAAAGGTGCCTCTTTAGACTACATATAACCTACTCTTTCATCAACGCGACCAGCACTTCTACAGTAAAATTACAGAATGTTAAGGAGATCATTCTAATATAATAATTGAAATAAGTACTCGTCTAAAGTAACAGTGTTTATTTCAATATATGAGGGGTATAAAAGCAAATCCGCTTCAGTCACAAAATACCTAAATCGAGTAAACTGCAAATTTCTACTGTGTCGTAATTAATCAATATTTCTACCCGAATTATATGTTGGTTCTTTTATTGGAATACTTTATTAATATAACATTAATTAAAATAAAATAACTTTACAATAACCATATAAAAATTGAGAAATACTGTAGGACTTTGCATTTAAACGTTGGACTAAAGCGTGTTTGCACGTTAATATTCATAGTATGACAGCTAACAGCCACTATCCACAATCGACTTACAATGAAAAATGATAGATTCGCCATCTTAGATATTTTGAAATTACGACTTTTGATTGGTAGATTGTGACTGTGGCGTATTTGCTCGTAACATTTTTTGGATCGAAGCTGTTTTGCACGTAAGCGTGATTTTCTAAGTGCTTTTTTTATAGAATTGCGGTGGATTTTCAGGTTGCTTCTCATAACATAGTGTAGCCCTTTGTAGATTAAAAAAATGTATTTTTGGACTGAAGCGTCTTTGCTCAATTATATCAGTGATACGATATGATAAAAGTGCTAATAACTAATTAGATAGCAAAGTGGTTAGGTATTCAGGCGCCTCGTGATTTGCGAATTATAGACGGCCAATCTAGAGCAGTTTACGTGTTTCTTTAATTCTTTGACCATATATATAACGCAAGTTGCCTTTTATATACTTTAAATATATGTTCACACGTCGTTTGCCTACTTTATTAAAAATTTAATAAAAAAGAACTAAAGATATATTCTATTCCATATTTTTATTCTATGTCACTGAGGTAGATCAGTTATGAAAGTCACACCTCACTTTAAATAGATGGGTATCAAATATTTGTGAGTGAAACACAATACATTATATGAAATTTGAATAAGTAACTTAAGCAATACAATGCTTGACGCTCAAATGAAACTTATAATTGACCTTTTTTTAGCTTTTCTCTGGTGTTGTCCCAAAAATGTTTAATACGAATGAAATTAACTTTACTTTACGTTTAGTCTAACAGAAAACTTAGTTTCAAGACATTCTGTTCTCGGCTTTCCACTTAAAATCGAGATATTGTGCGTGTGGTAACAGAGCTCAACGCCGCGCTTTATCATGTATGGGGGAATTTAACTAGGGGAAAAGGAAATAGTTAAAAGATAAGAAAAAAGTCTTTATTGCACACTAAGGACAGATAACAGGTAACTTTAATTTAAATATAATCATTCCCCCGAGCTATAATCGAATCCACAACCGATCATATTTACAGTCAGACGTGACTCACTGGGCCTTGATGGCCTCCAAAAACATATTTTTGTAAAATAATACATTTTTTATACAATCTCCGTTGGTCGTATTTTAGAAAGGTCAATAACACTCAGCACAATAATTTCACTGTATTGGATCTTTGCCAATTAGTATTTCATTTACATTAATTCTTTTAGTAGGTTAATGTGGACTAGATTGTTCTAATTATTTTTTAACAAACCGACAGAAGACGATGATTCAAAGGCTATATTTGCTAGCATTCATTTCTGAGTAATTCTGCATGTTTTTGTGGTCAATTATTTATAATGTAGGTATATTTTAAATTTAAAATATATTTTAGATTAACGATTTTTTAAATATTCTCGAATGGGGATTTGAATAGCAACTTTCGAAACTGTCCTGTAGAAGTCAGATGTTATGGAAGAAAGAAGTGTTTATAAGTTTTTTACAGCTTTATACTTCTCCTACTTTACAAAGTATTCATGGAGAACCTAGTTTCAAGAAAATGCGTTCCCCATTTTACTCCTGAAATCGAGACCATGCACGGTGAATGGCAGAACTGAACGCCGCATTTTGTCTTAAGTACTAGAGGAGAGAAACGAAAATCATTTAAATATAATCAAATACTTCCGAATACGAATTAAACCCACGACCAAACGTAATGTAAGCAACATTCTGACACTATCCCATTGCGTTACGATGGCACCAAAGTTTTATTTAATAGCTTCACGCTATATCCCGCACACAGCAGGGTAGGCAGAGTGAACCTAGTGTTAAGACACTCCGTTCCCCACTTTCCGCCGAATTCGGAGGCATTGCGTGTTAAGTGGCGGAACTTAACGCCGCGCTTTACCTCGACACCAGAGCGAAGAAAATGGAAATATAATTTCCACTCCTCGAGTGGGAATCGAACCCACAACCAGTCGTTTACAGTCACACTCTTGTGCCACTGGGCCACGACTGGCCAAAGTTTTATTTATAATTCAATAGTCAATGTAACTACCTAGTACATCCGTTTATCTTTTTTAGTGTAGTAACTAATTACGTAAGGAAGCGCTTGAGAAAATATTAATAACTGGGAAGTATCTTAAAGAAAGTGTATATACTATTGTTGGGTGTAATTATGTTTTTATATTCATATTAGAAAGCAAGCAACCAGGAATCCGAAGACATAATCGATTTTTTGTTCTACAGTCGGTATAAGGAAATTGTATAATGCCTACGTATTAGGTGGAGGTACCATTCTCATCATTAAGAGCTTTTTTGTTCGTAAGAAAATTGTATACGAGTCTTTTTTTAATTTTCAACGGAAGACTTATATTTAGATTTACTTTTTTTAGAAGATTTACTTTGAAGTGACCAATCGTGGTGCAGTGGCACGTGTGACTGTAACCGACTGGTTGTGTTATGGGTTCGATTCCTACTCGAGGAGTGAAAATATTGAATATTTCCATTTCTTCGCTCTGGTATCAGATGTAAAGCGCGGCGTTAAGTTCCGCCACTTAACACGCAACGCCTCCGAAATTGGCGAAAAGAGTGGAACGGAGTGTCTTAATACTAGGTTCCCTCTGCCTAGCCTGCTGTGCAAACTATTTTTATAGAGTTTTTAAATAATAGATGAGTACAATAGAACGTTTTTTAAGCTTTGAAAAATTGCGTGGTCTACATGACTCTACCAAAAAAACTCAGTATAATGTTGTGGTTTTAAAAACCAGATGTTTCATAGAGTGTGTTATGTGAGTACATAATACGTGACTTAAACTTACTATATATTTATATCCCTGACCTTATAATGTAAAACTCTTATATGGCGAGTCCAATGTCATTTTGTTGTCAATAGCTCTGTTACTGCCTTACAGACTTACGTGGTTAATGTGATATTATTCAAGGCAGATTATAAATAGGAGTAAACAGATGTTAAGTTATATAATTATCAAGTGTTTTAGCATCAGTATAGTAATAGTATACAATGTATACCATATAACACGATTCCCACTTTAAATTACTTGTCGTAGTTTTTTTTTTAGCTTCACGCTATATCCCACAGCAGGATAGGTAGAGGGAACCTAGTTGAAAGACACTCCGTTCCCCACTTTCCGCTAAATTCGGAGGCACTTTGTGTTTAGTGGCGGAAATTATCGCCGCGCTTTGCCTCGACACCAGAGCGAAGAAAATGGAAATATTAAATATTTCCAGTCCTCGAGTGGGAATCGAACCCACAACCAGTCGTTTACGCCACGGCTGGCCCCCTCTTAGATTTTTAACATTCTTTTAACGCGCCTCTACTAAAATTATTTACTTTACCTCTGTTAAATTGAAAAAACTTGCCTTGCCTTGTTGTATCTGCCAAAGAAACATTTTTATGATAGGTATTTAAGCCCCTAATTATGACGTATGAGAAAATGTTATATATACAAAATATAGAATTCTATATAATAAAAAATGTGTCAACTATAATTATAATGTAGTTACAATGTAAGGACAATATTTTGTTTTCGATAGATGAAAATGTGAATTAAATGATTCAATAATATTGAAGTAACAATGTTTATAAATGATTAATAACAAAAACCCAGTTAAAAATCATATTTAATTTTAAAATTAAATAGCTTCACGCTATATCCCGCACACAGCAGGGTAGGCAGAGGGAACCTAGTGTTAAGACACTCCGTTCCCCACTTTCCGCCGAATTCGGAGGCTTGCGTGTTAAGTGGCGGAACTTAACGCCGCGCTTTACCTCGACACCAGAGCGAAGAAAATGGAAATATAATTTCCACTCCTCGAGTGGGAATCGAACCCACAACCAGTCGTTTGCAGTCACACTCTTGTGCCACTGGGCCACGACTGGCCACACCCAGTCAAAAATCATATTTAATTGTATTTAAATAGTTTAGTATGAATAAATATTATGCATTAACTTGCTCTGTGTCTAGAATACAGCTGGAAATACCTCACGAGTAGACCAATTGTCATGATATGTATGTGTATTTAATATTATAATATTGTTAATCGTATTTAATAATATAACATTGTTAACAAAAGTTAATCTGTACACTTTTTCCCACATAGGAGGGTCATCACAGAGAACAGAGAGTCTCTTGAGTGGGTCCTACACTTTCCGCCCAAATCGGAGAACATACACATTGAATGGTGAACCTCAACGCCAGACTTTATCATAAGAGAGCGTAAAAAATGAAAATAATTTAAATGCATTCTTTCATCCGATCAAACCCATAACCAATCGCGCTTGTAATCAAACTCTGTTTCACTGCGCCACGATGACCTTATATATTATAAAAATACGGCTTTCTAAGAAAAGACAATATATTCCCTAATTAACATCATCTACTATTGTACTCCAGGATGTTGACTTCAAAAAGCAATCATTCAACATCTTGGTCCAGGAAACGGTTGACGAGTTTTGTTCTCAAAATAAGATTTCGTCTCTTTCCACTAAAATCTGTGAACGGCCTCATTAAGTGCGGCTCTCTCGCCAAATACTTTTCCACTTCGCCCTTTATTTTTGTCGTCGTATTATTAGTTTGTTAAAAAGCTCACTTTATCATATTTTCAACACTGTCTTCCTGGCAACTTTTGTTTGACGATTTTTTTATATATATTTTCATGAGAATATTAATAATCTACAATAGAGTGTAATTTGTAAAAAGAGTATATAATTGAATGTGTTATACATGTTACATATTTTAAATTTTTTTCATGATTCATTTCGACAAAGCTATTTAAATTAATCATATTCTTAACTAAAATTCTGATGAATAAACTAAGTTTATTTACTTAGCCACGTAATACGCTATGTCCCAAGGCATAGCGGATATTCCGGAGTAAAAAAGGGAACAGAGTGTGTTGACACTACAATCTCATTGGTTACGGGATGCAGGAAAACGAAACTCTGAACTAGAAAAATAAGAAAGAAATAGGAAAACTAAATTCTTCTACGATTTAAATCTATCATATTTTATCAATACCTATGATTGAAGTATATAGTGTTTTAAGATTTATTACGATTTTTTTCAGAACTATTTATATACTATTTTTACCTACATACTTTTTTTTAAATTATCATTATATTTCCTGTATTATATGAATTTCATTATAATATTTAAACGCCATCTATTAGTCGATGGCGTCATTGCGATACGCCATAGCGGCCGCGCTTGTTGCTTTGGTTATAGTGTTACCATAAACTTCACTTGTAAGGCGTGGGATGGCGTCGTCCATAGATTTGGTTAAAACTAAACTGCCTAATAAAAAAACTTTTTTATTTCATTAAAAAATATGTATATGTTTAAAATTATGAATTACAAATATTAATATATTATTTTTAACTTAATGAGAACTGAGAGAAAATAAAAAAAATATATTTTTCTACTTTCTTTGATTATTTTAATCTTGTGACGTCAAAAGGTCATTACACCCTGTGGCGCAACCCCCGGTAAAACTGCAGTACATGCATAGCAATGAAGCACTTCGTTACAGTTAATTATAATTAAATCAATAATAAGTTTTAATTCAACTGTGAATAATATTGGCAATACAAATTCAACACTTCTACTCAATTAAATTTCTTAGAATACCAATAGCGCGGCACAAACTAAAACCACATACAGAATTTCCAATCATTTCTTGTTATCCCGACATTGAAATACAAAACATATGGCGAGAGAACATTCCAGCGCGAATATTCTGGAAGACTTATTCAGTTCGGTCCTAATCTTTGACGAATAACTACTGTGCTAATTTTGGAGTGATTTTGTGGATTTTTCATTTTAAAAATGGCAAGTAAGTTATTTTAGACTAAAGTTATTTTATTTGTAATAGATAACGTGTTATCAGTATGGAGGATTAGTTTTTTTTTTTTTTATATAGCTTCACGCTGTATCCCGCACACAGCAGGGTAGGCAGAGGGAACCTAGTATTAAGATACTCCGTTCCCCACTTTCCGCCGAATTCGGAGGCATTGCGTGTTCAGTGGCGGAACTTAACGTCGCGCTTTACCTCGACACCAGAGCGAAGAAAATGGAAATATTAAATATTTCCACTCCTCGAGTGGGAATCGAACCCACAACCAGTCGTTTACAGTCACACGCTTGTGCCACTGGGCCACGACTGGCCATTTTATTAATTAATTATATGAGAATAATAAAATCCGTTCTACAGAAGTTGTCAAATGGTAATTGAATAATTAATCATTATGACATTTATTACAATGCTAATTATTTTATTATGTATTGTTTTGTGTACGGTTTGGTTATTCTGGCGCAATGGGACAGTGGCAATTGCGATTGATTGTGGGGTTAATCCCCACTCTGGGGAATGATTATATTTAAATTCATTTATTTATTAATTTCTTCTCTTTGATGCAAGTTAAAGCGCCGTGCTAAGCGCAACACGCATTGTGTCGAATTCAGGCGGGAAGTGGAGAACAGAGAATCTGAACACTAGGTTTACTGTGACTACCCTGCTATGAATTAAAAAGCGTGAATGTGCTTTTTGTATGCAGCTTTATAACGCTTGTTTTATAATTATTTTAATTAAATTTCATAATTATGCCTTCTGTGTCGTGGCTGTAAACGCGACAAGTTGTGGGTTCGATTTCCACTCGAGGAATTGAAATATTTAATATTTTTATTTTCTTCAGATATCGATTTTTTTTCTGACATAACTGATTTCCCCCACAGTACTACTACTAGTTACTCAAAGTTAAACCTTACTTTATCTAATCGTGTACGTTTATCTCATACTACTTTTACTCATAGCAACGTGCTTTTATAAGATGCTGTTAGCCCTCTTGTTAGTAAACAGGCGCGGCATACATTCCTACAACTTCTTTTAAGGAAATTACAAGAAAAACTTTATGGGGTTGAGTGATGAAAAACTGAATATCATTGAGTGTTTTTTTAAACATAAGATTAGAGTTTGAAATTAATAAATTATATGTTTACATTTTAACATATGTATATAACGCAATAATAGATATTTATATGTAATGTACATTTAGTGTATGACAGACATCCAATAGATGGTAAGCCCTAATGAAGATAAGATTAAATTTCTACGTTCTTGATGTCTATTTAAGAGTCTTTATACTTTGTCTTAATAATGAGTGGTTGTGGCCAGTCGTGGCCCAGTGGCACAAGCGTGTGACTGTAAACGACTGTTTGTGGGTTTGATTCCCACTCGAGGATTGGAAATATTTAATATTTCCATTTTCTTCGCTCTGGTGTCGAGGTCTGGCACGGCGTTAAGTTCCGCCACTTGACACGCAATGCCTCCGAATTCGGCGGAAAGTGGGGAACGGAGTATCTTAATACTAGGTTCCCTCTGCCTACCTGTGAAGTTTTAAAAACAATCAGTGGTTATGAAAATAATTCCAATGTAAACATTCCCTCTATTAAAAATCGGACTCAAATTCATTCAGAAAATCACCTAACAGAGGCTTTCGGATTGGAGAGTCTCGGTATGCGCTCAAGGCTATTAAAAATATGTGTAACTTTATGTATATTTTGAAATACCTATAATGACATATTATGATCGTCGGACGCCAATCAAGAAAAATAATCATATTTTCCTTTCGAATATCTATATCTATATACTTTTTCTTCCCCAAGTGGAGATCGTACCCTTAATCACCGCGTTTACAGCCGCTGTCCTACTGCGCCATGATGGCGTCAATTTTGATGTACGCTTTTGTTTATCCGAATTTAGAGGAAAGAAAATATTATGATGGAGCTGACTTCTCTAATCCATATTTAGGATAGCTTAAATCACATTATTTGTGAGAGTACAGCACGGGCTTAAGGGCAATTTATTTATAGATTATGACAAAATTATTACTAAATGCACTTAAATATAGTCTATTTAATAGCATTAACCATCTATTTGCCTATTGCAGTGTATGGGATGGTTATATCATACACGGTATGTATCATAAAATAAATATGTTATACATATATGTATGTATAACGTATATATTATATAATAATTAACATAGAACCAAATCTTATAACCAAAGATCTTTTTTTTCTCTTTTAATCCTAACTTTTTTATATGTAGACATTGCAGAGTATTCAGAGACCACTGTCAAGTCACTCCGTTTTCCAGTTTCCGCCCGAAATAGAGATCGATTGTGTGTTGAGTAGCGGTACTCAACACCGCGCTTTGTTATGAGATCGGAAAAATGAAAATGTTTCAATAAATAAAGTTTTTAGCCAGACCCTCCAATCTCATTAATATTTATTATTTGAGAAAATATTACTGTGCTATCTGTAGTAATTTAGTCAGGCTGAAAAGGAAATGAATTGATGAATGCATTCATATGCTGATTGTATTGTGATCTTATGATTACTTTCTTGCCAATTGTTGTTGATTATCGATTTTCACTTTCAATGACCTTTCGCATTTTACAACATTTTACGCGTAATATCCTCCACTGAAATATTACTCGGTTCTTTTCCCATTATATCGCGGGTATAGTCCTGTTTTTATCCTGTTAGATTTCTGAATCCTTGTTTAATTAGTCAGATTGGGAATACATTTTGTAAATTTTAAATACAAATGATATTCCCATTGAAATGACAGAGATAATTGTTCTTTTTAAGATAGGTAAGTAGTCTAACTATGTCATGTAGTTAAGGATTCCTTAGAAAAGCTTTATTTAGCGCGAAAGCAGAACTTTTCCAAACTCTCTATATAAAGCTTTCATTAATTTCATCGACATTCTTTACTGACACATTAAAATTAAGTATTCCATAATATTGTAGTTATAATGAATCGATTTGTGAGGCCCTACCGACAGCTACAAGCCAACATTCCATAGTTGGTCCTCGCCCACTGACCATTTTTGACCCGGATAAAATTACATATACATCAGTTTTTTTAGTTATGCTATGCGTACAATTTAGCTGCATTTTTTTCTCACGCATATATTGTGAGTAGACCGCATAGCTTATCGTCGAACGTTTTCCGAGAGGCACGGATTCAAATCCCGTTGCTTTTAATTTTTATACGTTTTCTAAAAATGTTTTTCAATGTACACATTAATACTTTTAAAATGTTAAATATAGGTATCCTTTCTTTCGTTTTTTTAGCTTCATACACACAGCAGGGTAGGCAGAGGGAATCTAGTGTTAAGACACTCCGTTCCCCACTTTCCGCCGAATTCGGAGGCACTTTGTGTTTAGTGGCAGAACTTAACGCTGCGCTTTACCTCGTTTCAGAGCGAAGAAAATGGAAATATTAAATATTTTCACTCATCGAGTAGAAATCGAACCCACAACCAGTCGCGTTTACAGTGATACCATATCAGTTCGTGCCACTGCACCACGACTGGCCCCTTCCTAGGTATTCCTTTTCATTTTTGTTTTGTTATTTCAAAATTTGCAACGTCTACTTATTTTTAAACTATATGCATACAACTAAAAGTTTCGGTTATTAGGAAGGTATGGAGAACGTGTCAGCTAATCTGTGCCATCTGCCTCTTAGGCGTATTTAGTTTCTTCACGCTTAGTTGGACATGGGAGCGGCAATGACCATGATTCGCTACGGTTTGTTCTTCGTCATCGTCATTAGAGTGCTTTGTTTGTCGTTTTGGTTACGCGTCTTAAATTACCTTTTGTGGGAAAAAGCTTTATAATTTCCTGAAATTGATATATTTTGGAGTATCCTTGAAATTTAGTAAGTTTTTGTTTTATATGTGAACTATTATATAAATTTATGTATTATATTTTTTGTTACGCTTTGTGTAGGTAGCAGTACGCTATTGATGTTTAGCTGAAAAGTTTCTCATTGAATGGTATACTCGTACTCTAGCCTTTATTTTATCTATGGATATGAATAAGATAATTTATTATACTTTGATCTTGTCACAAAAAGAATAGCATTAGATTCTAGAAACGTAAGAACGTTTGAAGAACGGAGCTCTATGTAATTAGGTTCTTTCTGTAAGCTCCCAAACGTCGTAATTTGCCATTCATAAGAATTGGCTCAATGAGCCAGCATCTGACTGTAAATACGATGTTTGTATGTGCAATCTTTAATCAGAGGAATGATTTTTAAATTATTTTCCCTTCATCTCTCTAATACGATCTAATAAAGGGTATGATTTTTTAGATTTCTTCATCTAACTCTCATTATACCTTAATAGGTCAAAAGAAAAAAAACTAAACACGTACAACAAAGTTTTATACGTAAACGAATGTATGCACTTCGTCCTATCAACGACATTTCCACCGACATAGGAACACAGTAGAATTCCTTGAAGTACCGATCGCGTCCCGCATTCCCTTTCGCGGTGGTTTCCGAGAAAATTCGTTCAGATCCGCTATCCAAGACCTTCCAGTATTGGACCCTAGTTACTGATGTCGCCCACTCGCTCCCATTAAACGCAATTCCGTACCACAATGAATCGAAGATCGCTTGAGCCTTGTCAGTCGCAGCGTCGACATCAATCCGTTAACGCTGTATACGCGCGCGTCTCTACCATCCCATATGTCTTAAATATACGCAAGTAGTTCTTGTGCTGTGAAATTTTGTTATACTTGATGATACGTGAGACGAATTAGGTAACTGTGTGACAATGCGTTTACACTACGAGCTGGTATTTATGACGGAAAAGTTCTGAATTTTTTTTTACGGCGATTTCGGCAATTTGTTGCGGTTTTGTATTATGACAAACGTTTGTTTACGGTTATTCAAATGATTTGACATTTTTAGAAGCTAGTGTCCTATAAAAAGTGCAAAGCTCTTTCGTGATACTGAATGTCAGTCAATATTTAGCGAAAGCTCGGGGAATCGTAACATTTGGAAATTGAATAGGCCAAGTGCTTTTGTTTACAAAACTGACACAATAATAGGTAACAGAAAAGCTTAGAGAAGATCTAAACTTAACGATAAATATGGCTATAATTGTTAATGATTTATCATATATAATATAAATTATTTAGCAACCACGTAATCAAATTTGAACAAACATATATAATTGTATATTTTTGTTCTTATCAGATAATAGGGCGATACATAAAATATTTGTTTACTACCCGTTCAACCTTCTCGACACCGTGTTAAATCTGACGTAGATCCTTGTATAATGGCTTCATACATTATTTATTGTAAACGTTGTCAAGACATAACGATTATTGTTTATGTTTTAGTTTCTTATTTTTAAATAAAAAATATATTTTTTTAACTTTACAATTTCAAAGCTAAACCCTTTTTTTCACATAACAAGGTAGTCAGAGAGAACTCTTTATCTTGTCTTCATTAAGAGTTAATTCATTGTAAAAATAAGTATAGTAAGTATACTGTGGCCAGTCGTGGCCCAGTGGCACTAGCATGTGACTGTAAACGACTGGTTGTGGTCCGATTCCCACTCGAGGAGTGGAAATTATATTTCCATTTTCTTCGCTTTGGTGTTGAGGTCAAGCGCGGCGTTAAGTTCCGCCACTTAATACGCAAGCCTCCGAATTTGGCGGAAAGTGGGAAACGGAGTGTCTTAACACTAGGTTCCCCCTGCCTACCGAGTGCCTGCTGAGTGCGGGATACAGCGTGAAGCTAATAAAAAAAAAGTATAGTAAATAAAATAGGATAACTCGCTTAGGTAAATTTAAAACGTCATTTTAGTTTTGAGTAGCTTGTCAATGTAATTTAAGAATTTTAAACAAATCATTTTAAAGAAAAAATGGATGCGAGACCGTCTGTCTGTTGTGTTTAAGTATTAAAATAAAAAAAATAGAACACTTCGTCGTTCACTTTCCGCCCGAAGCTGAGGCACTCAACATAGTGACGAAACTCAACGCGACACTTTGTAAAGGTAGCAGAGCGAAAAAATGAAAATAATATAATCATTTACCCGAGTGGGAGTCGAACCCACAACCGTCGTGTTTACAGTCATACGGTTTTCTACTTCATGGCATCAATAGTAAATGGGGCCAGTCGTGGCGCAGTGGCACGAACATGTGACGGTAAACGACTGGTCGTGGGCTCGATTCCCACTCGAGGAGTGGAAATATTTAATATTTCCATTTTCTTCGCTCTGGTATCAGAGGTAAAGCGCTGGGTTAAGTTCCGCCACTTAACACGCAATGCCTCCGAGTTCCCTGCTGTGTGCGGGATACAGCGTGAAGCTATAAAAAAAAATACTAAAAATATCATATTAATACTATGTTTTTTATTATTTATTTTATATTTTTTAGATGTTTACTATTTATATCTTAAAAGGTATTCATTATTTTCAAACTAAGAATTATTACATGCTTTTAATATAGCTAAGGCCTTGAAACCCACTCAAATGATCTACACCCACGAATAGCTTTTGATGTATAAATAATGATTTATTTTTCAATGTCTTAGACATCTTAATATTAATTTTTATATGTTATTATGAAAAAGCAATGTTTACACTTAAATAAATATTTCAAAGGAAATTATTTTTGAATATAAATAAAAAAATATCATAACTAGGGGCCTGCTGATCTACGCGAATCTTTCGGTATATTGCATACCTGGGTGGTAGATTTTTGAAAAATAAAGTAACCTATGTTTAACCTTGGATTATCAACTATATATATGCCAGATATTCATTATAAAAATTCATTACAATCGGTCAAGCGGTGTAGATTTTTCATATAAACTTTCATCTCCTATTTCAACCCTTTAAAGGCTAATTTTTGGAAAACTAAGTAGCCTATGTTAGACCCAGTCATTTTTATTACTATCATTGTAAATTTCATCCAAATCGGACCAGTAGATTAGCCGTGAAAGCGTGACAGACAAACACACAGACATTCACATTTATAAATATGGATTAATTTAACGAAAGTATGAAGAACGGAGTGTCTTGACACTAGGTTCTCTTTGACTACCCTCCTATAAGAGATAAAGCGTTAAGCTTATATTTAATACGTATTTTTTTCCATATTTTAATGCTCAACTAAGATTTTGAACATATTATTAACATCGAATTTAGAATACAGTATTTTTATTTCTAAAAATTATTTAGAAAATTAGGTTTCTTGTGTTTATTTACGACCACATAAGTTTCTCTGATTTTGTAGGGCGTCGCCCGCCCACCACATTGTAAATAATCACTTTTCTTCTTATATAACTAACCATATAATACCTGTAATAATCGTTTATTACAGGTGTAGGATGCATTTTGTTTTTCTATACGTCTTAATTTCTTTTTAGACTTAGTTTGTTGTAATATTGTACTCTTTAGTCACAAAATAAATGAAATTGACTGAATAAGATTTTACAATTGATTGTAAACTTGTAAATTGACTTGATTAAAAATATCGTCCGCTGATTTTCTTGCCCCGATTATTTTCAAGTCTGTGGTATATTAACCTTAGTAAGCCGGTGATAAATTATTAGATGTTTAAGAAATGAAGTAGATAACATTAAAAGCTTGAAACAATTTGGTATATTAGTATATAGGATATTTGATAAAATCTATCTTTTATTATTAACTGACATATATAAATAAAAAATCAGGTAAATATTAATTCAATAATCCATATCCAGTAACCCAAATTAGTTAATGAAGTCCGCTATATTATGAAATATACGTCAATGGCATCAACCTGACGGGAATAGATCGTCGCGTAACGCCGTCGCCAGCTGTAGTGTGACCGCGCTATCATCCGGCATCACTCGCGCCGATAACCCCTTCGTCTCACTAAAATAACCAGTCTGCCCCAAACCACAGTCGTATCACGACTGCCTCCTAATTTAATTTCCACCGGCTTTTATACCCTCGTGAGGGATGTCGTCTGTGCGCACGCGCTCTGCATCCCCAAAGTCGGTTTCCTTTTCACCCGTGCTAGAAAGGAAGTACAGTGTTCAACGGCCAGTGGAAAGACCTGAGCTGAATTCGACGGATTGGCGGAAATATTTTAGCGATTTTAGTTCATATCTAGGTAAGTACACGAAATATTGTGACCTGTTATGAGTCAAGATGCTTTTATTATACGGCCTTGTTCTATATCGGTGGCCTGTTACTGGAGCGTTTGGGAAACGATGCGGTAAACAAACTGCGCAATCGCAGCTAATAGACTGTTAATCTTTTGTTCGATTTTCTTGTTTAACTGTTTTGTTATTATCGAATTTTGTGTAAATTAGCTGCTGTAACTAAGTTTTGGGCTAAGCTTTGGATAGGTCGTGTTTATGATAAGCTTCTACAATAATTTTCATGTTTCTCTCTCCGTATTACGCTTTCTTCCTAATGGCAATGTAGTTACAGATAGCATAATGTCAAGGCACCCCATTTTCCATTTTTCAAGACATAGAATGATGGGTGGGTGATCTTAACGCTGCCAAAGCGGAGAAATAAAATTAATTTAAATATAATCTCAGGGTATTGAAGTTTACAGTCAAGCGCTGTCTCACTACGCCACCATGCCTTCATTTTTTATGTATTTATGTATATTTGTTATTAATTTAGAAATTTGAAACCATGCAATACACTCGGTTCTCCACTTTCGGCCCGAACAACGAGAAATTGTTCATTAAGTAGCGGGTGTCAATCCCGCTTTGTTATTGCTTTTTTGCTCAAGAGCGTAGAAATGAACATAATATATAATTTTTGCACCGGGGTATCGAACCTACATTATCCGCCTTTTCACCAGACGCTGTCCCATTGCGCCATAACAACCTCGAATGTATTAAAACCTAATAAATAATATTATATAACGACTCAACGTTATCTATTCCCAATAGGCAATGCCCATATCGTCTACAATTATCGTCATATATTACAAAATGCTTTTACTCTACATTAAGGCACATGGCCGCCTCTGCAATTCACCACTTAAAGAGTTGAAAAGCCATTAATGTGTTGACCACTTATATAAGATGCGTTAATTTATTACTTTCACATCCTTAGGAATTATTATTTAATATTATTTAATGATAGACCATGGTTAGTTAGTATGTGATGTATACTACTTTTTAATTTTATTCATGTTTTTTTCACGTACAGTAGGGTATTTGATAGAGCCTAGTGTCGCTCTTAGTGACATTCCGTTCTCCACATTGTTTTTATTTGTTTTAATTTGATATTTTAGAAAAAATAGACTTTTCTTAAATATTTTAAGTTCAGCCTTAAATCGATGAATTGAGTGACTTGTCTTCTCTCTGCCCCATCCTAGTAGGTATACAAAAAAGCGAGAAGCTATTATAGTTGGTACCTAATTATTTTTTTTTTATAAATTTTACAAAAGGTATGTTATTTGTGTTTAAGATATAAATTTCTAGCTTTTCTAAAGTTAATTATATTATATAAATATAAATATATTTTAATAATTAATCAATGATGTAGTGTGACAATTGATGCATTGCCTAATGAAATAAAGCACGATGTATCAAGTAGTGTCAACTTGCAGATAACCTTGCGGTTAGCATTCGCACCGCGAACTGTTCAATTTAGTGATATTGTTTATATTGTGCCTAAATTTAGGATCAAAACAATTGGAATTCCAGAATAGTAGGTATTTTTTTATTATTGGTTGTTAGTAAAAACCGTCGCATGTTTTTCAATATTTATGCTTAATATATTTCAAATATTAAATTCTCTAATTCGTGGCCAGTCGTGGCTAGTCGTGGCCCAGTGGCACAAGCGTGTGACTGTAAACGACTGGTTGTGGGTTCGATTCCCACTCGAGGAGTGGAAATATTTAATATTTCCATTTTCTTCGCTCTGGTGTCGAGGTAAAGCGCGGCGTTAAGTTTCGCCACTTAACACGCAAAGCCTCCGAATTCGACGGAAAATGGGGAGCGGAGTGTCTTAACACTAGGTTCCCTCTGCCTACCCTGCTGTGTGCGGGATACACCGTGAAGCTAAATTCTCTAATAGGTACATATGTAGATTAAGTAATTTGTTGTGGTTAAACTTTTTATAACTGCTGCTTCATTGCTGTTAAACTGAGCTGCTGAAGGCTGAAATATATAGCTAACTTTTTTTCTTATTTCGTCATATTATGAAAATAATCTTTATTTGATTTTGTTTATTGCCCGTGATATTTATTTTCTATAGGATTCTTAATTATTTTAAGTGGGAAGATTGTTGGTAACCACCCCGAGTATATATTTTGTATTTTGTGAGTTTTTACGTAACTCGCGACTTTTAGCAGTTATTAGAAGTATACTTCCTGCGTGTGTATTTGTAACGAATGTCGTCGTTGTTAGGCCGACAGCCAAGAATGATTAATTAACGAGGCCATACATTGAATAGGTGATCAATATTCATTTATTTTTAAATGAACAAAAATTATCCTAACCGCGATGGTTATAGGTTCAATCTTTACTCGAATTGACTACATCTAAATTATTTTAATTTTTCTTATCCTGGTGCAAATATTAGAAATTGGAGATACGCCTTTAATCTACAAAACTCTCTCTTAAAAATTATTAAATGAGTGAGAAAATGGAAAGCGGAGAGTCTTAACACTATTGCTTATTGTTATGTATGTAAGTGAAAGTAATGACATCGTTTTAGCAGTTAGTGTTCATATGATATTTAACTATGGTTATTATTACATCAAGTAACAGTTGCTTGACTATTTTCATTATGATTTTTATATATTATAATTAGTCATGTTTCGTAGATAAGCTTTCTTATAATAAAATTACGAAACCAATGTCATTGTAATAATATATGCAATCACACTTCTTTGTTATTTTGCTACTCAAACGCTGACAGGCGTTCAGTCGTCATTCTTTAAAATTATGTTGTGATGTTTTACCTCGTCAAAGTAAAACAGATAATATATAATATGAAATGTTTGACATATATTTTTTTAATGATTAAATCCTCCATTTTATTTATTGTTTGTTGATATTTTTATGAAATGAAATAAGATTCACTAAACAGTGATTCATAGGATTATTTTTCTTTAATTTTCCCAACGTTTTAGTGCATGGCAGGGTAGTCATAGAGTTCTCTCTGGCTCTCTCTCTTAGTGTCAAGACACTGTAAGAATAGTGTCCGTTAAAAGTCAGTCAGTTAGAGAAAAGTCTACGAATACTTCACGCCCGAATTCGAAATTATATTGAGTGGCGGAACTCGTCGGCGTGTTTTGTTTTGCTCACTAGGGCGCAGTTATGAAAATAATTTAATTATGATTTTACTTTAAACCTATTAAAGAATAGCGGTTACGGTTAACCATTGTCCCACTGCGTCACCACGATGGTTTCAATAGTCCGAATTTTCCGAAAATAGTGTACCTATTTTCCTTCATTGAACATTGATTGAACAGCACAGTATTATTTAATACCTAATGTATTAAATAATACCATGCTGTTTTTATGTGTAAACTAATTTGTCTTTAATACATTAAGTTATTATTTTATATGAGTAACATATGTATGTACATAAATACGTAAATGTATTTTGATTGCATTAAACATTTAATATGAAGCATAAATACAACGTCTTCTTAATTATTAAAATCCAAATTTATAACTCTAATATTACTTTACCCAAATATGTCAATATATTTCATTTCACACTAGTAGTATTGACCATTCGATACACATCTAACATACTAATTCTATAGACAAGCCTGAGAGCAAGCGAGACAAATTCCGCAAAGTACGCGTCATCCTATGACGCCTCTTCATTATCAACACGGCGTCAGCGTCCATTGATTGCTATACCTATACCTTAAGCGTATTAAGTACTGCCATATAAAGTTTATATGCAAATTGTAGGGATTAATTAAAAAAATATATATATAATAAGTTATAGTTCAAGGCTACTTCAATGAAATGTTTCAAGAAATATCTTAGATTTTATAGATAAGAGAAGCGTGGGATGAATTACTTTAGAAATTAAATGTGGGGTCAATAACCTTGCAGCTTTAATTCACAGATAAAAAAGATAGCACTATAAACGCCTAAATTAGCGCTTTCACTCAATATAAAACAGGAATACCAAATATTTATGTGAACAATGTGTTAGGCCGTGCGCGATTTTTGCGGTCTGCGCCCGAGGTGAATCAGTACTGCATTAGTCCATAAGACAGTCGCTCGCGCCTTTAGTTTGGGTGCAAAATTATTATATAAATTAACACTTATTTCAAGTTTTTACTGTGTTTTTGTGACAGTGCTTGTTTTTGACTTGAAAAATAATTAAGAGTTTTATTAAAAGCTGTTAATTATAAGTAGTGCAACTATGTCGAAAGCTCATTATTCAGTAAACGATGATGTTTACGGAAAGATATTAAAAACCCACTCAAATTTAAAACCACAAACGGATTACGCCGATGTCTTCGAAGCAGTTGAAGGGCTAGGTATTATTTTAACTATCTTACGTTACAACATCACGAAGAATCTTTAAATACAAACAAAATTTAACTATCTCGTTTATCTCTTAGCCTAATTTAGGTTTCGTAAGAATAGAAAGAAGTCTTTGATACGTACAGTGACAAAGACCATAAAATGTAAACTCGGCCACAACTAAGAGCTCTTTGGTATCTCATGAATAACTCGGTTCTCTGCGCCAGTTGACTGATAACGTCTTACACCTTACGCGGTTTATAACTTTGAATTTATTACGTTCGTATTTAGTTGCTAACTGTATTTAAGGATATTTAAAGGCCGTTGAACCCACCCGAAATAAAACTTGTTTTTGGTAAACATGACATCAAGGCCGGCTAAAACTAAGAAAGTATTTGAAATTGGTATTATTAAAATAATTTGGTTAGAAATGGTTCATATACTTCAAAGTATACACAGCATTCTATTACATAGAAGACAAACAAAATATTTTTTCATATAACCATGTGTTAGTTTAAACAATTTGAAATGTTTGCGTTAATTATGAGTAACAGCGACCTCAGTGTTAGAGTCAATTAAAAGATGCTCGATTTGTTTTAGTTATGTGACATCACTAGTTAAATGGTCCGTTTTACAAGCTTACTCTGTGACTTGCGCAACTTTCAGGGCAAGTTTCTTAATGTTTAACATATATTAACACAATTTTGTTGAACAATTTTTCGTAATCCATAGTTTTAAATAAATTAAAGAAACTACAAGTTTGGTCATCTTTTATCATATTTATAGCTTTACGCTTTTTCCCACATAGCGGGATAGTCTAGAGAGAAGAACCTAGTGTCAAGACACTCCGTTTTTCAACATCCACCAGAAAATGCCACACATTTCGTGTTTATATATTTTCTCAGTATAGTTTCGGTCATAAAGATGAAAATCTCGTATAGACAGGCAGATAATTTTTGGTTAAATAAAGATAATATTTAACAGTTATCCATATCAATTTCAGATGCCCTACTTGCGGACCTTCAGAACTCGATTAATCCCGGTCGAGTGAACAGTCCAGGGGCTCGAACTAATTCACCAGGGGCAAGAACGCATTCACCAGGCAGAACTGCTTCCCCTCTTGGACGTGGGAGCTCACCAGGTCGCCTGAGCTCTCCTGGAGGCAGCCTTAGCTCCCCGACTTCTACTGGATACGGCTCAATTAATGGCTCAAGAAATATTGGCTCGGATTATGCAAAACCTGCTTCGGTAAGTACAATAACGGTTCACTTCGTATATTATTAAGATGGTTGGTCTGTTTTATTGGTCTCTTTTTAGAGTTAAAAGGAAATTTGTTTAAAATGTGTAATAAAGTTATGTAATTGTGCAATTTAATCGATAAATTAAACGAAAGTGTAACTGATCGCTGTCCGTACATAGGAGACATACGATAATTGGCCCCACAAATTTATCAATGTAGTAGAATTAATCAATGACATTTATTTATTTCTGCATGCTTAAAACAGCTGATTTTTTGTTTAAAATGTAATTTTGGCTATTGAGTTTTAGCAAACTTCCCTTAATATTAAGTGTCAATCAAAATTTCATAAATAACAAAGTTGCAACAATTTAAATTATATCGCGAAATAACGAAATGTGTAGTTACAGTGGTACGAAGTAGTTTACGCAGGCGTAGCCGAAGCGACCTAACAAATTTATACCTACTGTAGATAACTTCTTATCCATACTTCCATACTTATATTATAAATGCGAAAATCTGTGTGTTTGTCTGTCATGCTTTCACGGTTAATCTACCGGTCCGATTTGAATGAAATTTAGAATGAAAGTAGTAAAAGTTACTGGGTCTACTTATTATTTAACATAGGCTACTTATTTTTTCAAAAATCAACCGCTAAACGGTTGAAATAGGGGATGAAAGTTTATATGAAAAGTCAAACCGCTTCACCGATTATCATGAATTTTGGTATAAATATAGTTAATAATCTAAGCTTAAACATAGGCTACTTTATTTTTCAAAAACTCACCCCCGAGGGTTGCAATATAACGAAGCAGGTATGTAGTTCACGCGGCGAAGCCGCGAGCGGGCTAGTACCTACTAAAATCTCCATGGCCGTAGATATCATTAAACATTTTTTTCACACGACATCAAGAAGTAAAATAAAAATAATATTAAAGATAAAAATTACTTGCAAAGTAATACATAATCAAATGGCGCTTCATTTATTTAATAATTTCGTTGAATAACTCTTACTGTAGGTCAAAAGCAGGTTAAAACTTTAATCATGCCATTTATATGATAATATATGTTTCACAACAAATTATATTTACTTGGAAGTTATTAAGATTATCACAAATGACATATTGATATTAGTCAACGTGGCGTGTAATTTATCTACGAGGTCTTTCATAAGTTGTCAGCATTCGTTAACAATGTGTATGTACGAGTATGTACATATGTTTAATATTTAACCTATTATGCCCTATAATGTTTGACTACTTCGTTTTTTTTGTATTATGATAGATATCTGTTTGTCCTTTTGTCTGTTTGTATTCTGTAGCGATAATATATAATAATTAAACTATTAATTATTTATTAATTTTGAAGAATTTGCTTTAGTAATTATAACCTTAACATTTTTTTTAATTGTAAATAGATGAGGACATGATCCCTACATTTTTCTTAAATAAACATGTAAATTTGATTTATTTTCATTTTGGGTCCGATAGTGCATGTAATTGCCTGGAGTTGAACTCTTGATAGTCTGAGCGACTCTACGTTTTTTTTAATTTACACAATATGCTATTTAATATGCATTTAAAATGTATTCAATCAATCTTTTTTTATTAAAAACCTAATTATGCAAAAATGAAACTATGATCGAGAACAAAAAATGGTCATTCAAAGAGTCTCATGTAGTTCACAAACTGCAGGTTGATCTCCCCTGACATATACAATGATTACCCAATATAGTAAAAATATATTAGCCTTTCAAAACAATAATAAATGGTTTTTAACATGAAATTTGCTATACATATACCTATTCATGAATACCACGATGACAAAGTTGTAGTACCTACTATTCGATCAGGTTAGTCATTCTTTTTATAGCCAATGCATATATTTACAATTTTATAAATACACACATACAAACATATACAAACGGATCTCAGAAAATATAGAAAGCTTCTTAGATTCTTAAATAAACACGTAATATCTATTAAAATTTTCCGTTACTCACTGAGTGACTGCTGACTGACAATTGATGTGAAACTACTGGGTGTGTCTGAAAATTAGCGTATAGATTCTTTGGGGACAAAATAGGATAGCATTAAAAGAGAGGATATAGAAATTCCTACTATAATGAAAATAACGGATTATATTTTTTGAAGTCTAATATAGTATGTAAACTCTACCATAGGCATACCATAAGCTCATAAAGTGTTTGGAACTCAATTGCAGGCCATAACTCGTAGATACATACCTTTGTTCTTATGACAGAAAATGCTTTTTACATTGCTAGAACTTATTGCCTATGAATTTTTTTTTTAGCTTCACGCTGTACCCTGCACACAGCAGGGTAGGCAGAGGGAACCTAGTGTTAAGACACTCCGTTCCCCACTTTCCGCCGAATTCGGAGGCATTGCGTATTAAGTGGCGGAACTTAATATTTCCACTCCTCGAGTGGAAATCGAACCCACAACCAGCCGTTTACGGCCACAAAACCAAAAATAACCCTAGTTAATAAAGTCTAATAACGTATGAAATCGTATAATAATAATTTTGTTAATAGAAATCTCGAGAAAGAAAATTTTACCAATCAAGTATAATACCGCTCTAGATATAGACAAGACGATCTTCGAGCAATTTTTTTTATTAGGTCGGCGTCGATGAAATTTATGTTCTTTAAAAATAACCATCTCCCTTGGGCGGAGCTTCGGAGAATTCCAAAGCGATGCAATCACTGATACTAAAATTCTAAGTATTAAAATGCATAGATTGTTATATCGATAGACTGACTGGCCTTCTTCAACTTGAAGTTAAACGAAACTCGATTGGATATAACCTATCAGGATTTTAAATGTTCTTACAAATGTCTACTAATAAATATCTACTAATAAAACTCAATCATAAAGAAGTTGAAATTTCTAGAAAACGACATTTAGAAAACGTATAAAAATTTGAACGCAACGGGATCAAATTTTTATACGTTTTCTATATGTCTATTTCAATTTTCCTAAGTGTGGAATAACACTTTAAAAATGTTAAAAGTATTGAAATTACTTGTTTTTTTTGTAAGTCCAAGCACGGCGTTGAGTTACGCCACTCAATACAAAGTGTAACGATTTTTGGCAAAATGTGAAGGACGGAGTGACTTGGCATTACATCCTCTAACTGCCATGCTATGCAGGAAAAAGCGTGAAGCCATTTTTTATATCTATTTCTTTAAAAGACTCAGCTTGCGGATACGGAGAATACCTTGAGAATTGATAGGCCTAAAATAAATAGAAGCGTTCCATGTTAAAGAATAGTAAACACATGTTGCTATATATTATAATTATTATTCAGAATATCTGTACCGATTGATTTGGTATAAGCACACCTGTATAAAATACGCCTAACATACACGTAGTAACTACTTTCAAGAATTTTGTAAAGAAGAAGAAGTTTGTATATGTGCAAATTACATGATATACCTACATTTGTCTGTTATGTTGGATAACAAGCTACAAATGAATCTGAAAACAGTCTTTCATGCGCAGCGTAGATACTTTTTGTATCCAATTATTTGTACGAGACATATATTTGTTGCTGGTTAAAAAGTGATGTTGCTAAATGAAAACTAAAAGCAGTCAGTTATGCAACATCAGCAGCTTCACCATATTGCCGCATAGAAGGCTAATCAGAGAGAACCTAGTGTCAAGACAATCCGTCTTCCACTTTCCGCCCAAATCGAGACATTGCTTTTAAGTGGAAGTACGTGCTACGTAAGGTCGTGCTTGGTGTTAGGGTGAGAAATGAAAATAATATATATTCTATCCCCCCAGAGGGAATTAAACCCACGACGAATTCTTAGCAATGTTAGCAAATTTTATTGAGCTGTGCCACCACCGAACATAACAAATTTGTTTTCTGGGTTGTCGTGTTGGTAGCAAAAGTGTTGTATGTGCCGTTTGCGAGCGCTTAAGCAAAAAAACGCTCATATCGCACTCGTATCGAAACGTACATGACTTGTATGACTTGTTGAGGTAGTCACAATTTCATGTGCTGGTTCTTCTCAGGCTCGAATTATTCATTTAGTGAACCGGTGGTTATTGTCTCACGTTCAATATGATGCGTATAGCTTCTTATTCACTTAAACTTTAGCTTACATTTTTTTACATATTTACATTTCTCTCTTCTATGATCTTCTAAAATGCCATCGTGCCAGTACTTACTACTTTTTTCTAGTAAAACCTCTCAAAACACCTGTCTTCAAAATATTTTGGTTTAAATAATTATCTGTATAATATAATATTTTATTTGCATTATCTTTACACGTCTCTTGTATTTTATTGAATAAATGCAGCTAGTCTAAAAATTAAATACGTATTTGTTTTAGATTTTGTATTATAAAATAAAATATGTAATAATATATTAATTATTTTTTTTAATAAATGCCACCTAGTGTGACCAAATAGTATTAGCTAGACTCTGCCCTAGCATATACTAGTGATCGACTTGGAGTGCAGCCAACCATAGATGCATCGTTTCAACCTAGATGTCGCTTTGCTCGTAATTTACGATTATATCTTCTTTAATCATCTAATAATATTGGCTTAGTAATAAAACACCTATTTTAACAACATCTTGAAATTTAGTAAATTGAGATATATAATCATAAAATAACCTTTTTAATGTTTTTGCTTAGAACAAGGGAATGAATTTATTTATAAGCACTACGATTTTTTAGCATTTTTTAAAATACAAAGTCCACTTAACTTAAAAGTTTGGAATTCGACGAAGAGTGGACAATGGAGTGTTTTCACTAGGTTTTCTCTGCCTACGTTGCGGGAAAAAGCGTGAAGATGCCTTCTTTGTTCTTTTAATAATAAATATTCTATTCTATACTGTATACTGGTTAGCGAAATCTGACGTCGCCATAATACTTGTACCAATAATGGTTTATTATAGTAAAACACATATATTTATTTCTGAGCCATATTGACATACTCCACATACCGACCACCATGAAGACATGGCTTAGCAGTCATAGCGCCTGGACGGTTTCCAGGAGGCGCAGGTTGGAATCGCGCTGCATTCAAATTTTTATACGTTTTCTAAATGTCTTTTTCAATTTTTCCTAAGTGTGGGATAACACTTTAAAAAATTTAAATGTATCAGTAAGATAACCTGAACATATTCAATAGATTTTTTAAAAAAATATACACCTAATTATAACTTTTGCCCACAGCCCACATACCAAAACACTACAACGGTGCATGAGAAAATAACCCCATCCAAATACACCAGCTACGGTCATTCCCCAGCTTACATAAGCCAGGCCTCGAGCTATACTGCCCAGTCTCCTGGTTATACTAGCCAGTCACCTGGTTACGGGAGGACCGCAGGACGTGGGAATCTATCAGAATTAGACACTCTATTGGATGACCTTAGCAATGCAAGATATGGGAATTATGCTGAGAAGACGTCGACGTATAATGAAAGGACTGGTAAGTTCAGTTTTTTTTTTGCGATTTAAGGTTTTCCCATAGAGCAAGTTAGAGAGAACACAGTGTTAAGACATTTCGTACTTCGTTTTCCGCCTAAAATCTAGACATTACGTATTAAGTGTCGGAAATTATCGCCGCGTTCTGTCTTAGATGTAAGTGAAATGAAAATAGTCAAAATATAACTATTCCCCCGCGTGGAAATCGACAGCACAAATAATCGGGGTTATAGTCAGACGAAGTCTCTCTGCGGCATGATGGCTTCATAGAGAAGTTTATTTTAGATTTTTAAATTATATGTTAGCTTATAAATTACTTGTGATAGCTCATGACTTTGTTTGTGTAGACTATAATAGGAATAGGACAAAATTAGGAATTTCGAAAAATCCTTTCTTACCCCATAAGGAACCTCCATATCAAATTTCTTCTTTTTACATACATATAATTTTGAATTTGTGTCGTCTAGAAGAAAAGAGATTTATATAAATTAATTGGTTAATAGACTATACGATAATCTATATTTTACAAATAAAAATAGACTTAAATACATATTGGTAATTTTGATATGACTATCGTGACGCAGTGGAAAATATCTTACTATACGTGCAATGGCTATAGGTTTGATCTTTGTTTCAAGAATTGTTTATAATTGAAAATCCTTTTACGTGTCCATAATCTAATTTAATAATATGAAATGTGAAATATCTTTAAACTAAGTACCTAAATACTCATTTTCTATGGATATTGTATATAAAAAGCTAACGATTTGAAAACATAGATTTTTCAATATAATTAATTTTATTTGTTAACAGTAGTATTGTATGACTGATTAAAAATATTCATATATAATAATATTACGTGACCTCTCAATAATATGTCTCGTGACTGTCTGTCAATTATCAAAATCAGTCTAATAATTGATAGTAGACGGTAATAAATAACACAATTATAACGTCATACCTGCTCCATTAAGCGTATAAAAGCAATTTAGAATTATTCAAGTCGTAATCCCATTAAAATACACTCTAGTCAGTAGCATATTTTATCGATTGACAGTTAAATAGTATTTTACAGCCAAATAGACTCGATTATTGTTGTAAAAACGTGAAAATTGTTTTACAACAAGTACGAGTATGTTTGCCAGTAACACGTAAATAAAGAAGGCCTGACTTTTTATATAATGTGTGAAATAACTTTAAAACTAGATTATTCAATTCAAATTCTAATTCAAATTCAAAATATTTTTATTCAAATAGACTTTTGAAAGCACTTTTGAATCGTCAAATTTACATAAAGCTATCACCGACTCGGTGTTACCGTCACCTATTCAGTGACAAAGTTCCGCCACTTAACACGCAATGCCTCTGAATTCGGCGGTAAGTGGGGAACGGAGTGTTTTAACACTAGGTTCCCTCTGCCTACCCTGCTGTGTGCGAGAATCTATAAAAAAAAAACTTATGGGAAAAAGCGTGAATCCACTATATTGCTCTACGTCAAATTCTATTTTCACTAGAAATGTATGCAAGTAGTATACATTAAATGTGACTAGTGTGAACATTAATTAATTATAATATAATTAATACATATTTTAATGTATAATTTAGGTTATTCTAATTTACATTTTCTTTGACATCGTTAGCAAATGTCAAGCTCGTCTCTGACAAGGTCGTTACTTCCTTCCAAATCAAAGGGTACGCTAAAATAGATCGCGTTACAGATAGTTAAGCTTTTGAGTTATAACATCTTACTGGCTATTACTAGTTGAACAAAGAAACTGATGTTTAGGTAGAATTTTTATTATTAACTAGTAACCCGCTCGCTGCATCACTCGCATGAAATATAATTTTCACCCCCTATTTCAGCCCCATTTGATTGCGTCATCGACCGTCTTTCTCAGAAAATTAATCGAAATCCAGCGGATTAAATTTTTTATACAATCTTTTAACTCCTATTTCAACCCTTTAGGCGTTGATATTAAAAAAGGCTTTTAAAAAAGCCGTATGTCTAATTTGGGCCTGTATTGTAACCGCGAAAGCGTAACAGATAGACGAACAGAAGGACTTTTGCATTTATAATTTTAGTATGGATTATTTTATATTAAAACTATTTTCACGCTGCTAGAATTCAGATCTCGACCAGTCTACAATAGTTCTAGTTCATCAGCCCATTTGCATCATATATTTTGAAGGAAAGTTTAAAATTTAGCTGGATCTCTACCCACTCTCTAGTTGGGCTCGCCCAGAGGAGGCGAGTGTTGATGCGCATTTTAAAGAGACCCTTAAACCTGCTTGGGTCACAAGCCCCAGGCACTGTCACGACCTCTAACTGCAACGCGATGGTCTCGGCACCTGTACTGCGCATCAATGGCATGCTAAAGAGTATCCTCTCTCATTTTTTGCATTGTATATATTTATTAAGCTTTCAATTTGGAAATCAAAAAATATATTTCACTTTCGCAAACAGTCATATTAAGCAATTGGCTTGTGATTCACACTTTCTACCTCTTATTGCATCTGCTTGAGTTTTTAAATTTACACCAGAAAGAAATGTGCCTTTTAGCATAAATTGACAACAACTGATAATCCACGACGTTTATTATCATATACTTAAATGTTAATACAGGCTATAAACCATCGGCTGAGTGTATTTCTTTTATTCGTTTTTTTTTATAAATACATCCAAATATAGTATGAATATTGTTCGCAACTTCACGCTTTATATCGCATAGCAGGGTTGTGGCCAGTCGTGGCCCAGTGGCACAAACGTGTGACTGTAAACGACTGGTTGTGGGTTCGATTCCCACTCGAGGAGTGGAAATATTTAATATTTCCATTTTTTTCGCTCTGGTGTCGAGGTAAAGCGCGGCGTTAAATTTCGCCACTTAACACGCAATGCCTCCGAATTCGGCGGAAAGTGGGGAACGGAGTGTCTTAACACTAGGTTCCCTCTGCCTACCCTACTGTGTGCGGGATACAGCGTAAAGCTGAAGAAGAAGAGATTTGCTAGAGAAAACTTAGTAGCCAAAACACTCCGTTCTCCCCTTTCCGCTAGAAATCGAGACCTCTTTCCGTTTTATTAAAGCGTAGAAATGAAAATCATTTAAACATCATCACTTCGCATTTCTTTAGAAGTGGAACCCACAAAAAATCGCATATACATTCGGACGCTGCCGAACTGCGCTACGATAGCATTATCATGAATATTGATACCAATAATTATTATAGTATTGTTCTTATAACAATTAAGTTATTTTAACTCAAAATTTGACTAAAACAAAAAATCGTTTTAATAAAAATCATTAAAAAATCGTTTGTGTGAAACGAAAAAATGTTTTTATTATTCCCTCTAGCTGTGTAAGCACAGAGAACATATGCTAAACTAAGCGCTAAAATTCTTGATATATGTATTCAGGCACTACCCAACTGCCACGTTTCGATGGTATATTATATTATAATAACTAGTAGAAGTAGACCTATTGTTGCGTAAAATACGCGTGACTAAAGGAACGTGTATGTCACTTTATATAAAACTGTATGTCAAGTTATGGGAGTGTGAAATATTCATTTTATTAATATTTAATATTTATAAAAAAATAATATGAAAATTTAGTAGCGTAGTTGGGCAGCGTTTGACTGTAACGGAGAGTGTTGTGGGTTCGATTCCCATTCAGCGAAATGCTTATAAATACATTTTATTTCATCGCTCTGGTTGATGAATTTAAATTCCGTACATTAACACGTATCTGAAAATGTAGAATGAAGTGTCTTGACAAGGCTCTGTAACAAGGTGGTCAGCCACCTTGTTATGCAAAAAAACGTGAAGGTATATTTCCAATACTTTTTTATAAAAAAGTATAAGCTTTTTGCATTTCTATATTTGATCTCGTACAATTGTCCCGAAATATCTGACTTGGCAAAAATAGGTTTATTATAGTCGATGCTTTTTTCAAACGTTTTGGTTTTTTTCCTTTGTAGACAGTAATAATATTATAATATATAGTTTTCCATTATTCATAGAAGGAAAGCTAAGTAGGCATCTAATTAATAATTCAGAAGCGGTACATGTGGCATGATTCCCATCACTACACTTTGTTTTTAAAATATATGTATGTAGGTATATTCAGTTTTTTTTATTATTATTTTTTGCTGCACACTGTATCCCACACAGCAGGGTAGGCAGAGGGAACCTACACTATTTCCCTAAAACACTCCATTTCCCACTTTCCGCCGAATTTAGAGGTATTGCGTATTAAGTGGCGGAACTTAACGCCGCGCTTTGCTTCTGATAGCAGAGCGAAGGAAATGGAAATATTAAATATTTTAACTCCTCGAGTGGGAATCGAACCCACAACCAGTCGTTTACAGTCACATGCTTGTGTCGTTGCGCCACGACTGGCCCCAGGTATACATGCCACGTTGAAAATATTATTTGAAGCTTTTTTATGTACACATCTTTTAGTAATAATAAAGTAATAATATTATGAATATTTCGTTTTCTATTATTCATAGAAGGAAAGCTAAGTAGGCACCTATTTATTAATTCATAAACGGTACATATGGCATTGTTCCCATCACTACACTTTGCTTTTAAATTATATTTACGTAAGTATATTTTGTATTATGACATATGTCACGTTGAAAATGTTATTTGAAGCTTTTTTATCTTTACGCATCTTTCAACAAACTGGTGGTACGTCACTACGTTCTCTTTTTAAAACAGAAGGTACTAAAATAGATCACAGATTGTTTAGATTTTAGAATAATGGATGTATTAAATTTTGAAGTGTTTATAAATCTCTTAATTTTTTTATGATCTACACTTATTTTTACTTGTATACATCATTCCTTCTGCAGCTTTGCTTTTCCCACAATATATATATAGGATAGTCAGAGAGAACCTAATGTTAAGACATCTGTTCTTGAGTTTCCGCTGACAATATGCTCTATACGTATTGAGTGGAACTCAACGCCATGTTTTGTCTTATTAGTAAATCAAATCAAATCGAGAAAATCAAAATCATTTAATTATGATAATTAACTCGAGTGAGAATCGAATCCAAAACCAATCATTTGCGCTGTGTATGAGAGAGGCGATGTCCCACTGCGTGATGTATTGTTAATTGTTCTAATAAGTCATTGGACCAAGTACTTAATGTATATGAACCAAATGAATATAAAATGCTTCCCGATATTATCGTTAATCGGAATTTAGAAAAAATGCATTTGATAACATAAAACTTCAAAAATATAGCTGAGACAACAGAAATAATAACTAAATAAACTAAAAAAGAAACAAAAACAATTTATCAGTCCACAAATCTTGTATTATGGACACTATAAGTACTTCTGGCACGAATTAGACCGCGTTTCGATGTAATGACATTAGGATGGTGAAAGGTAACTAACTCATCTAGCTTGTTAAGTAAATCAGTCTTAAAATGTTTTTCTTAACATTTTTCTGTGAAAATGTTTTTTTTTATTAAGACATTTTTTTTCTTTTTAGTTTCACGCTGTATCCCTCCCGCACACAGTAGGGTAGGCAGAGGGAACCTAATGTTAAGACACGCCGTTCCCCACATTCGCCGAATTCGGAGGCAATGCGTGTTTAGTGGCGGAACTTAACGCCGCGCTTTGCCTTGACACTAGAGCGAAGAAAATGGAAATAATAAATATTTCCAATTAAGAGAGAAATAATATTTTTTTTTATTTATATTATAAATATATGATA
This sequence comes from Dryas iulia moderata, assembly GCA_019049465.1. Lineage (NCBI taxonomy): Eukaryota > Metazoa > Arthropoda > Insecta > Lepidoptera > Nymphalidae > Dryas > Dryas iulia. Next base: position 14,938,828 of record CM032423.1, on the reverse strand, counting down.
AAGATAAAATACTAGAGAAGAAAGATAAAATGCCCTTATGGTACAGTTGAAACGTACCAGACGCGGTGGTTTTAGATTCTAATGCCATTTGAACAAATATTTGTATGTACAATATTACTGGAGAATGTGAGTTTGAATATGATATGGATATTTTATTTAAATTATTCACATTTTTTCCGCTCTGTTAAGACAAAGCGCGGCGTTGTGCTCCGTTATAAAACACCCGACTAAGACTAGGTTCTCAAAATCAACCTCTAAAGGGTTGAAATAGGGGAAGAAAGTTTATATGAAAAGTCTAAACCACTTGACCAATTGTAATGAATTTTAGCATAAATATAGTTGATAATCTAAGCTTAAACATGGGCTACTTTATTTTTTTTAAATGCGCCCTCAAGGGTTGCAGTATAACGAAATAGTTCACACTGCGGTTGCCGCGAGCGGGCCGCTAGTAACCTATATTGAACGGCGTTGAGTTCCGCCAATCATCACGCAATGTCTTTATTTCGGACAGCATGTCTTGACACTAGGCTTTCACTGACTAATCAGCTATGCGAGAAAAAAATAACGTATATGTTTACGTGAATATATCCGATATACGATCAGTATTTTATAGCAGTGACGCAGAATCCATACATCAATTAGATATATAGACTGCAGTTTTTATAAGCAAGCTCTATTTTTATCACAAGTCTTGATTAGCCATCAGATCGTACTGACATCACCGCTAAATTGCTTGTTCGACTTCGACACGCTTGTTAACATGTTCTTACTGGAGCTTTATTGCGGTTCTGTTTATTATGTTATAAAATATGAAGGAAAATGTAGTATGAAGTGGAGGACGGAGTATCTTGACACTAGATTCTCTTTGACTAGTCCGCTTGTGGGATAAAAATGATTTTTTTTTATGAAGAAATAGTTTTATATTAAAAGGGGTTATTGCTCTAGTTTACGTGGGAAGTGGACAAAAGAGGGTTACGGCACTAAGTTCTCTCTGCCTACTCTGTTTATTTGGAAAAAGGTGTGAAACCGAATAAATAATATTTTAATTTTCGTAAAATGCCAAAAACTACGCTATCATACTACTTTAACACATAAAGTATGATTAATGTAACAGTAAACATAATAATATTGCTTATTAAAGTAGGTATATATAACGAGCATCAATTTATTTATCATAAGCATTATTCAGTTAAAGCTAACATCGTAGAACTGACCTAATGGACACAATTACCTACTAAAGAAACGTTATGTCGTGCTATTTTAATACGTCCTTCCTTAGATCAAAGAAAACAGCTGCTTTAGTTCACAACAATATAAACTTGTTCACAGTGAAATGTAGGTTACAAATCGATATCCCGTAGATAATATATATCGATATCTCGATATTCTAAAATATTATCTATATTTCGTATATATCGATTTTCTGAAATATTATCTATATCTCGTATATATCGATATTGTTAAATGTTAATGTTTAAAAGATGAAGGATCGATTGTGTATAAGAATATTTTTTGTCAAAGATGGATATTCGCGGACCAATGGAGCGACAAGTCCTGCTTCCACCAGACCGACTGTGGATTCGCTTCTCGATCAGCTGAGCACCGATCTTCCTAATGGGTAAGTGTAGAATTAATTTCATGAAGTAATATACTTTAAGTTAAGTTCCACCACTTAACACGCAAGCCTCCGAATTTGGCGGAAAGTGGGAAACGGAGTGTCTTAACACTAGGTTCCCCCTGCCTACCCTGCTGAGTGCGGGATACAGCGTGAAGCTAAAAAAAGAAAAAAAAATACTTTATTTTTATTTAAATAACTTACAATGTTATATACATATATTCAAGAAAAAAATCACAAACAGAAAAAGGGAAAAAAAAGGGAAAGTACTCGGACCTCGAGTCTGTGGCGTCTAAAAAAAACTAAAAGAAAAAAAAACATATACAATTTTTATTCGGCAGGAATCTTGTAATCTAATTTTTGAACAGTCAAGGATGTGCCTTGACCGATTGAGCTGAAATTTTGTGTACACGTTTAGTTTAGATGACAATGGTATGTGATGTTCTTCAAAACCCTACATCCATCCAAGGAACATTGCGGACTACTTATTTTTAATGCCCTCCAACAATATGGATATCAAGTTATGTCAGAAAAATCTAAACCAGTAAAAGATCAATCAGGAAAATCGCTAAAAATCCTTTGGAAAACGCTTGTTTTTATAAAAAAAACTGTAAATTTATTACACACACGTATTGACATAATGTGACTGTCAATCATTATGAGAAATATGCTCTAGGAAAAATATAAAACAGTACATTATCCTAATGTTAATATTAACAGTTGTCTCATTTTAATATCTCACCTTTTTTACTTGTGTTGAAAATCTTCAAAATACTAAAACGCAGAAAGTAAGAGTCTATCTAATTATAGTACTTACAATACTAGCAATTAGCGGTTTCAAGAAACATTAGACACGTGGACGCGACAAAACTACATGTAATGGTTCAATAAATATTTTGAAAGCAAACAGACAACGGATGCCAATGTTTTTGAACGAATATTAATTTTACGTAACGTTGTCGTTTCCTCCCAACCGCGTCTTGTGCCAGGAAAGACAAATTAAATATATTATGGAGTGGAGTAAAGTAGTAAATATTATATATAATTTGCATTGATGATAAATCTTTATATAAATGTGGGAAATATTGTTCGATTCCCACTCGAGGAGTGGAAATATTTAATATTTCCATTTCTTCACTGGTATCAGAGGTAAAGCGCGGCGTTAAGTTCCGCCACTTAACACGCAATGCCTCCGAATTCGGCGGTGCGTGGGGAACGGAGTGTCTTAACACTAGGTTCCCTCTGCCTACCCTGCTGTGTGCAGGATACAGCGTGAAGGTAAAAAAAAATGTTTGATGGTACCTAAGACAAAACGTGGCAGAGTTCCGCCACTTAAAGCGTACTGTCTCGATTTCGAGTAGAAACTTTCGGACTGAGTGTCTTGATACTAAGTTCTCGGACTACCCTTGTTATGTGGGGAAAAAGCGTGAAACTGTTTTTTTCTGTTAATATTAATGTGGCAAAAATCATTCTAAATATTCGATTATTTAAAGATTTTTAAATAATTTAGTAGTTTTTTATAAGTACTTTTTTAAAAGAAAAATTAATGAAGGTCCACATCGACTTATAAAAGTGTAAAAACATAACTCTACTAGATAGCGATTTGAAGGTTCCTGAAGTTGTAATTTTATAATTATTAAAAGTAAATAATTACTATTTCAGTATATAATGCAATATTCAGCATTCAGAAATTTTTAATTATTTCCTTCGAATAATGAAAATATTACAACTTTAAGTACCTTAATATGCTCTCCTGTAAAGTTGTGTTTGTACTCGTACACTTGTACCTTGTAACTACGTTCAATCAGTTTAATCATTTCCAATTTTAATCATTTTCTTGCAATAACGACTAAATTACAATGATAGGTAACTTTAAATAGCTCTTTTGTAAAGTATTGTTTCTGCAGTTGTACCATTCTACGTAGGATCCCTCGAAATGATAATTAAAGTAAACACTATGAACCTGTGACTAACTGTCTAACACTAACAACATAGCCGTCGTGTATTTTGGCGCGTGCTCAGAGCCGTGTGGAAGCGTATTTTCGTGTCAAGTCCACAAATAGAGAGGTACGTCACGCGTAATGTAACAATCGCCAGACGATGGTCACCCGTTTTCAAGAACTAGGATAATATTGAAGGTCTTTGCCTATAATAATTAGTGATGTACTGAAAATATTGGTTCTATTTCGGGATATATTATGCGAGAAAATATTTTTTGTATTCGTTAATCTAATCTTTCTATTCTTGTATAATAAAGAGGTAAAGTTTGTAACTTTGTTTGTAAGGGCTAATCTTCAGAAATACTGAATCGATTACTATTTTTTTTTACAATTAGAAAGCTAAACTATTCAGGAGTGATATTGGCCAGATTTTATTATGATTGACCAGAAAGTTTGGAGAATCCCAAAGAGGTTATAATATGGAATAAAAACTATACTGTTTAAATAATTCCTTGTTTTGAGGTTTTATATCTTTGTTTTATTTCGTTTGCTGATGTAAATTACATACAGATCGATTCGTATGAGTAAATAAACTGAAATTCGAGCCAGAGAATCGTTTAAATTGAATATTAAGAGTCATAGTTAATTTTAAATTTTAACTAAACGCGTTTTCGAGTCTGTAGACAAATCAACCATTTCTACAAACATATTGTTAGTATAATGACAAAGAATTATATGACCAAAAAGTATCGTTGTATTTAATTAAAAAATCGCTTAAACAGTTTTTATATGAAAACCATTAGTTATACTTAAGGTAACAAAACCCATCCCATTAGGTCGAGACAGTATCTCTTTTACGTAACATGTAAGCTGTAACTCAATACAATCTTTCTCGATAAGAATAAAGAAAATGATTATGTTTTTTCCGTTTTATATGTTTTATAAATAAAGGGCCTCGAATATTATTTGGCACGGACATTGATTTACGATTTCCGCCTGCTAGAACTGAAGTCGATAACTAATAAAATTGCTTGCTCGCTGTTGCCATTCTAAATCTGCGCGTATTCAAAGTTCATTGACTTTTTCTTATTGTTGGTTGATGATTATCAGTGCATTAGTATTTCTTCTTCTCTATTGCTTCTCTGTTTTTGGTTTTTGGGAGGGATGCTACTAATTTACCCTATTAAAAAAGATATTTAAAGAAAACGTATAAAAATTTGAACGCAGCGGGATTCGAACCCGCGCCTCCTGAATACTGTTCAGGCGCTCTCACCACTGAGCAATGCGTTCTACTATCCGTTGCGTCGAAATTCTTTTTTCTGTTTTTTTGCCGAAATGTAAATTATGGATGATTAATTCGAACTCTTCATGCTAATGGAGCTTCTTTTTTTTATTTGTATTTACCTCATATTGGTCGAGGAATTTATTAGGAATCTTTTAATGTCAAAGTCAATTGAATAATTCAGGTAATTATTTTGTTCCTATTAAACAAATTTTACGCCTTTTTCCGCATGACAGGATAATCAGATCTTGAGAATCTTGTGCCATTCTGTTACATTCTGTTCTTCACTTTCCGCCCGAAATCGAGACATTCCGTGTTAAGTGACGGAATTAATGTCGCTCTTTGTCTACCAGAACGGAGAAATAAAAATCACAATAAAAATCACAATTAGCTGAAAATTTATAAGTTTTTAATGCTTACACTAAAATGAACAATAAATTGTTAATGATGATTTTCGCAGAATAATATAAACCTGAATTAATATGAGAGTGGTTAAGGATTAATTCGGACTTATATTTACATAATTATGTTACATATTTACAAATCATCATGGCGCAATGGAACAGTGTCGATTCCTAATCGATGCTCGATTTCGACATCATTTTATTGTTCCTAGGGCAAAACGTGGCGTTGAATTTAAACACTCAACACGCAATTTGTCAAATTCAATATATTACAATCGGGAGAAGAAAGTGGAGCACGAGATGGCAACATAAATATTCTGATACAGATATAATAGTATATCTATCAGAAAAAGTACGACAACTACGAATGTTATATGCACTCCGACTGTCACCTAAAATTGTAACATTAAGCTTAAGAAGCTACTATAAAAAGTGCATATAACTCGTGTATAAAGCTCGTCTCTACTGTTGGAACTCCTTTCTCTCCTTAACTAAACTTAAAGAGATCCTTATAATGCCGCTTTACTAATTACTACATGCACTTGTTAATACGTGCTAGAAATGAAATTATGATAGTTCTGAACAGGCCAACATCTTTTTATTTTATATTAAAATAAAATATATATGCCATGTAAGATTTCTGGAGTTTTACATGTTCTCTGAACGGCATACATATAATCACCTATATATAACTAACATTTAATTGTTATATGTAATAATAATCGATCTTGGCATCACAGACTCCTGCGCACGTCTCTACATAATTAGTATTTATACCACATACACCTGGCCGAAAGTTTCCAAAAGATTTATTATACGTACACGCTACTAAAACAAATTTGTTTTTGTTAATTTACGAATTGTGTATGTATGGAGAGACGTGATAGATATTACCGATATTATTTGCAGGGGAATAAATCACAACTGGGAGTGTCTGTCTGTCCAAATGTCGTCGCGGTGTTATGCCAAATTGTTTGGTCGCGTTCCGGAAACTTGGCTATTATGGCGAGAAATATAGACTGTAATAAGTAGATATATGATAAATTGTTATACATGGGAACTGATTATTTTTTTTTAATTATCAGTTTTGTACTATTTTCGTGTTTAGTTATATTTTAGGAGATAATTCTTAGAGATAAATCATTTTAAACCTATATGAAGGTTAAGCTTGCTACTATTAAACCTTTATCTGCTTGTATTCAAGTAGTAAGATTATCGTCTCATTCGTATTTTAATTTATAATTACTGATCACAGTAAAATATAATCCATTATGAAATATCTAATCACTTTGTAAATAACGTAACATATATTGAATTCTCCCTATTATAATAAGTTGTTCTGAAAATAATTATACTGATTTCCACGAGATTTATGGAAAGCAAAATTCGTAAAAAACTCTTTCACCTTCCTTTAGATTACCTTGTATAAAATTATTGTTATTATACATACACGTTATATGCAAATTTTATTATAACTTAACCCAAAAAAACTAGCTAGCTCAATGAGACTGAAACAATCGGACCCAGCGCAAGAAAAGTAGTCTAAATCTTAAAATATGCAAAAAAATATAATATTTTTTTCGAATTTGAGGATCGCATCTATCTCATCTTCCCATCACTATATTTTTATATCTCTTCTCTTACTTCACCAGTCGTGCCTCCGTATCGCCAGTACCGCCGCCCTCATCAGGTACTCTACCACGCCCCGGCACCAAACAGGTGACCGTCACCGTACAAGAGACGGTGGTAGAACCGGCCCAGCCACCACCGCCGCCACCGCCTCAAACAGTCACCACTGTGAAGCACCATGCGTCTAGCGCTACGAAGGAATTGGATGAGCTTATGGCGTCTTTGTCAGATTTTAAGGTGAGTGAGGAGTATTTCTTAGTAACGTTTCCGTTTTGCATTACTGATTATAAGTATTTTTTGGATTGTCTTATTCTAAAGAAAACATTCCTTTTTCAAGCTTCAGCGAATAGAAACTAATGTTAAGATCCTTCGCTCTTCATTCGTTCTTTTTGCTCATTTTTAGGAGATCTTTGATTTACGTACGTTGGGTAGCAATATAAGTAGAGCTAAAGAAAATAAATTTATTATTATTATTACCTCAAGTACCTACCAAACCCATAGCTATAGCCTAAATAGGCAGTCTCTGTTTCACTGAGCCACGATGGTGTTTTTAATGTTTATAATAATATGTAGTTGTTACTCCAATTTTATTAGACAAAGTCAGCCGCGGCATAAAATGTTTAATTTCTTTAAATTATATTTCGCAATATCCTCTTTGTCCAACAAAGCACGGTGCCAGAGTAGGAAAAATAATGCAAATTGAATACAAAAATAGAGCCTTTTTTATGAATATAATATTTAAAAAAAATGCATGTGCAGCAATCAATAAAATTAAAAACGTCTATCAAGACAATGCCAAATACGGTACGCACTTTTCTGCTTTTCAGTCTGACATACTTCACTTCATAATACACCTTTACTATATTTCTTTTATTCTATGTGTAATGCTAAAGAAACACATAGTTCGAGAAACTAAATAAATAAACTTTTTAAAACATACAGAAATTTTTGATCATTGTTTATATTTTGGTGTGTATATCGTACGCCAAGTTTAATAATGTTGCGTGCAATTATTAGAAAATCTTGAGTTTTGAGGACAGTGCCAGCTGCCAGAACGACACTTGACCTGGTATCACGAGCGTAGTCGACTGAAATATTGTAAATTACTCTCTATACCTTAACCCAAATTTCATTCACTAATTATTGGGAAACGATACGAACTCAATCTGTGGCGGCTTAGTTTTGTTAAACAATATAATATGAGTCATCCGAGTAAGGTCTAATATAGGGCGGCAGCTGTCATGGCCACCTCGGCACACTGCACTACACTTTTCCGATTATTATAATATTTACTAGTCGCCTTTCTTGGTCCACGGCTATTTCCAGCCGTGCGAGTGGTTTCTACTCCAGCGCCGCGCTCTCGCTCGCACGCGCAGCAAAGCTCGCGGCTAAAGATAGTCCCGGTGTTACATCACAGGCGTAGTGGGGCCGCGAGCTTATAATATTAGAGTACATAGACACAGATTTCACTCCGCATTCACTCCAGCCCGCTCCGTCCGATCGGTTACCTTTTGTACGTTGCCAAAACTGAACATTTCTGACTTAGGCTCCATCTAAGTATCAGATTTTGATCACTTTCTTCATCGTTTTCACTTGAACCGTTGAAGAAATTGATTGATTTCTATATGTTGGTTAGGTAACCGGAGCTGCAGCGGTTTCACCGGATAGCGGCACGCACGTGTACCGGGAGAAGCGCGCCTGGCAGGAGCAGTACCGCAGCAACCCGCGGCAACCCGAACCCGCCTCTCTGGAACATATGCTCGGATCCCTTCGAGCAGACATGAGCCGCCAAGGAGTCCAGACACCCCAGAAGGGATGCTGCAACGCGTGCGAGAAACCCATCGTCGGACAGGTGGATATATGAACGAAGACTGAAGATGGAAGATGAGTGCGTGGAATAATACAAATAATATTATCTGCTGCAGGTCATCACAGCGCTAGGCCGTACGTGGCATCCCGAGCACTTCACCTGTGCCCACTGCAACCAAGAACTAGGGACGAGGAACTTCTTCGAACGTGACGGAAGACCCTACTGCGAACCAGATTACCATAATCTGTTCTCCCCGAGATGTGCCTACTGCAATGGACCTATCCTCGATGTTAGTGTTCATAAACATATAATCAAGAAACTATAAATCAACATGTAGTCGTAATATTTATATTATTTTACAGAAATGCGTAACAGCTCTCGAGAAGACTTGGCACACAGAGCACTTTTTCTGCGCACAATGTGGTCAACAGTTTGGGGAGGAAGGGTTCCATGAAAGGGACGGCAAGCCCTACTGCCGCGCAGACTACTTCGACATGTTCGCGCCCAAGTGTGGCGGATGCAATAAACCCATCATGGAGAATTACATTTCCGCTCTGAACACCCAGTGGCATCCAGACTGCTTCGTCTGCAAGGTCAGTATGTTTATCCATGGCTCTAGCTACCACGAGACTCGACAACAGCAGGATTCAACTAGCATAACTAATCCCCTACGCCAGGTCTAGTATAGGTACAAAACATTTCATATAAAACAAAGAAATTTAGAACACAGGTAATTAAATCAGTATTTTGATCTAACAGGATTGCCAAATGGCCGTAAAAGGTAAAACATTCTACGCAATGGAAGGAAAACCGGTATGCCCAAAATGCGCCGGCGTCGATGAGGAAGAGTAAACATGAAATGCCCAAATGCCCCCCAAAAATGGATGCCCTCCCCCCATTTCTTTTTCAGCTATGCCAGCGACGTGATGTACAAACGAATGAAAACATGACACAAAACACAGATGCTATTCAATCAAAACACAATCAATCTATCTAGTCTTAGCTAATTCGATAAGTTATTAAAAATTATGTAATATATTTTTCTATTGATAATATTGTAATGTTAAGTTTTATAATAAAGAGAACAAAAATATATTTAAAAAAAAAACACAAAATTAAAAAAAAAAAAACAAACAATAACAATATAAATATGAATGAGAGCGGCGCGCTGCATCGGCCCTCAAGGTCGCATGCGTACGCGCGGCAATGAACCTTTATCAACGCATTACTTGAAGGCCGTTGTCAAAAATCGCCAAAAAATCGATATTGGGGTCAAGTGCTAGTGTAGGGTTTCCCGGCGTGGTATAAATAGGCTGGTGATGTGACGTCACGCGCCACTCCGGCTAATGTGGAACAGGCGGTTTGTTTATGGGACACCCGATGTGGCTATTTTTAATTCGTTGCAATCGACTGCACTGTTGTCATGCGAACGAATCGTACGTGGGTCTGATGAACATCGATTTTTTAATATCGACTTTCATTTTATTATTTTTGTTATTTTTTTTTTTTTTTGGTAGTTCTGGAACTGCACTGGTTAGACGACAGTCAGTTTTAATCAATAAGTAAAAAACAAAGCGATTTAGTAAAAAATAAATTATTTAGCTACAAATAAAAGAAATGATATGAAGTAAAACTTCCGTTTTAGATATATTGTCGAATTGATTGAGGTCGACGAATTAATGTCACCATTCATTTAAAAAAAATAAAATGTAGTCGATAAAAAAACGTGATTTACAATCATTTTTGCGGAAATGTTACCAATTAAAATCAAAATCTTTTACTTTCTAATATATCACGCTTACAATACTATATTATAATAACTTTGAAGTTCGGAATAAAGTAAAGTACAAAGTATCAGAGTAACAAAGTTCTTACTAAATTCGTGGTAGATAGTATAATAGTCAATAAACCTAAACAAAGTGAAAAAAATATATAAATAAAACAAAATAAATAATCTCTAATATTCCAATAGATTCTAAAACCATCGAAAAATGCACAAAAATAGATGATTATTAAAAACAGTTGTTAAGTAAACTCGTCTAGTGGAGCCGTGCCAATGGCGTGTTGAGAAAGTAAATCAAACGAAGCCATTTCACAATGTCGTGTTTTCTACATAGACACAAGCAAAACACGTTAAATACGTAATTATGTAATGGTCCAAATAACTACTTTTAAATTCGAATTATTTTTTATATTTATATAGATAAAAGCAACAAATTTCATTTTCTTTTATAACTCATTAAACTTATGATTATTTGTGGCCTTTTACACGATATGTCATTGACACTATTTGTGTAAACACGCCCTTTATATAAACATATGTGAAGGGTTCGAATCCCGCTGCGTTCAAATTTTTATACGTTTTCTTTAAATGTCTTTTTCAATTTTCGTAAGTGTGGAATAACACTTTAAAAATGTTTAAAAGTATTAAACATATGTGAAGGGTTTTGTATAATCTCAGCATCTCGCAATGTTTTCAATGCTACGTCCTCAGATCAAAACTAGCGTGTATCCCGATTTAAACTATTTGGATCTTGGAAAGTTTGGTGAAAAATGTGCTGATGATCGTCAAAGAAGAGAGACATTAAATTTGTTTCAAGACTTGCTACGATGCTACAGTCATGGGGGCACACACAGATACATACAGACACGTCAAAGTTATGACATACCTACGTTGGATACGTCTTAACTTTGACGACGGATAACATACTTCTTCCCAAATTCAATCATTACAAACAGCATTACAAATTAAAACCATAACCATTTTTTTATTTTTATGAAATATTTTTAATTTCAGGAATGCCGTGAGCCTTTCCACGGTGGTTCATTCTTCGAGCACGAAGGCCAGCCGTACTGCGAGACCCACTACCACGGCAAGCGAGGCTCTCTCTGCGCCGGATGCCATAAACCCATAGCGGGCAGATGCATCACCGCCATGTTCAGGAAATTCCACCCAGAACACTTCGTCTGCGCGTTCTGCCTTCGACAACTTAACAAAGGAACATTTAAAGAACAAAACGACAAACCCTACTGTCACGCGTGCTTTGACAAACTCTTTGGATAAATCTGACAGATGGTGCTGATCTGAAATATTTTTATCTGTCTCAAGTGACAGTTGGCGCTAAATTACCGTTATTTTTTTATTTATTATCTGTAAAACTTTTGCTTTAATATTGTTTAAGTAATATTTTATTTTATTTTATGTTAATAAGATGTAGTTTTCTATAGACTTTTCTTTGGAATTTATAGTTTTTAAATACAAGATGGCGCTCTATAATAGATAATGAGATATTGATGTTTTAAGTTTTCGTTGTTTGTCCGTAGGTGATAAATAATTGATAAACTTATGAAGATGGCATTAAGATGCAAGTATAATTAATAATCGAATATTTTTCATTTATTTTATATTTTATTGTGTATATGATGCAATACTTTTTCATAATTATTCTATATTATTTGGAAATGAACCGTTATAACTAGTATTAAAATACCTTTTTAGAATCCTAAGTATTAAAATTCTTAAGCATATTAAAAAAAAGAAATTCTAAAATTATTTAAAAAATCTACTGCCACAGTTTAAAACTTATATACAACCGGTCTAAGATGCTCACGCTATACATTTACTAAATCTTTTATATATTAGACATTGTTTAATAAATTACGTCTACATTGTAAGAAAAATCGAAAAAAAAATATGAAAACGAGATATGAGATCATTACAATTATTTATAAGGTCTCAAATAGTTTGTAAGATTGTCTTCGGTAGATTAGCTATTAACATGTGATGAAATAAAAGGTGTTCGTGAGTTATGGTACTACTTTATAGTTATACTGAAATTATTAAGAAATATAAATAAATTGTGATTTCGTCAAAAATGTCGTCATAGACGTTCGTTTGAAGAGGTATTCTGAATTTTGGAAAATGCCATTAATACCATAAATTGATCTTTTTTATAAAAAATAAATGTTTTGACATGATTATTGCTGTAGTTTACATTATATTTTTTACATTTTGATTTTCCTATTAAAAAGAACGTTTAATCTTTTTATTTTGCAGTATGTTTTTTGATAAATTTCTTATATCAATCAGAAAAAATGGATCTAATATTTGATAAATTATAGCAATAATACAATTGTTACAAAATTTATATAAAGTGACAAATACACGCTCAAAAAGTACAGAATAAAGGAAATAGCACAATTAATTAAAAATTTAATTTTGATACAGAAAGGTTACATTTTTTTAGCTTCATGCTGTATCCCTAGCGAGGTAGTCAAAGAGAATGGAGCGCTAACGTTACGGTTATATACATATTATACCATATTGAGCGTGTATTGGCGACTTCATACAAAAAAAGGTATTAGCATCAGCATAAATAAAAAAATAATACGATATAGAATTAAAACATTTTTGTGTCGAATATAAAAATAATCTTATTTAATATATTTCAAAACGGCCTTTGTTTCATGAACACAACAATATATTAATATTAATGCTGACTCAATATATTTCTTAAGTTGTATCTTCCACTAGTGTATTGTACAGTTGTATTACAATATAATTTATATGTATTGCGTTGTTTTTCTTAGTATGTTATAAATAATCGGTGCCAAACAGGTTCTCGCGGTAAAATTAAAAATTTTAATATTTTTAATGTAAATAGTCAATACAGACTTGGTAAGTTGATTTTTAAAGTTTGAAATGTCTGACTCTTTCCGCTCTTTATTTTACATTAAAAGAATTCAATTATTAACAGTGATCTATTCATTTACAAAATAGCAATATTACTTTTGATTTTATGTTTTTGAGATGAATGCTAACAGATAAATATATTTTTAGTAAGCACGCTTGTTATGTGTGTATTATTGGAAATGTCATTTAAAAATACTGAAATGATTGTTGTAAAATAAGACATTAATATATCTGCAAGAAAAATATATTAAATTTAAAAAAAACTAGGCTAAAACGTCCAAATTAACAGATCTATTCCTATACATGAAAATTATCAATTTTATTTTATTTGCTGCTCCTAAATTTTAAAAACATTTTTTTTTGTCTCAACAATACATAAATTGCATAAAAATAAATTTAAATTTACTTTTTTTTAATACAAAATGGCTGCCGTTAAATAATTAATTATCTGTGACACATGTCAGTGGATTAAATAAACCACGAGTTTAACTGATGGTTAGTTTGTATCGTTAGACGCGTTTTTATTGAATCTGTAATATTTTAACAAATATATTTAATGTTTTTTGATGATTTTGTCTTTTATTGTTACAGTTCTTCTATATGTCTTTCCAAATATTTTTAGAAAAATAAAGATTTTATGTTTATTTCTATTTATTGTTTTGTATGTTAACACTGCTGATCTTCTAACTGTAACTCCTTTTTCCCGCATAGAGAACCTAGACCTATTTTTTGCCCCAATAAGAGACATTGTGTGTTGGATAGTGGAACTCTACGCAGCACTTTATATTGGTAACAAAGTGAAAAAACGAAAATGTTTTAAATATGTTGATGTCTTAAATATAATAATAATTGCGACTCTGCTGATTCTTGACTGATAACGTAAAGAAATTTACCCACACAATGCCTTGAAAAGTAAAGGATAAATATTAATTTATTACTTAGATTTTGTCTTCTACTTCTTGAATATCTTCCTCCTGTATCTTTAACGTGTGAAGATAAAAAAACTACTTTTTTTACTGCAAAAAAACAATAAATATATTTCATTATATATTAAATGTTAATAATTTACTTATTTTAATGTATTTACGCAAAAGACGAAGACGAGTTGTTTACATTTTATGCGTTACGGTAAAACCCTGGCTACTTGTGATAAGAAATAAATGTACCATATTGTAGATAAACACGAATGATAAATGTTAAAGACTATCACGTAAAGTGTAAGATATCATAACAATTACAATGAATGCTTAAAAAGATCCTCCTCCTTCGTCGTTTCTATCCTCGCAAGTTTTTGGTATGAAAGTTTTATATTATCATAGATCTGGACACTGTACAAGTTTTCAGGCAAATCGAATGGCAAGTGTTGTAAAGAGTTTTGCAAAATATCTTCACATTGATTGATTTACAGATATGTACGGGTGAAGTTAATGACAATAGGGTTTGATATTTTTGCTCTTGTCTTTCAGGTTTTTTATTGTTTCTACTGTTAACCTAGTTGTTGACAGAAGAGGGAAATGCGGAATTTAATGTTAAGACACTTCCGCTGTGCCACGAAAGACAGCGATTATAATTAAAAAATATTACTATATGAATTATATCTATTATTACTTCCTGGCCAGTCGTGGCCCAGTGGCACAAGAGTGTGACTGTAAACGACTGGTTGTGGGTTCGATTCCCACTCGAGGAGTGGAAATTATATTTCCATTTTCTTCACTCTGGTGTCGAGGTAAAGCGCGGCATTAAGTTCCGCCACTTAACACGCAAGCCTCCGAATTCGGAGGAAAGTGGGGAACGGAGTGTCTTAACACTAGGTTCCCTCTGCCTACCCTGCTGTGTGCGTGATACAGCGTGAAGCTATTTATTTTTATTACTTCCTTTGCTAAAATGATTTATTTTCAATTTAAAAACAATATGTGTAATAACCATTACATCAGGCTTGACAAGGCTTATGTTCTCGCTAGGGAAAACCAATAATAAAATATACCTAGAATGATCCGCGAGGTTATGGAAATATAAAAACATCCTAACTTCAATAGAAAACTTTCTACCACCTGGATGGGTTCCAGGTTTCTCTAAAAAAATTGAAGTCCTTAAACCACCATACCAGAGGGCATGATACAGACAGCTCATTTTACAAGAATCAGTACGCAGGGCAGTACGCGAGGCACTAGAAAATCGTTGGCGGTAGTTTGACATAATAATGTGTCAACTGACTGACGAATGCCACCTCAATCTACCCGCGAGTGTGACCACGGATTTATGTAAAGTGTTCGAAACTTTGGGTTTTTTAAAAATGTATTTTCGAATACCAAAAATATACGCGATTAATCCGGTTAAAATGGTATCGGTGTTATTAAAATGGTAAAACAAAAGAACTTATTTCACATTTTTATATTTTTGAATCGTCTTTGTCCAGAACGGGAAATATGATATAGGTAATACTAAAATATGATGAATAGTATTTAAAAAGTGATTTTGGCGTAAGTATATATTTTATTTATTATATAGTGTTATACAATCAGCTTTATAGTTTATTATAACATTAACAGAAAAAGTTTTTAAATAGTTTGCTAGAATTGCTTTAAATAGTTTGCTTTCTATAAATGATCAATGGTATAAAAAAAACACACGCAGATCAGTAGCAGACAATCTTTTTATTCTTAATTATTTAGATTTTTTTAATATCTTTAATTTAAAACTTTTAAATTGTAGTTGACCGGCTGCTGTATTGCTTTGTATGGTTGCTATTATTATAATAAATCTTATTGCGCCGACATTATTATTAACAATGCTGCCACTAAATAAAACTAATGTTTCTCAACGAACCTTCAACCTTATAATGCAACAACTATTCTAAATATGGCGAACGAAACTACTAAAGAAGTACAAGAATTCGCACGTAAAGATTGCCGCGTTATTCTGGTCCAACTTAGTGCTTCGCAATCAAAATTCGAAATCGTCAAGCGAGCAATTATGGTGGCTAACAATCAAGATAACAATAAAGTGACTCTAATTTTATTGAAATTAAAGTGAAAAATGATAAAAAATGACAATTTAAATAAATACAAATGCAATACATAGAAATACAATATAAATGAAGATGAAGCGACCTACTATGCAATTGAACTTACCACCACAGAATTTGCGGCTAAAGGTTTACTAGGCAGCAATCATTCAAATCGGAAACCTAAATCAATTTAAGCTATGCAACGGAACACATTTGGTAATATTTAAAATGATGAGCTACGTAATTGACGCGACCGTACTGAGATAAAAAGACAAGAGAGTTCTCATTCCTAGGTTTTCGGTGTTTCGATGCGCCTAATAACAAGATGAAAAATTCGTCATAAGACGCTTTACCGAAGAGTGCAAACCATGCTTTGTGGCATGACTTTTTATGGCTCAAACGGCTTTGGCAATGACAAAGCGTCAGTTAGACGTTTGTCTTTTTTTTTATTTAATTTAAAATTGTTATGAAAGTTCATTTTTCTATTTAGAATAGTTATATTATTAGTAGAACCTAGTGTTAAGAAACTCCATTCCCTAGTTTCCGTCGAATTTTGGAGGCTTTGCAGGTTAATTTGACGGGACGCTTTGCCTCGATAAAAGAACGAAGAAAATAAAAATATTAAACATTTCCATAACTGGAGTGGGAATCGAACCTACAACCAGTCGCGTTTACAGTCACATTTTGTCCCCCTGCACCACGAGTGGCACCAAATAAAATCATATCATATAAATTTATAGAAGTTTTACCGAATCAGCTAAGTACCTGATTAAAAGTATTAAAGTTAATATCCATACTTATATTATAAATGCGAATGTCTGTGTGTTTGTCTGTCACGCTTTCACGGCTAATCTACTGGTCCGATTTGGATGAAATTTAGAATGAAAGTAGTAAAAATGACTGGGTCTAACATAGGCTATTTAGTTTTTCAAAAATCAACCTCTAAAGGGTTGAAATAGGGGATGAAAGTTTATATGAAAAATCTACACCGCTTGAACCGATTGTAACGAATTTTGGCATATATATAGTTGATAATCCAAGGTTAAACATAGGCTACTTTATTTTTCAAAAATCCACCACCGAGGGTTGCAATATTCCGAAACAGCCACGTAGATCACGCGGCAAAGCCGCGAGCGGGCCGCTAGTAAATTATAAGCCTGTATATAATTTTTTTACATCCATACTTATCAATGTGATTGATAAGTTTATAAAGGCGAATGTCAGTCTTTGTCTGTCACGCTTCCGCTGCTACGCTACCACTCCGATTTTGATGAAATTGAGAATGAAAGTAGTAAATAATCCAGGGTCAAACATAGGCTATTTATTTTTTCAAAAATCTACCTCCAAAAGGTTGATATAGGGGATGATACTTTATAAGAAAAATCTACACCGCTTGACCTATTGTAATTGTATTTTGGCATAAATATAGTTGATAATCCAAGGTTAAACATAGGCTAGGTACTTTATTTTTCAAAAATCCACCACTAAGGGTTGCAATATAACGAAACAGTCATGTAGTTCACGTTTCAGTTTGTGTTAGGTACCAGAGAGGAAAATCAAAATTATTATTTACATATAAATATTCCTCTGAATTATTGATACGATATTATTAAAATACTAGCGGCCCGCGCGCGGCTTCGCCGCGTAATCGTTATATTGCAAACCTCGGGGGCGCATTTTAAAAAAATAAAGTAGCCTATTTTTAAGCTTAGATTATCAACTATATTTGTGCCAAAATTCATTACAATTGTTCAAGCGGTTTAGATGTTTGTCTGTCACGCTTTCACGGCTAATTTACTGGTCCGATTTGGATGAAATTTAGAATGAAAGTAGTAAAAATGACTGGGTCTAACATAGGCTATTTAGTTTTTCAAAAATCAACCTCTAAAGGGTTGAAATAGGGGATGAAAGTTTATATGAAAAATCTACACCACTTGACCGATTGTAATGAATTTTGGCATATATATAGTTGATAATCCAAGGTTAAGCATAGGCTACTTTATTTTTCAAAAATCCAGCACGGACAGTTGCAATATACCGAAACAGCCACGTAGTACACGTGGCGAAGCCGCGAGCGGGCCGCTAGTGATAAGAATAAAGAGATACCTACTAGAAGGCAAGAAGTTTATATCGCTCGTATCGGCGTAGTCGAAACGAGCTATTTCGATATTATCTAGTTCCTTTATAAGAAAGGTGACAAATTTAAATACTATCTATAGATACGATTGTCTACACCGTGACCATGAGTTGTAAACGCAATGATTTTGAATTCGAACCTAGTTCCTGGCTCGTGGTTATATTTTAATTATTTTCATTTCCCCGCTCTAATGAAGCAAACCTCATTTATCATACATCTCAAATTCGTTATATTCGTACAAAACTAAGCGTTTTGGTTGACACAAGGTTCTCTCCGCCTACTCTACTATTTTGAAATGAAACTATGCAAACTGGATTAAACGTGTATACTTTTGATATTCAGTGATCATAGATCGCTCTGTTTACTGGTGACCATGACCACGAACTACTGTGTTCAAAATGACGGGACATCAAAAATATATTTTCAAATATCAAAAATATACGCGATCATCTAAAAATCACGAAAACGACCTTCTTAAACTATACACGGCTTGGGTAATACGCTTATAACTTCATTAAATTAAATAAATTTATTATTATACAAAAGTAGGTAAATAAGGTCACAGATTATCGTTCTCGTTAGCGACACGAGTTAAGTAAAGTCTAGCTAGAAATTTCTGCGCGGATCGATAACGGCCATCAATTATTCCTTATCGGCTTGTTTTAATACTTCAATTACTTAATACCTACCTACCTTGTATGCTGCGTTAGGGTTTATTACTTGAATATTTTATGAACTCGTTTGCTTTTAATTTAATGTTATGTGTATTGTTACAAATTTTAAATTTATTTTCATTTCTTATTGTATTTGAACTTATCGAAAATTTTACTCACAAATAAATTCAAGAAAAAAATCACAAACAGAAAAAGGAAAAAAAACTGGAAAGTACACGGACCTCGAGTCTGTGGCGTCTAGAAAACAAAGAGAGAAAAAAAAATATCGACAAAAAAATAATGAATATGATAATGCATGCTTATTTTATTCATAAAAAATCAGTACAAGAATGTTTAGCAGAAAAAATCTATATAAGAATCTCTAATTTTACTTTATAACTACAAAATCACATTGCAAAATGTACTTAATCTAAATTTATAGCATTTTAGTAAGGTTTTCATTTAATTTTTGTATGGTTTTCAAAAGACGCAGGTTGGAATCCATATATTCTTGTATTTTTTGTTCAACATTACAGAGTTTGTGACATATGAATATACAACACAATTAATTAGAGCTTGGAAGCCTTAAAATGGCTGCTTCAAACAGACAAATATTGGACTAATGAAATATATTTCTTAGCAGAAATATAGTTTTTACCAATCATAAAATCAATTACATATATTATTTATTTAAAAAGCAAAATAAAACAAAAAAATGACACAACATATTTTATTAGCTTACACATCTATACACAATCCTACATTAAAACTACAGAGAAACAATTACAATAGACTTTTAAAGAACAAACACTACATACTAATTTGTCATTTTCAAACTTAATTATAATAATTATAATATAAATAAAATAAAAATCTACAAACTAGTCAGTCTTTGGTGGGGTGTCGCTGAGACTTCTACGCAAGTCCAGGAAACAACTCCGATAAGGAATCACACCAAAAATCTGACAAATCCATAGATTCTTGCTCGCTGAGCGGTGATGATAATGATTCATAGCCAAGATCTGAACTAAAGTTTGTATGAGACGGAGACACTCCGAACAGGTTCTCTTCTATTGACTTTGGTGATAACGACATGGGAGAAAGTAATTTCATATCACACTCTAAAGTTATATCCGAGCTATTATCTGTTAATATATTGAATTCAGTTTCAATATCTGTGGGTACTTCAATTTGTTCTTCAGAGGGTACTTCTATAGTGACACAGTCATTGGCTTCGTAGCTGGCGTAGAACATATCACCTTTATCATTGTTTTCCTCTTTCACTGCTTCAGACTTTGTTTCAGGGTAGGATTGTGCGTATGAGTGTTGAGCTAATATCCTATTTATGTCATGTTTTATACTGGTTAGGACTCCACTTTGACTGGATTCCAGTTGCTCTGCTGCGGTCCCCACCACTTCTCCTCCTTGATTTTCTTCGGAACTATGCCCGTTTTCCTGTTAGACAAAAATATACTATAATTAGTATTCAGAATGGTAATTAATATATTAAATAAATTAATAATAATATGGACTTTAGAAAAACAAGCTGTACTGAACAGCAGCATAATAAGCTCTGTAGCTTATAAAGGCAAGGAACAAGAAATTTAATAAGAGGGATAGATGTTTCCTAATTATATATCTAATATAATGTAAAGCTAATAGCAGTACTCTCGGCATATGTCAATTGGAAAGAATAGACATGGGTTATGATGCAACTTATTAGAATTATTATATAATATATTTAAATTTTCATTTTCCTTAATCATATAAGGAATAATGCAGCATTAAATTCTGCCCTTTTATATGCAATAACTCAAAATTGTGTAAAACTTGAGAAATAAGTGAGTAATAACATTTCATATTCTGCTATAACTTATATATAAAACAAAAAGAACAAATCCTTTTGTAAAGTTTATAATATGTTAAGTACATATATATTATGTACATTCAAACAACTAAAACAAGATAAAATGTATTTACAGCTGTATTTGCATAATGTTCAATGTCATAGCAATTTTGAATAATAATAGAGATACTGTTTGTTTAAACAATGCAAACATTTTATACATATGCAAATAAGTATTGTAATAAATAGAAATGGAAGAGAAAATAGCTTCACGCTGTATCCCGCACACAGCAGGGTAGACAGAGGGAACCTAGTGTTAAGACACTCCGTTCCCCACTTTCCGCCGAATTCGGAGGCTTGCGTGTTAAGTGGCGGAACTTAACGCCGAAGAGAAAAACAATATTAAAATAGAAATAGTAACTTTTGTGATTCATTAAGAATCTTGTATAATGTTTTTTTTTAGGAAAACACAATGTTGTGAACAGTAAGAAAAAATCCCAAGCACTTCTTACATCAGCCTATGATTCATCACAAAACTTTTTACTCATATAATAAATTTCCAAATATTTCCTGTTACATTTAACAAAAAACAACACAGCTTTTATTCAGATCAGAACTGTCACAGTGAACTTAGTGTCAAGACACTCTGTTAGAGAAAGTAAATAGAGATTTGACACTTTGAATGGCAAAATTCAGCGTTTAACCTCTCATTGCAGGGATCATATGAAAATAATATATAATCTTTATTCTGAGTGAGAATCAAACTCGCCACCAATCATGTTAACTTCAGCCTAACATTGTCCCAAATGCCACAATGGCCTCAAATTTCAATTACATATCGCAAATTTAGAATTAAAGTGACCTAACTCAAAATTGGCAAGTAAATTAAATAGAGTAAACTTAGTATAAGCTTTTTATACTTTTAACATTTTTAAAGTGTTATTCCACACTTAGGAAAATTTAAAAACATTTTCTAAATGTCTTTTTCAAGCTTTTTTTTATAGTTTTTTTTTTGTTTTTAGCATAACGGGTAGTTTTGAATTAGGTCAGTTTAACTCGAAGCATGCAGTATAAAAAAAATCTAAATAAACAAATAGTTACTAACATGTTGATCCTCTCCTGTATTATTTCCAATAATTTCCTTGAGCAGTGAATCCGCGAGCTCGTGGAGGCTGTCGAGGTGGTCGGGGGAGTCGAGGTGCGCGAGTAGCTCTGCGAGAGGGTCAGCAGCGTCAGCAGGGTGCGCACCGCGCTGGTCGCCGATGGGGGCCCCTCCTGGAGGAATAATGTTTATTTAAAATACTATTTTTATTTAAAATACTACCACTAATATACAACTAAGTGTGTAAGAACACTTTAACTGTTAAAAATGGTTATTTAATTGTCATATTATAATTACAATTGATATAAGTAATATAGAGTGTGCGAGAATATTGTATTTTTTTAGCATTCTATTTTTGACTGCACAGTAGTTCACAGTATATGTAATCTAGTGTAAAGACACTTCATTCTACACTGTCTGCCCGAAATTTAGACATTCCATCTGAGAGTGACGGAGTTCAACATTGTACTTTGTTATGTGCCAGAGTAAATAAATTATAAATAGTACTAGTGCTCAGTATGTACATAGTAGTACTCAGTGAATAGCAAGTTTATCAATGCTAAGGCTTAGTCTTATGTGGTAGAAAATTACATCATTATCTGAGCAGTACTTGACATTGGCTTATATTTGAAATAAACCAATGTATAAGAAAAAAATATATTAAAATTGTTATCATATTTGTGTTATGTACATAAATTCATTATATTATTACAATTTACTCAATAAATAATACATTTTTTAAATGTCAAACTTGTATTGTAACAATGAACATAATTTAAAAACACAATGCTTAATGACTTCAAATGGCAAAAATTAAATTAATGAGCATAGTTACATATGTGTACCACTATTGTAACAGCACTCGTTATCATCCTTATCTTATCTGTGTAGTTGTTTATCTTGTTATTACATTTTATGGACTATAGTATTGATAATAATATTTGGGACAGTATTTTAGTTGATAACAATCTTGTAATCAAAGATTATGGAACTTTTGACAAAAATATTTAGTTTAACACAAAATATTAAATGTAACATACATTCAATATTTTCATTTCCTCTTAAACAACTTTCACTTAAATTATATATCTTTAATTAATCTGTTAAGACATGATTAATTCATACAGATGGCAAGAATTAATTGTCTTAAATTCTAAAAAAATTACTCCTTTATCTCTTTTTTTTTCTCTAATAGACATGACACTGGCAGATTAATCTGTGCTATAGACCTCAAATTCTGGTCAATAGATCATTCACTTTCTTATTCCTATATTAACTAGAAATTAATTAATAGATAATTAATCCATCTACACAACATACCTTCTGCTGAGGATAAGACTCTGCTGGTCCTGGGGCTCCCACGACGGCCCGCGCCGTGGCCGCGTTGCGTAGCGCTACGTTCTCGCTGAGGAGACGCTCGTTCATCGCCTTCAAATTCTCCACTTCTCCGATCAAACGCTCATTCATGTCCATACATTGCTTAATTCTGCTTTCCATTTCATCCATTTTAGCCTTCTTCCTGTCCCGCGATGTCTGCGCCGCTACACGATTTTTAAGTTTCCTGCATGATGCAATAAACACTTAAAAACAATGTCAAGTTTCATATTGTAAATTAAAACTTACTACTGTGTTAGATATGCAAACTTGTCGACTTGCATGAATTATTTTAAAACTAGAGATGAGTCATTCAAAATTTATTAACTGCATACGCAATCTCTTTGCCGTTTCTAGAAACTCTCGGAAAGATGCGAAAAATGCACAATTTGTGTTGACTTACTTTCTTTGCATTTTCTCTTCCCACGTCAGGTGGTCCAGCCTGCGTTTCCTGGACGGCGTGGGAGCCACGTCGACCACGACCTTTGACTCCATCTCCTCCACCGCCAGGTAATTGTTGGGAACAGTTATAATAATCGGTGCACTCATTTTAACTGGTGACACTAAACGACTATGCTCCAAACCCGCGCCACTTTTAACTTATAAATCGCATGCTACACAACATAAACACGTTTGCTAGAAAATATTAGTATTAGAATTTATCGTCCGCTCACAATAAACACTTGCGTCGTACATACTCGAGATCATGTCAAATAATAAGCGAGTTTTGCGTTTCACGAAAAGTGTACGTGCCGTTGCGGGATTGGCGCTTTTTGTTCGAGTGGGCGGCGCCGATGAGCGGATTTATTGTATTTTAGAGCGAAATAACAATATGGTTAGAGCTGCGAAGTGCTAATAGAATGACGCAAACTGTAAAAGATAATTTGTAATAGTTAGATGGGTATTTGTTGTGGAAAAATAAAACGGTACTTGATGTACTGCGCTCACTATTTCAGTAATGGTGAAGAGAATGTCTAAAGTCAAGTGCAATGACCTTTGTAGCTTAAATATTCACAAATAGTACAAATTTATCTTAGAGATTTTTCAAATACATTTTCTGTTGTTATGTAAAGACTTTTCTGTAGAGTACAGAAAGCCGGTATCTCTAAATAAATTTAAAAAATACAATAGAAGGTAAACGTAGAAAAACGTATTCAACTAGTAATTAATAGTGTTTGTTATCTTAAAAAATTACAAGAGCATGACTCATTAGGCATACCAGACGTGTTTTCATGTTATAAAATAATTTTATAACTTTACTTATCAATACAAACAATATGAATTATAAAAACGTAACTGAACTGATTGCTCTACATTATTTAACTATGTCATCATCTCTACCGTGCATCTTTTTAGGAGGCGTTATAACCATTTTTTTATCTTCACGCTGTATCCCGCACACAGCAGGGTAGGCAGAGGGAACCTAGTGTTAACATACTCCGTTCCCCACTTTCCGCCTAATTCGGAGATATTAAGTGGCAGAACTTAACTCCGCGATTTGCCTCGACACCAGAGCGAAAGAAAATGGAAATATCGAGCGGCAATCGAACCCACAACCAGTCGTTTTCAGTCACACGCTTGTGCCACTGCGCCACGACTGGCCCCAACTGGCGTTATACCTACATAAGCTTCTCTCTTCTTATTTAGGAATTTCCAAAATCCTTCCCCGTGGAAATTGTCATGCGTATTTCTCTGATATATTTTTTTATTATATGTTTTTTTTTTATTTTACGCTATATTATATTGAAACCAATTTAAATATGCTTTTTATTTTTTCATTTTTTAAAGTTCTTTCAGTTTGTAGAGATGTGTTATGTACCTTACCTACTTTAAGATTATAATATAATTACTAAAGAATAATCTCGAATCTCGATAGCACTAATACAACAACATATAAGATCCCATATAATGAGACTGTCCTGGCGCAATGGGACAACGTCTGAATGTAAAGCAATGACTGTGGGTTCGGATCCTACTCGTGAGAATGATTATGTATTATTTCAAATCCCTTCGCTGTGGTAGCTAAAACAAAATATGGTATTAAGTTCCGTCAACAGGCAATGTGTTGATTTCGTGGAAGGTGGAGATTGTGGGTTCTCTCTGACTATCCTGGTATGCGGAAAAAATCTTGAAAATTAATTCTTAATTGTAGGTGCGTTACACAAACATATATGTACGTACATATACGGTAAGAAGCACAAATCACATCACAATACAATACTGACTCTAGTCAGTTGTAGTGAATAACGAGTCATTGGCAAATATAAAAGTATGAAACATATACATTATTTTTATTACAAAACATTTTTTTTATGGAAAGGACAAGGCAAACGAGCGTTCGGGTCACTTGATGTTAGGTGAACACCGTCGCCCACGGCCCCGTGCAACACCAGACGAGCTACAGGGACGTTGCCGGCCTTAAAGGTGGAGGTAAGCGCGCATTTTGAAGGTATCCATGTCGTATCGACGTGAAAATACTGCCGCTGGTAAGCCATTCCACAGTTGTGTGGCGTGTGGAAGGAAATGACGACGAAACCGCACAGTACTGGAGTGCCAGGTATCCAGGTGGTGAGGATGATATTTCAATCTGGCACGTACTGTGCGGTTGGAAAATTCAGCAGCAGGTATCAGGTCAAACAAGTTCTCCAGAACACTCCCCATTACTATGTTATAATCATTGCCGTCTTCTATTGAACCACAATATTAGTTTCTAATTTATTAGAGAATATTATTAACCTTTTATAAAATCAACTTTATATCTGCATAGAATCATTGGTGTTAAAAAACCTGTCGTACCATAATCCAGAATATTGCAAATTCGCAACCTGTCACTCGCAAATTTATTTGCTATTAGTTGTGCTCGTGACTTCGTCCGCGTGGAATCCAACAAAAAAGAAAATAAATGTAGTCTATGTTACACACACACATTGTTATCTGCCAGTGAAAGTTCCGTCAAAATATGTCGAGCCGTTTCAGAGATTAGCTGGAACAAAGAGACAGACAGACAAAAATTGTAAAAAATGTAACTTCAGTTTATGTACTATGTATACATTAGTATGTATTTAGTATTAAAAGTGTCTTTTTATATATTACAAACAGACAGTTCAATCTTATTTATTAGTAGAGTAGATATGTATTATTAAAATATTTTGTATGAGTAACAATGATGAGACTATATAATCAATACACCATAAAGGTTAAATATATTAAAAATTAAAATACGTAATGAGACGTCATCATTTTTACCTGTCTGATTGAGCTGAGCGAAGCGAAGCCTACCTACTAAACCTACTAGCCTAAGTGTGTTTCGTTGTGGTTTAACTGCAGGGATATCGAGCACAGCGTCTTGTGTGCTGTGAAGCTTTTTGGTGACAATCGTAAGTGTAGTTTTTGAATAAATAGTAATTAAATGATCAAAAAGTGCCCATAGACTTAGGCTGTGTAACGTTAACTTATATAGTTAGTTTGCTTTTCAAACTTTTTTGACATGTAATTTGACATTAAATATGTAGTTCATTCACTTCAGTTCACTTAGAATCTTCCAAGTTCCAAATAAATGAACTATCTTAATATAAGAGATGAATGTTTAAATAGAAAAAAACAAATCAAATTAAAACGTTAATATAAAAAATATTTATTGGCTGTCCGCCTGTCCCTAAATTTGACAGTTGACACTTGACAGATATAACGTCAATATTTTTTGGACAATTGTGCTTGCGGGTTTGATAATTTCGTTATTCGTATGCAAAAAGTCGTTTCCAATTAATATATTCTTCATTAAATATGGCATCTACGAGTGCGGATTCGCAGTCTTCCATTGCACAGAAGACATGGGTAATGGCCAACAATATAGAAACGATATCAAGCGTGGATGATATATATCGTTACGACAAAAAACAACAACAGGACATTTTAGCTGCAAAACCATGGGAGAAAGAGTAAGTTATTTAAACTACATAACATTTTATTAACACTTATAAAAATACTTACTTATGTTTTATGTACAGCCCACATTTTTTCAAAGACATTAAAATATCAGCACTCGCATTGTTAAAAATGGTTATGCATGCGAGATCTGGAGGTACTTTAGAAGTTATGGGACTTCTATTAGGTAAGAGAAATGAATTAGTGTTTTATTTTGTACATAATGTCCATGCGTAACTTTTTAATTTTAAGGTTGTATTGTTTTTTATTATAGGTAAAGTGGATGCAAACACAATGATTGTTATGGATTCTTTTGCATTGCCAGTAGAAGGTACTGAAACCAGAGTAAATGCTCAGGCTCAAGCTTATGAATACATGACTGCTTACATAGAAGCTGCTAAACAGGTAATCTAATGACAAAGACATATTTTTGTTTGCATTATATCCACAGTATTATTTGAATATTGAAGTATCATTACAGTTAATGTTCATACATAAATTTATTAAAGATCATTAGTTCTTTCTTTTTACTTCAAATAAAAAATTGTCTTTAAAAGATTTTTTGGTCTATAATTGACTTCAAAGTAAATAGCTATAAATTTATTTTTATTGTTTTAGTAATTCATAATTATTAAAACTTTATTATTAAATTATTTATTCTTAGGTTGGCAGACATGAAAATGCAATTGGCTGGTATCACAGCCATCCTGGCTACGGATGTTGGCTTTCAGGTATTGATGTCTCCACACAGATGCTGAATCAGAACTTCCAAGAGCCATTTGTAGCTATTGTTATAGATCCTGTCAGAACTATCTCAGCTGGAAAAGTATGTTTGGGAGCTTTTAGGACATATCCCAAGGTATGATTGTTAAAAAATACATTTTGTTAATGTAATTTATTAAAATTCTGCCATCATAGTATTCGTAATTAGTTGAGTTTGATTTTCATTTTCCAACTCTGGCGGTCAAGACAATAGTGTTGAATTCAGGTTGGAGAAGCTGTAAAAAATATATATTTATACCAATATCCTACTCAAAGAATCATTATCTCAATATATTTCATTTGTTTAGGTCTGTAATGAGAATCATAGGTTCTATTTATCTCTTCTTACAGAGTTTTGATGTAAATATTGTGTACATAGCATTGCTATTATCACAATTTGTTCTAACTAATGAAAGTTAGTCAATTACTTAATTTATAAAAATAGTTTAATGACTTCAAAGCATAATTTATTTTCTATTTATAGATCTATATGTTTGTCACTCTCCATTTAGGGTTACAAACCAGCCAACGAGGAGCCATCAGAGTATCAAACAATTCCACTTAACAAAATAGAAGATTTTGGTGTTCACTGCAAGCAATACTATTCTCTGGAAGTGTCATACTTCAAGTCTTCTCTAGACCGGAGGTTGTTGGACTCCCTCTGGAATAAATATTGGGTTAACACCCTGAGTAGCTCCAGTTTGATAACAAATGCTGATTATACAACTGGCCAGATATTTGATCTTTCTGATAAATTGGAGCAAAGTGAAGTTTGTTTAGGTAATTTGTTTTATTGTTTATATATTATTGAATGTTTATATAACCTACTTTTTTAAATGTGGTGGGCTCGCAAAAAATGTGCAGCGTTGAGATCCACTATGATCTCCCTCTGATGTGTCTAAAATTGAGGTAAATTGGGGAATAGAATGTCTTAATATAAGATGGCCACTGTGGGGCCAGCTGTGGCCTAGTGGTACATATGTGTGACTGTGTGTAAACAACTGGTTGTGGGTTCGATTCATTCTCAAGGAGTGGAAATATTTAATATTTCCATTTTCTTCACTCTGGTGTTGAGGCAAAGCGAGGCAAAGCGCGGCTTTAAGTTCCACCACTTAACGCGCAATGCCTCCAAAATTCGAAGGAAAATGGGGAATAGTGTCTTAACATTAGGTTCCTTCTGCCTACACTGCTGTAGGCAGGACTGAAGCTAAAAAAATATATATTAGATTGCTCTGCCAATTGTTTGACTTTGACTTTGAAACTATTTTTATTTTTCCGTTTTGGTAAAACGATGTGCAATGTTAAGTTCCGCCCCTCAACACTCCCATGTCTCGATTTCGGGCGGAAAGTGAAGAATGGTCTTTTTATGTCCTTCTAAATTCCCTGCTAATCAGAAAAAGCGTGATAATGCGTCTTTTTTATTATTACAAATATCTAAGAAACCATTTATCCTCTTAATCAATTTCTTACCATACTAAAATTTTCAATAACAGGTCGAAGCGGCTATATAGTAGTAGGCAACGATCCAAATGAGAAACGCACTGAGGATAAATTGGGAAAAGCAACAAAAGACGCGTGCAAAACTACTATAGAAGTGATTCACGGACTGATGGCACAAATGATCAAAGACAGGCTGTTCAACAGTGTGAGCGGACGGCCTGCACCTCCCACACCTATGATTGAGTGAATGTGTATATAACTTTAGTCATTTATGTACTTTCTTATGTAATAATCATTTAAAATAAATAATTAATGTCTTGTATTATTGTTTGTTACTACTGTATTGTTTAATGAGATAGCGTTTGATTTCCACTCTGAATAATATTTTAGTTACTTTAGATCACTGGTTCCCAACCAGTGGTCCGCAGAAGGGATAAACTAGTCCTCGAACTATTTAAATTTAGTGGGTGTTGTACCTAGCTCTACCCAAAGTTATACAACTCATCAAACTACAAAATGACAGAAATTGCAAGGATTACATACATAGTGGTCCCTGCTAGCAAGAATAATGTAAAAGTGGTCCTTGATCAAGAAAAGGTTGGGAACCCCTACTTTAGATGGACAAAAGTGAAGTCGAACAAAAATCGAGTGTCTTGCCTACCAGAGCACTTGAATAAATAACGTTTAGGGCGTTTTATTTTCTTTTTTACTGAGAGTTTTCCTAGTTTGGGTCCAGACTGGTCGTGGGTTCGATTCCCACTCGAGGAGTTGGAAATTCCGCCACTTAATACGCAATGCCTCCGAATTCGGCGGAAAGTGGAGAACGGAGTGTCTTAACACTAAGTTCCCTCTGCCTACCTTGCTGTGTGCGGGATACAGCGTAAAACTAAAAAAAAAGTTTTCCTATATTAACCAGCTCCATAATATACATAGTATGAAAAAGTTAAGACTTGCAATAATATACAAATAAGTAGGGAATGAAGTCTTAATACTAGACTCTCTTTGCTATACGGAAAAAACGTGGAACTGAAAAAAATGTATTTTCCCTATTTCCATTATTTACAAAACAATACTTAACCACTCTATTAAATAGCTAAAAAAATCAAAAATAAAAAAGAAAACAAATAATGTGATTATATAAACATTCTCAAATATTTATTAACCAATTTACATAAAATCATTATCATTATGTACATCTTTCATAGCTTTAGTTTAGTTTAGTTACATAAATCATAACATCTCACGTCGTGGAGGGCCTTCTATCCAGGTTAAGGTAAAAAACAAGCACCAAATTGCGATATATCCTCTTGCCAAGCTCTTTTTATATGAATATTATGATAATTGAAACAAGCTACGTTTACATTTCTAATGCTATCTTCATAAAACCAATAATAGGCCTTTGGTAAAAAAAAAAATAGAAATTTTGATATAGAAATCTAGTGAATTCTTTAAATAATAACACTGTAAACTTAGGAACTAGCTGATAATATATAGCAAGGAATGTAAACGTAGCTCAAAACAGTCACAATACGTGTGAAAGTCGCTGTAATTTACATTAATATAAGATTATTTATATGCGCTGGTTAATAACTTAATAAGAAATATGAAAATTATATTAGATATAGTTTAAAACCAGGGGTGCACAACCTGTAGCCTGCTTAATAATTTTATGGGGACCGCTTTTTATTTCTATAACAGATATTCTCTTTTTTAATATACTTTGGCCAGCCAAAAAAAAAAAAAAATTTTTAAAAACCCATTGTTAAAAAAAAGGTTGCTCACCTCTGGAATAAACAATAATTCTGCGACACGCTTATCAATAAACGACCACAAATGCTAAACGCTTGTTATATTTACATTTGTCATTATATTAAAAAAAAAAATGAAGGAAAACAATAATATTGTTGTATACATAACTAAATCGCAAGCCACTAAAAATAACTAAATAAGATTTAAAATGCAATTCAAATTTAAACTTTTAATTGGTATTATTAATATTTAAAAAGTATAATAATCATTAATAACATATAGTAATAACTGTTTAAAAACAAGTTGCAAAATTCACTTAATGATAATAAATAAGGAAAAAATAATGTCAAAAATGTTATTATTATTACAACTCCCAAACAATTTGACATACATCTAATATATCACACATAATAACGAACTCGAGACGATAATGGATACTCAGTTTCATTTATTGTTTCATAATATATATAATAATTAAGTTATAATTTGACCAAATTATAGTAAGCGCATTTTATTTTGACCGAATATATCTATGCTTTCAGATAACTTTCACTCCAGTACAGTTAACTAGCCAATGGGAATTAAGGAGTGTAACTGAGACACAAGAATTTCTCCGCTCTCCGCCTCTTACCACAAATCACTCCCTAGAAATCGATTTTCCAACGTCCATTGTAGCTAACTTCAGTCCATTCAACTTAAATTACGCTTGCTATAAATAGCTATCCAATTAAATAGTAAATTAAATAGTATCTGTAAGGAAATCCATCATCTTCTCATCAATTATAATAATTTATTAAGTACATTTGACGCGATCCGTTACCTCACTATACATATATATGTTACAATTACAAATATGTACAGAAAGACACAAGGATTTCATATAGTTAGCATTAATTAAACGAAATGTCAAAACAACATCCCATCAAAATCAGTTTAGCATGTTTTTTTTTAATACACGAACAACTTAGTAATATTTGAAGGCTAAAAGAAAATAATTAAACAAGCATCATAATATATTATTATATAATAATTAATAATTGTTTCAATGAGATTTTTATAATACTGAAACACAGAATAGTTAATTTTTCGCAATAAGCTTAAATAATGTTCTCTTTTTGAAAGCAAAATTAATATATATTTATAAAAACTATTGAATAAATTTAAAGCAGTACTTCGATAAAAAAAAATTTAAACCCACTTGTTAACTTACATAACAGATATCTACCAAAATATATAATTTGGAAGAACATCTGTCATATAATTTAACAATAAATGTAAGAAAAAAAAAATAATATTGGGCATTATTCTTGCAAATGGGGCCCTCATATCAATCAGACCAAGTATTTATTCATAACTAATGTGGAATGTTCAATATAATCTCTATAAGTGACGCTATTCTACAATCACGCTCTATTGGAACTCAGTACTTTTGTATTTGGCTTTGAATTTAAATGTTAACTTAAAAAAAAAAAGAATATCTATATGTAATTAATAATATATGTAGAAATATATATAATTTTCTAAATTAATTTCATTTTTTATTTTCCATATTACTAATAAGAAATACAATAAAGGTTTTATATAATTAATAATATTGTTAATTTCAATGTTGCCAACATTCAAATTCAAAGCCGATGAAAATTTAAACTTATATTCATAATTAAGTTCCGCGAAAATAATAAAAAAAGCTGCCATTTTATTTAATTAGTAAATTTACAACCATTCTGTTGTTTTAGTTACATCCTATAGTTATTTTAACAAACCATATTTCACTGAACACTTCAAGTTCTTATTGCCTTAAAAATATTCGATTCATATTTTGTCCCACTAATGTCAAACTTTTGATTAAATTTTAAAATCTATCGTATGAGAGTTATGAAAAGTTAAAATATAATGATTTGCAAACGCACTCACAGAAATTAATTAGCATTTAACTGACATTAACCATTGTGGTGAAGTGGGATAATGTGCAACTGTGAGTTCAATTCCCGTTCGAGGATATGTATATATTTAAACTTCCTGGTACTAAAGTTGAGCTCCAACACTTTAAACGTAATATAACGAAGCGCGTGAAAAGCAGAGAACAGGGGATTCACACTATATATTCTTTCGAGATAAAGTGTGAAGTTAAAAAATGACTTTAAAATTAGAAAAACATTTGTAGACCACATCAATGTTAATTAAATATTTATTAACATCATAATAACGCTTTCAATAAACATGCTTATTTAAAGAAAAAAAATTAGTGGAACAAATACGAATCTATTATATCTTAGAACATCTACAATGTATTTGTATTATTGTTACCATTTATATAATAACAACATTCATATATTCATAATAAAAAAATATTTCATAATGTACATAATTTCATCCACATTAAACCCTAAAATAAAGCATTCTTTAATTTATTACAAACACTTCACTATTTCAAAATAACATCAATAGAAAACCTATAAAAATTTCAATACAGCGGTATTCGAACCCGCACCACATGGAAACCATCCAGGCACCCTGACCGCTACGCCATGCGTTCTACTACCAGCTGCGTCGAAATTCTTATACGCTTATTACAACTTATATATGTTGTTAGCATCTATTTAATTAGCGAAAAAAAAATTGAATGACATATTCGAAATCATACATAAAATAAATATGCTATAACAATAATCTCCTCACATTATATACATACAAACTAATATAAAAACATACAAATACATGTAGATGTACTGAGATATTATTTCACAGTGTTCAGCGATCAGGTCCTAGGGCTCGTCAGTTGAAGAGGTCCGCTGGGAAGTTGTTGACCTCGGCTTGTTCCAGTACTGGGTTTCCTTCTATGTTGTATGACACTCTTATTCTAAGTCGGAGTGGTGTCTGAAAAATTGGTTTTAAAATAGTTTATTTAAAAAATCTTGTTAAGTTAGTTGTGGGTTCGATTTTTGCTCGAAATGATAGTTATTTTTTTTTTCATTTTTGGCTATGGTGAATAAGATAAAGCTTGGTCTTGTGGTCCGCTCAATACACAATATTTCGGAATCTGGCGGAAAATGGAGAAACTAAACACTAGTGTTGGTGACTACCCTGTTTTGTAAGAAAACTTATTAAGCTGAAATTTACATTTACAGATCTAGAGGGGAAGTTTGAATTTGCTAAATGTTTTAAAAAAGCAACTTAAATTGAATTTTGATTCTTTTTAATTATCCAATTAAAGCAACATACTTCTAGGGACAAACAAACAGAAAAAAACTTTGAACAATGACATACGACAGAACTTGTATATAGAATTTGAAGAAACAAAATCGTTTCATAATTTTGGGAATAATATTGACATTGACATATTTTATTTATTCTAGTTTATTTTCTAAACATTATGCATATTTGAAATGCAACTATTTTTAACTGGATTAATCGCGTATATTTTTGGTGTTCGAAAATACATTTTTAGAAACCCGACGTTTCGAACACTTTACATAAGTCCATGGTCACACTCGCTCGTAGACTGAGGTGGCATTCGTCTGTCAGTTGATACATTATTGTAAAACTAGGTAAAACGCCCCAGTTGACAAAACGCCCCACAGCCATAGCAGGCACATTAAGAAAGCTAGATGATACACGTATTGCACGGAGAGTAGCCATAAGTTGATAAACAACATAGCTAATGTGCACGTGTGGTTTATTACGCTCCCTTAAAAAATATTAATAAATTTAGTGTTTCAGTGAAGTTACAATTTGTGGTAAGTTGCAAACATTTTTTTATATTTTAATACTCATTTAATTGAATGTACAGAAAATTACTACATAACAAAGTCTTCTGAAGACTGGATTCAAGTTTGACACGTTCAGGGTACCACGTTTGTGTAACAACTATGGGCAGAAAGCTGAGAGAGAAGCTGTTAAAAGCAACAAGATTTGATTTTATTCTATTCAACTATTTTATGATGATTTTAATTTGGTTTATGTCAAAGTTAATTGAAAAGACTATTATGTTAATCATTAATTTAGAAGACTGGTGTTTTTTATTGTTATAACTTTTCTTTTAATTAATTACTTACAAATGAAAATGTTTTTTTTTATTTAGAGTTTTTAAGGACTTTTAAGTCTTGCCTTACATTTGTGTTATGTTTGTAAGTTATTAAACTATTGATATATTGTGTTTTTACGTTTTGGATAAAATTTAGGTATGGACATATATGAGGACATTTTAAATTGCATGGGGCATTTTATAATACAAAACGAGGCGTATTAGGTAACATGTACCTGATAAAACGCCCCACTCCATGTCTGCAAAAAAAATGAAATAGATCTTTAACCATCGTTCCAATTACATTAAGGTTTTGTAAAATTATTGTTAACGAACCAATTAACGTCCAGGAATAAAAGAAATAATTAAATCTATGATTATTTGGGTTTTATTGAAGGTTAAAAAAAAGTGGGGCGTATTACCAAGTTTTACCCTATTGTATTAAACTACCGCCAACGACTTCCTAGTTGCCTCGCGTACTGCCCTGGATTCTTGCAAAATGAACTGACTGTATCATGCTCTAAACCAGTACGGACTGGAAAACGCGAATAAAATACTCCGATCATATTATGCATATTTTATATATAATATAGTTAATATACCTTGGATGGATTGGTAATTTTGAGGACCTGCGTGATCTCCCCTTGCGGCGTGAGCACTGTGCCCGACGGAGACATCATGTCTAACCGGAACGTCTGGAATTACATAATATAATTAAATTATCCTTTTTTTTAATTTTAAATGATATAAACATAGATGATACTAATATTTTTATTTTGCATTACAAATTCTAAACCTTATATATTACATAAACCATTACATTTTAAAATTAATTGGGGGTTCTTAAAACTCAGCTATATATACTACATAAGAGTGCTCGCCACTTTCTTAAAACTTCGATTACACTCCCGTTTTAAGGCAGTAATTAATTTAGCTAATCGATTTCCATCATTGAATGTTTTTTTTTAGCTTCACGCCGAATCCCGCACACAGCAGAGTAGGCAGAGGGAACCTAGTGTTAATTAAGACACTTCGTTCCCCACTTTCTTCTGAATTCGGAGGCATTGCGTTTTAAGTGGCGGAACTTAACGCCGCGTTGCCTCGACACTAGATCGAAGAAAATGAAAATATTAAATATTTTCACTCCTCATGTGGAAATCGCACCCACACTCGCTTTACAGTCACACTTTGTGCCACTGCGCCACAACTGGCCCCAATATGTAATGTTTCAAATTTAAACTGAACACAAGCTTGCCTATATACTAATACTAAAAAATACAAATAAATAACAAACCCTAGGCACAGCAGCCTGGAACAGGAAATCAGTAAGTGGCGTGTGGGAACGCGCGCGCATTGTCAACGTTGCGGTCTCCCCTCCACGGGCAGCTATCAGCTCTACAGTCACGCCGTTACGCTCTAACGCTTTTACTGTTGTTTCTGTGGATTAAATTAACATATGTGAGGATATTTATAATGGTATCTAATTTTCTATTTGTTTTGAGCGGTTTTAAGTTCATTTTTTTTTTAGTAGCATTAAGATAGTCCGTTCCCCACTATCCGCCGAATTCGGAGGCATTGCGTGTTAAGTGGCGGAACTTAACGCCGCGCTTTACCTCGACACCAGAGCGAAGAAAATGGAAATATTAAATATTTTCAGTCCTCGAGTGGGAATCGGACCCACAACCAGTCGTTTACAGTCACACGCTTGTGCCACTGGGCCACGACTGGCCACTAAATGTAATAAGAAATACTTAAATAGTTTAATTTTACTTCTTCATTGTATGTATTCTGCATACAAAGAAGACTCTTCCCAGTGATTACATCAATTTTACGCTGTTTCCCACTTAGCAATGAAGAGCGAATCAGAGAAAATCTGATAAAAGAAATGTTGAGTGACGAAATCCAACACAATTTTTTGTTTTTTCAGAACTACAATTACTCTAGAAATGGAAATACTCTATTTTTTTATTCCTTCGAGTCAAAGTCAAAGTCAAATAATTTTATTTAAAATAAGAAGTTACAAGCTTCATTTTTTGAACGTCAAATAGTTTACCACCGGTTCACTAAATTTAATGCCTCAGACCTGAGAAGAACCGGCGCAAGAAACTCAGCGGGACCTCATTTTTTTTATAGTGACTGTTATATACAGATTTACTGCAGACAGTGATACTTTTGAAATAGC
Source organism: Dryas iulia moderata (assembly GCA_019049465.1). NCBI lineage: Eukaryota > Metazoa > Arthropoda > Insecta > Lepidoptera > Nymphalidae > Dryas > Dryas iulia. The sequence goes on along the minus strand of CM032423.1, from coordinate 14,901,255 downwards.
CTGGAGCGAGCATTTCACTCCCAAGGCGTGTTATCATTTATAAAATCTTGAAATCGAATTTAGAACCTATCGCTTTTACAGTCAAACACTTCCAGTATGGATATGATATCCAATGATATACACAAAAAATAACAAGAGAGTTGTCAAGGGCACCCGGATGGAACGAAGTTCCTTTCGATTAATTAATGAAGGAATTGTAATATATTTTTATAAGTTATAATATTATTATTTTTTTATAAATTTATTTTTTATGAAATTAATTAAGTTATAATTAATTAAATTTATTATTAATTAAAAATGAAAATATCTGACTTGCTTTCTATAAGAGAAAGAGAGACGTATACAGAAACAAGCGCACGCCACACAGCTTACAATAGCTTACTATAGCAAAAAGTGTCGTTACAACTTTTCGTGAGATTTTTTCCGTCTAGCCCTCTTTCACAACGCGCGATAATACAACTTCATTCCAAAAACAATTACAAAATCATACCAAAATCACAAAAATCTTTAAAATCTCCAAATACCTTGAGGCTGTGTAACAGGCGGCGCTGCGAACAATCCATCTAGTAACAAGGAAGGTGACGTCACGTTGTTATTGGCGACGCTCACCGCCGTCGTGGGGGTGGGGATGCTGGGAGTACTTAGGTCTAGACCGCTTAGGAGGTCTAGGATATCCTGAAATATTCAAAAATATATTTTAATAACCAAAAAACTTGGGGTTAGCCGTGGCGTACAGGCACAAAGTGTGACTGTAAAGCGACTGGTTGTGGCTTCGATTCCCACTCGAAGAGTGGGAATATTTAATATTTCCAATTTCTTCGTTCCGGTGTCGAGCCAAAGCGCGGCGTTAAGTTCCGCTACTTAACACGCAATGCTTCCCGAATTCGGCGGAAGTGGGAAACAGAGTGTGTCAACACTAAGTTCCCTCTGCCTACCCTGCTGTGTGCGGGATACAGCGTGAAGCTATATATACACTAACATTATAAATGCGATAGTCTGTCTGTTTGTTACACATTCATTCATTAGTGGACCGATTAGGGTGCTTTAAACACCGAGGGTCAAATATAAGCTATAGTACCCGGCAATAAATAATGCACATCGATGCTAAGAATGAAACAGTCGGTTAGTTTCGGTTTCGTAGAGCGCTATCTTTGTCACTCAGTTGATATGTGACTCATTGTTATAATTTTAAGCGACAGAGACGACGCTCTACGAAGTCGAAGCTAACCGACTGTTTCATTCTAACCATCGATGTGCATTATTTATTGCCGGGTACTATACCTATTTAAACAAAAACCGCAAGGAATAAAATATGAAAATTTGTATGATAAACAACTGAGAAGTAAATGTTACTACAAAGTTATCTTGCACTTATCAGCCTATATTTTTATATTATGAGAATTTAAGCTTACATTAGTATTAGAATTGTTGTTAGACGGCGGTGGAGGTGCGTGCTCCACATCACCATTCGATAGTAACTCTGATCCGTTGATAAGGTCTAATAAAGCATCCTGAAATAAGAAAACATATATAAGTCAATACAATATATATTGGTTCCAGGGAAGATTTTGTGGCCAGTCGTGGCCCAGTGGCACAAGCGAGTGCCTGTAAACGAGTGGCTGTGGGTTCGATTCCCGCTCGAGGAGTGGAAATATTTCCATTTTCTTAGCACTGGTGCCGAGGTAAAGCGCGGAGTTAAGTTCCGCCACTTAACACGCAATGCCTCCGAATTCGGTGGAAAGTGGGGTACGGAGTGTCTTAACACTAGGTTCCCTCTGCCTACCCTGCTGTGTGCAGGATACAGCGTGAAGCTAAAAAAAAACAATATATGTATACTAAATACAATCAATAATAGTTTAAATATTAATTCAACTACACAGTCTTCAATGTTATTCTCGCTTTTAATCTTCTTGCTTTTTCTGTTCTTTGTTAAATGTGTAAATATGATTTTTTTTATTTGTTCTTCTTCATTCTCACTTTTCCATTTTACTCTTTTATTTCACATTGCATAGATAGAGACCTGTCTCGCATATTGGCGAAACACAACACCGCGCTTTACCCAAAAGAATACATAATTAAGCAAAAAAATGTCGCGGATATCAACTAGTAGAAAAAAAAGACGAAATATAGAGATTGGGGCCAGTGGTGGCACAGAGTGTAACTGTAAACGCTGCATATTGTAGTTTCGATTCCCACATGAAATATTGAATCATTCAATATTTCATTTTCTTCACTCTAAGTAAGAGCCCGTTATTTAGTTTCACCACTTAACACATAATACCTCTAAAATTCATCAGTGCCTGGGGAACGGAGTGTTTTAACACTAGGATCCCTCGACCTACCCTGCTATATGCTAACTTAAAATAAAAAAGAAGAAAATTGGTAACAGAGAGTCTTAACACTAGGTTCCCTGCTACCATGAAGTATACGGTATATACAGCGTGATTTTTTTAAATTAAATAAAGATAGCAAAGGTAACTTCTAACCGGTTCCGGTTGCCCCTGGGCATGGGCATTCACTAACGGAGTGTCAGTGTCCTGGTCACTATCCTCCCGGTCGGGCGCGGCCGCCTCCATGGGCGGCATGCGCTCCAGCAGGGCGGGTCGTAAGTGCGCGTACTGTCTGTAGGAAATAAATAATTATTATATTATGGATATAGTGATATAGATATAGTTATTTGGTATATATTTATTTTATAGAAAATGTATGAAAAATTATGAGTGGGAGCGGGTTCGAATCAGCGTTTATGTAAACCATTACTCGCCGATCGCTACGTCATGCATTTCACATTAGATTGTGTCGAAATTCCAATACGCTTATTCATTTATGTCTAAAGCCCTGGTATATTTCTTGTAAAGTTCTTGTACAATAGGTTCCCTCTGCCTACACTGCCGTGTGCGGGATACAGCGTGAAGTTATAAAAAAAAAGAAAAAAAGAATACTTTTGATATATTATAGTATGAAAGCCATAATACTTACTTGTATAATTGCGACAACTCGACGCCTCGTTGTTGCAGTTCAATGTGGATATGTGAGCCAAATGTATCGATTATTACACGGATTTTACTGAAAAAGGCAATTTCATTTCATAAGTCATAAATATATAATAACTAAGTAAGTAATAAAATGCATCAAATTCATCAAGTAAGTAATTATAACTCTAGCTGATCTTTGAGCTCAAAAACAATTTTATTTTTTCGCTATTAGAATTTAAAAATAGTTATTATTAATATAAAAAAAATGGCGACTTAGTATCATTTAGTAAGTACATTAAACTTGCAATATATTAATGTTTATTCAGATGAAATTTTAAAACTGAATTTAATTAATTTTAGTACACCCCAACAATACACATATTAAGGAAAACATATAAAAATTTAACCGCAGCGAGATTCGAACCCGCGTCTCCTGAATTCCGTCCAGGCGCTCTCACCTCTGAGCCATGCGTTGTACTATCCGCTGCGTTGAAATATACAATTTTCCTAAGTGTGGAGTAACACTTTAATAATACTTTAAATATAAAAATACACATATTAACTGAAAGAGCTCATTAAAAATAACCCAAAAAAGCTAAAAATACATTCCACACTCACTCTTGGCTGGGTCGTGTTGTAAAACGAGTGGAGAGTTTAGCCAGAGAGAGTAATAAATACTCTTTAGTGGTGATCGACAGTTGCGTGGACCAGAGCAGCTTTTGGTATATGTCTATCACATATTCCTCTGACGGACGGGTGAAGTCATCTGAAAGTTGAATGCTTTCAATTAATTTACTTAGTTTATAGACAATAGAAAATGCAGTGAAACTTAGTGACAAGAAACTCCGCTAACTGCTTCTTGTTAGAAATCGAAATATCGATTGTAAAGAATCTAATATCTTCTAATATAATTCTACTTGTATGGAACAAAGATAAGATCTCTATTACGCGAAATCAACACCATAAAATCTTAATATCGATATTAATTTTATAATATTTTTATTTTGTTTAAATTTGTCTAGCTTTTGCTAGTCTTTACTAGTGTAAATAAAATAAATTAAATAAAAGTAGTTAAGCAATACTGGGCCCTAAATTTAAGTCCCATATAATAATAAAAAAAGACGTACTTATCAAATTATAACTTATTTAAAGTATATTCCTTTTTTTTAGCTTGACGCTTCATCCCGCACACAGCAGGGTAGGCAGAGGGCACCTAGTGTTAAGACACTCCGTTCGCCACTTTCCGCAGAATTCGGAGGCATTACGTGTTAAGTGGCGGAACTTAACGCCGCGCTTTACCTCGACACCAGAGCGTAGAAAATGGAAATACTAAATATTTCCAATCCTCGAGTGGGAATCGAACCCACAACCAGTCGTCTACAGTCACACGCTTGTGCCACTGGGTCACGACTGGCCACAAACTAATATATAATAAACAATTACGTACCAACACCATCGTCATCCACCATTGATATAGCGTTACTGGCTTCTGATACCAACATGTCGCCGTATTCCCCGATAGTCCATGCAGCGACCTAAAACATATAGTCAAAATTAAAATATTGTCTATCTAATTATTTTTTTATTAGCTTCACGCTGTATTCCGCATACAGCAGGGTAGACAGAGGGAACCTAGTGTTATGACACTTTGTTCCCATTTTCTGCCGATTTTTGGAGTCAATGCGTGTTAAGTGGTGAAACTTAATGCCACGCTTTGCCTCGACCACAGAGCGAAGAAAATAGACATATTATATATACTCCTTCTCCTCCAAGTGGGATTCGAACCCACAATTACTTTTTATTTGCTTTAATATTCTAACATGTATTTAAAAAATAACTTTGTTCAGAAAAACAACACATCAGAAATTGATAAAATGTTCAAATGTACATGCCATTTTCAAGAACAAAAATTTTACAATATAGAGGTCAACTAAAATGGCTTATATAAATATTCAAATTTATTAATTTCAATTTATTTAGCATGTACAGTTTGAATAACAAAAAACTTATTTAGTTTACGTATCACAGTTTATCTACAATTGCAATTTATATACAATTAAAATGAAGTAAATATAATATTGGCTTTTAGACGCATCGCACATGTTAATTTTCTCTACTTTTCACCCAATTTAATCTTGTATTAGACGAAATCAATTCTGTTCTACTCTCCTTCAGAACCTTTTTCAAAATAGGGAATCCTACATATCACAGGGTAGTCAGAGAGAACATTATCAAATTTACACCCCATTTTTCAGTTTTAAGCTCAGAGAAACATAGACATAGACGAACTTAACACCGCCACCCCACATATATGAGTGGCAAGTAATTTTTTTTTAACTTCACTCTGTATCTCGCACATAGCAGGGTAGACAGAGGGAACTTAGTGTTAAGACACTCCGTTCCACACGCATCGGCGAATTCGGAGGCATTGCGTGTTAAATGGCGGAACTTAACGCTGCTCTTTTGCAAGTACATAATAAGTACACAGCGTAACTAAACGCCGCCAACTCACCTGTATAAGTGGCTGCTTCTCCGTAGCGTCGGCGGAGAGTGCGGAACGTTCTAGAGAGGTCCAGAGTCTCATGGCGGCGTAGGCCTGACGCTCTCCGGGCGCTGATGACACTATTTGTATGGTGGAAGAGACGGTGTCGTCGCGGAGGTAGTTGCCCGCCTGGAATTAATGTGTTTTAGATTATTTATATGTTATCTAGTATATTTTTTAACTTCACGCACCTTCCTCTGGTACCTCGGTACCAGAGCGAAGAAAATGGAAATATTAAATATTTCCACTCCTCGAGTGGGAATCGAACCCACTACCAGTCGTTTACAGTCACAGGCTCGTGCCACTGGGCCACGACTGGCCACAATAATTTATCATATTTTATTATATAACTAGCTGTGCTTGCGACTTTGTCCGCGCCGAATTTACGGCAGCCGTTATAACAGTAAAATTAAAGGAGCATCGATAGCCGTGAACTTACTTTACATTTTGGATAATTCACCAAATATATTCTTATAAATGGTAGCCTTTCCTTTATTCTTATGTATCAGCTATATTATTGCAAAGTGACATCGAAAATCATTCAGTAGTTTTTAAATGGCCAGTCGTGGCCCAGTGGCACAAGAGTGTGACTGTAAACGACTGGTTGTGGGTTCGATTCCCACTCGAGGAGTGGAAATTATATTTCCATTTTCTTCGCTCTGGTGTCGAGGCAAAGCGCGGCGTTAAGTTCCGCCACTTAACACGCAAGCCTCCGAATTCGGCGGAAAGTGGGGAACGGAGTGTCTTAACACTAGGTTCCCTCTGCCTACCCTGCTGTGTGCGGGATATAGCGTGAAGCTATTTAATTTTTTAGTTATTAAATGAAAGAGTATAAAGCATCCTTACAAACTTTCGCATTTTATAATATTAATAGGATTCTTCTTTGCGTACATATTTCACCGTACATATAAACGGCTGGACCGATTTTAGTGATTTTTTGTGTGCTCAGGTTTGAATTAAGAATGATTTAGATTCACACATCAGCCTAATTTGAATGTGTTATTTAATTAGTTGTTTTAAAATGTATAAATTGCTATAGATATTGGAATATTAATTTTGCAAACTGTATACAAATTTGAACGCAAGTATTCAGAAAACGAAAACAGAACGATTGTTAATAGGTGCAGCTTCAAAGCCCGCTATTTATAAAAAAACAAATATTTTCTAAAACTTTTTACATAAATAGTATTAAGTAAAATCAAAACCACAACCTACCTTCAAAAGCACTTGGAACAGCGTATCCAAATGCCACTTGCTGGACGGCGCGTATCTCTCCGCCGCCAGCACCATGGCACTCGAGCAGTGCGCCTTGAACTCCGCATCCGATCTTTCCAGGAAGGAAAGGAGTTCCTTCATCATGGCGCGTATGTTCTGACCGTTGACGAGGGCAAAGGATAGCTCCATTGCACGACGACGGATCGATACGTCTGGGTCCTGTGGAAATTGAAATATGTATATATATATAATAAAAAAAGCGTCTTCGTGATTTTTCATACAAATTACACGACGGTGGATTTATACGTTTGGATCCTGTTTGAATAAATGAAAAATATAATAAATATTTTTTTAACCTTTTTAAAGTGGGTTTCGCACACTTAGGAAATTGAAAAAGACATTTAGAAAACGTATAAAAAATTGAACGCAAACGCGCGTACTACTGGAAACCGTCCAAGCGCTCTGACCACTAAACCATGCCATAAACCGCATGGCTTCCAATTTTTATACGTTTTCTAAATATCTTTTTGAAATTTAATAAACCTAACGCCTGCGTGATTTTAACGAATTATGTTAAAAATTAACGATTTTGGCCTATTAGGTGATGAATTGTGAAAAAAGATAGCCAATTTTGACTCTGAGTCTTCAACTATTTTTACAGACAGACTTTCACATTAATAATGTCAGTATGGAAGTATGGACGAGAGGCCGTCACGGTGCAGTGAGACAGCATCGGATTGTAGTTGGTTGTGGGTTTGATTCCTACTTGGAAGAATGATTACATTTTATATATTTGGTTCTTACTTGAATTCCGCTGCTCAACGATCAATGTATCGATTACAGGCTATAAATAGAGAACGTAGTTCTTGACACGAGAAAAAACATGAAGTTGCAAATTGCAACCAAAATTATAGAAACTGGCAAATTACAAAAAATAGAATGTAGTGTATAAATTGACATTTGATACCACATTAGTGCCTGTTTATAAATGAATACCACTTACAAGCAATTTAAACTTATTTAAGAAAATGTATGCTACGTCTTATAACGTTCTTAAAACATTTAATGCTATAACAAATTTCAATAACCTAAGGTTTTACTGATATATCGTATCGCATGTAAAAAAAATAAAATATGAAAATTATTTAAATCCATACTAATATTGTAAATGCGAATGTCTGTCTGTTTTTCTGTTACCGGTAAAAGGTGTACGCTATGAAAGGCTAATTTAGTGGTCCAATTTCAATACAATTTGCAATTAATATAGACCAAGATCCAGGATCAGCATAGGTTACGTTTCTTTCTTCAAAAATGTACCCGTAGAGAGTTAAAATAGGAGATGAAAATTTTTATGAAAACAGCTTGATCGATTATTATGAATTTTGGCATAAAGAGTTGATAACACGGAGTTAAGCATAGGTCACCCCAAAGGGTTGCAACATTTCTTTAAAAGTCTTTCTGGTCTCGTACATAACATTATAAAACTTGAACCTACCTATAATAAAAATGATATCAAAAACTTAAACCTCTTATTACAAGAAATATAAAATTATTTTCTCAGACGTCTTTTATATATTTTTTAAAAAATACCCCACTCACCTTCAAACACTCCAATATAGTAGTCCTATGTCGTTGCACAGCCGACGTGTCAACGTGAACGGTCCGTAGTAGCGTGTTCAAAGCCACGTATCTTATATTCTTATCATTGTTGAGCAGAAATCTTCCCAATATATTAATAGCCAGGACTCTCAAACTGCATTCAGATTTAATATCCATTATAGATAACACTGTTTCATAGAGAATAGTGTTGCCGACATTTTTGCTGGTCTCCGTGTTGGTGGCGACTTGAGCGAGAATGTCGTTCATCGCTTCTGACGCTTCTGCGTCGTTTTTACCCAATATTCGGAGTAAGCGGAGGATTTTCACCTGAAATTTTAAAATATTGAAGTATATTTTAAAATGAAAATAGGCATTTTGCACTTATGATAGAATAAAAATCATCGTGGTACGAGAGAACGGGATTGTTAGTGGGTTCGATTTTTACTTGAGATAATGATTTTATATTTAAATTATTTACACCTCCGCCCTGCGGACAAGACTAAGGGCGGAGCTGCGTTACTTAACATTTAATGTATCGACTTTGAGCCGAAAGTTGAGAACCAGTGTATTGATAATGAGTTTTCTCCGATCATTCTGTGTTAACACGTGTGAGACTGTAAAATGATTGAAAGAAAACAAACAGGTAAGAGAAGAAAAGAATGTGTAATATTTTTCAAAGAATTGTTACTAATATTCATCATCATCATATCATTATTATTTTTTTATTCTTAAGCATATATTAAAAATACTTAAAACTATTATAAAATATTCATATATTACCTGTAGGAAAGGATCCGAAACGCCACTAACATCATGCTCCGGGGAATACCCAGCCAGAATAAGATTCTTCAAGATCCTCACCAAATTGGGTACGATCTATAAGAAACACAATAATTATTACTAAAAAAAATTCAAACTACAAAAATATCCCCCAAATGCACACAAAAATACATAATAAGCTTATAATTATATTTACACATGTACAATATATATCAGGCATTTAGATCTAAATACGTAATAAATAAAAAAAATAACATAATTTTACTTTACGCCAAGTATACAATGATTTACCACATTACAAAGGCATTACATCGAACATACTGAGACCTATTTAAAATTAAAAAAAAAAAAAAAAAAAGAAAATATGAATAAAGAAAAAAAAATACCCCATGATTTTTTAAATATTAGTCACGTGTTTGTGCTAACTTCAAACTTATGTGTCATTATTTATTACACAATAATAAATGAATTAAATGGTAATTAATGTAGTGTATTTATTATTTAAATGAAATAAATAAACATTTAAATACAATATAACTAATAATTGATTATAAATAAATAATTTGACAGTATTATTATGACGTCACAAACGCAACAGATACTAATTACGTAAACTAATATAATACTGAGGATTAGAAGTCCTATTGTGAAATGACATGTAATTATATCTATCTTATACAACTATTATTGCTATACGAGTATGTAATATATATAAATATCCCCGACAAAATTAATTAAGAAAGGCTTCCAGTCCATTATTTGTTTTAATTTAAAAAAGAGGTTTAATTTTAATCAAAGTAAATAAGATTTGCAATTTATTTCGGTAACGACCGTTTGCCGCCCACTAAGGTTATAAATAAAATATAATTAACGCACGTGGGAGGCTTTACATGAAAACTTTACAGAAATAATAATAAATATTTTGCTAATATTGTATTTTCTTACTAATTCCATTCTAGCGCAGTGTGACAGCTTTAAACTGTATATAGCATATCAGAATAGGCTGTGGGTTTGATTCCTACTCGCAGAAATGATTATATTAACAAAAAGTTTTTAGATTTTGAGTAGAAAGTGGAGAACGGAATGTCTTGACACTAGGTTCTCTCTGAACTAGCCTGAACGCTATAAATATAAAAAAAATACTTAAGATTTTAATTAAATTAAGATGATATATTTCGCTCAAATATTTCCCCACACCTACATTATGCGTAAGTTAGACTAAGATAGCGCTAAAGGTCAAACATCAAAGTTCAGAACTAATGGACTGTAAGACTTGAATGGCCTAAACGTATACATACAATACAATGTTACCAACACAATATATGTACATTCATGCGAATTTGTAATTTGGTCTGTCGAAAATATATTTTTTTAATTTATTTACGATTAATTTGCATAAAAATATATAGGCAATAACGTTATGAGTCATCATTAGTCATGAATATTTATTTCAGAATAATAAAAAACAAAACATTTTTATAATGGCAGCATTAGAAATCGACAGGCCAAATTAATAGTGCAAGGATCAGCGGTAGTGTTTACCTCACGCTGTCCGCTCTCCTACAGGACAACACAAAACAAATAATATTAGTATTTGGCATTATATTCGTTTTATGTAAAAAAAAACATATCTGAAACTTTAAAAAATAAAAAAAATAATAACATACACTTCTTTACTGGTAAAATTAATTACTTTTATAAACATTTTTGTTTATTAAACATGGCAAACTAAGGTAAAAATCAATTTTCCCCTTACGTCATTAGCATTATTAATGAATTTAAAAAAAATATCTACAAATGCAATTAAAACTTAATTTACTAAATTATTATATACAAAATCAAGCAATATTAATATTATTAATAATAACTAATAGTACCTATATATATATAAATTCTAAGAAAACAATAGAGGCACTGATAAGCGATCGTTATCAAGCACGTTGAACGATAAGGTGACGTTATATTTACATTATATTTTTTATCGAATTCATATCTGTTATCACACCTACTGTGATATATACACATAGTTGGAATATTATAATATAAGTTAGAAATAAAAAAAAGAAATTGGCAAACATGAATGCCTGCTAACTACTAAGCTGTCTGAGTAAAACTCACTTTATACATTCTTTAGAAAAAAATATTTAAGTAAACAAATAATATTAATTAATGATATGATCAAAAATAACTAAAAATATTTTTAAAATAAGCATTTGAATTGAATTTTATTAATCCCTTTTTAAAAATATATAATCTGCAATTTTATCGTAACGGCCATTTTGTATTAACAACGGCCATTTTGATTATATGATAGATAATCAGAGCTCTAAGAGATTACCAAGTTTCCGCTCAATTGGACACTGGGAATTAAGTAAATATTAATATTTACTAACTAAGTTAAATTACAATATTTGACCCTCACTAATTGACTAAGACTGTAAGTATCTTTGTGGCCAGTCGTGGCCCAGTGGCACAAGAGTGTGACTGTAAACGACTAATTGTGGGTTCGATTCCCACTCGAGGAGTGGAAATTATATTTCCATTTTCTTTGCTCTGGTGTCGAGGTAAAACGCGGCGTTAAGTTCCGCCACTTAACACGCAAGCCTCCGAATTCGGCGGTGCGTGGGGAACTGAGTGTCTTAACACTAGGTTCCCTCTGCCTACCCTGCTGTGTGCGGGATACAGCGTGAAGCTATTTATTTATTTATTATTATTATTTGTAAGTATCTTTATTTGAATTGATTAATGTTTTTAAATCTAGAAGAACAACTTAAAGTGAAATTATTAAAATCAATCTACCCAGAAATACCTATTAAGTATAGTTAAATAAATTAAAACCACATATCAATACATTAAAGTCAAATATCTATACTTTTGAAATAATATGTACTGTACCAGACTAAATAGGGAAAATTTTAACACAACTAACTTCATAATTTCAAATATTTTGTTTACAAAGGAATAGCTTACAAAGAGTACTTTATAATGGGTTCATTGGTTGAATGTATCCAACCTCGATTGACCTTTGAAGAAATGGGGGAGCCGGGAGTTTGTAAATGATAAGCTGATTTATTGAATGTCACAATTTCACGAATTTGTAAGTCACGAAAGCATAATAAACTTATATAAAAAACGCGTTTCAAAAGCTTTTGTTGCAAGAAAATTAACTAATTTTAAGATGAGATTAAATTTATATAAACAATATAATATAATATAGGGTATATAAACAATATATTTTTTTTATTAAAATACCTCAATAATAAATAACAGTGGCAATGTGAGAAATTGATATAGAGATAAGCCGGCGTTTTAAAAATATTAAAAATATTATATTGGATTCCTCAGATATTAATTTAGAAAAGTTAAGCCGATGGGAATGTTTATTTGAGGCCATAGTTGCGCAGTAGGACAGCGTCTGACGGTAACGCGAGAGTTGTAGGTTCAATCTGCGCTTGGGGATTTTAATTATATTTACTATTAGGGAGGAGAACGGAGTGTTCTGACGCTAGATTCTATGTCAACTCTGTTTTACAAGATAAAATGTATAACTTAACTTATTATTTTTTTTTAATTTAAAGAAAATGTATTTATTTACTTATACTTAGTTGTAGCTTTATCTATAAAGCAGACTTAAAGCCTATACTAAATAAATCTTAACAAAATAACTCAATTGTTATAAAATATTACGTAAAGGAAAATTCTTTTCAAAGTACTTAGAAATTCAGGCCAGACCTGCTTCTACTTAAAAGTGGAGGAGCAATTTCTTTTTGATTGAAACCCGTCTAACGAGATTGATCGACGAGTCTTTAAACGATTTCTTTCAAAGTGTGACTTAAAGAGTAATTTGCGTACTTTTGTAACACTATTTGTAATTATGACACTAATAATTCGACTTTTTCGAAGACATTAGAAGTTTTATATTTGTTTTGTATATAAATAAATAAAATTGCGGTGCTTAGTTCCGCCACTTAACACGCAATGCCTTCGAATTCAGCGGAAAATGGGAAACGGAGTGTCTTAACACTAGATTCCCTCTGCCTACCCTGCTGTGCGCGGGATACAGCGTGAAGCTAAAAAAAGAAATACAATTCGAGTGTCTGTGAGTAATATTAACTGCTATGTAGAAAATGATAGGGAATCGGGCGAACAGTTAACAGAGTGACTTCACACTGGGTTGCTTCTTACTCCTCACCCTGCTATGCACGAATGCAACATACATAGTTCGTTTTAAGAATTACTTTTCACTTTCTAACTTATCAAAAAAAAAAACACTGAGGCATTTTTTTCTAGAAGGACATAAATATAGAATTAGATATAACTACAGTTATAATAAATAAATAATAATACAAGAATTTCATACGTGTACATATAGAAATTAAAAGCAACAATGTCAATACGTTACGAATGTAAAACACGAACAAGTAACATTTAATTATTTATTCAAACATCAACTGTAATTAGTAAGTACTAAAGCATATTTTATTACTAACATGAAAATTTATGATTATAATAACTACAATTTTCTATTTTAAATGGGCACGATATTTTAACATAATTAACACTTAAGTAAAAAGTTTTATATTATTATAATATATTATTTTGCAAGGACTAAATATATTGTATTTTAAAAGAAAAAAGTAACACAAATAATTAATTTCCAATTAGTAGGCTTTTTACCAAGTTTCAACTCTAAACGAAATTCCGACTTTCTAGTTTCCTAAGGAATTGTAGAAAACCCTCTTATAGAGCTCTCGTACATTCTCCAAACAGCCTACATGCTAAACTTCTTCCTTCTGATATCCCATACCTTTTTTTTTCACGCTGTAACCCGCACACTGCAGGGTAGGCCTAGGGAACCTAGTGTTATGACACTCGGTTTCCCGTTTTGCGCCGAATTTTAGGCATTGCGTATTAAGTGGCGGAACTTAACTTTTGCCTCAGTACCAGAGCGAAGAAAATGAAAATATTAAACATTAATTTCTACTCCTGGAGCGGGAATCGAACCCACCAGTCGTTTACAGTCACACGTTTGTGCCACTGTGCCACAACTGGCCTCTATTCGTTATAAATAATGCGATATAATATCACATTATGGTACAAACTACAATGAGTACTACAAGAGTCAATGCACTTGGTGCAATTATAACTATTGATGGGCTCACACGAAAAAAAAGTGGACACGAAACGAACAGGTTTTACATTTCAAATGTTCATATAGCAAGACTGTCGTGTTTGCTTTTTATATTTCATATTTCATTTGTACTAATAAATAAATAGTGTTCATTTTAAATTTAAAACTTTTTTACATTCTTGTCGCATTTTGGCACGTAAAATACGCGTTGCCTTAGCAACGTATGTCAAACCTATTTTTTTTATTGAATGAAGGAGGCAAACGAGCAGAAGGACCACCTGATGGCAAGTGGTTACATTCGCCCATGGACAACTCGTAAAGTTGTGGATGCGTTGCCAGCCTTGGAACCGAAAGAAAAAATGAGGGATGGAAAAAACATAGAACATAGTGGAATGTTTAATATTTATGTAATGAATAATGAAAATTACTGGCTTCCTCCACAATACAAAATTTAACTATACCTATTATCACACCATTTTACCCGAATAATTTATGAAAAAATTGAAGCTTTATTTAGCAAAAAATAATATAGGTTAAAGTTCATACTATGAATGTGTCCATACTGTAAATCTTTAAGAATTTGAAAATGTGAAAAATGAGCAAAAAAATTGTCTAAATATCTATATACTTGAAACGATTAAAGTAATTTAAACATATATGTAGTACCATAAGTATGCAAGTAAAGACAGATTTTATCCTAGTATAGATAAGTATTTACGAATACGTTTATTTCTGATCGAAGCCATATAAAATAACACCGTCATCATATTACGAAGTCTACTTGATTAATCACAGAATTGGGTTTTTATGTCACATTATATTGTTATTAGGATCTTTCACGCGTGTTAATATCATACTATACCTACATATCGTACTAATAATACATATTTAAATATGTATATATTATATATATATTGAAAAGTAAAAATCATTTGACTTTTCTTTTTTTTATTTTCACGCTGTATCCCGCACACAGCAAGGTAGGCAGAGGGAACCTCCACTCCCCAATTTCCTCCGAATGCTTAGGAGCATTACGTGTTAAGTGACGGAACTCAACGTAGCACTTTGTTTTTAGTGCCAGATGAAAAATAGAAATTTAAATTAACTATTTCCCCGAATGGGGGATTCCAACTCATAACCATCGCGTTGCAGTCAGACACTGTACTACTGCGCCATGACCGCCTCAATTTGATTCCAATACGTGGAAATGATTATATTTAAATTATTTTATTTTCTTCGCCTTGGTGACAATCAGTGGTAAAGTACTTGACGTTCAAAAAATGAAGCATGTAACTTCTTATATTGAATAAAATTATTGGCGTTGAGTTCCGAATTCGGGTAGAAAGTAGAGAACGAAGTGTCTTTACACTAAACTCTCTAAACGTAGAGATAAAAAGAAAGACATTTATTATGTACAGTCGCTGAATACCGTTACATTAATTACAACAAAAAATATAATAATTACTCATTTAAAGATATCAAAAACCAAATTAAAGTATACATGCTCTATACCAAGCAAAATATATATAGTACATATATACAATCCGCCAACCTTCACTAGTAAAAAATAGACTATAAGAAGATAATATATAATAAAAGTTAAATCTTATTGCAAATAACTTAAAATCAACGCTATTATACGGCCAATTTACAAAGAACCTTGAAACATAGTAAAAACAGCATAATAGAACGTACCTTTTTAAAATGGTTGAGTGTGTCAGGACTGTTTTCGCACATCTCCGTGATTAACGTCACACCGGTGATGAGGACACCTAGTTTAGGAAAAATATTTAGTAAAATGATGATTTTTTAAATTTATTTACTTAATACTTCAAAATGAAGTATTAACTTATCTAATAAACTTAATGCAGTTATTTATAACATAGGACAGTCACTTAAAAAAAATATATGTTAATATTTCTTTATTATTATGATAAATTGAGGGCTAGCATGCCGTAATGGTGAGGAGTCTAAATGATGGTAGGTTGTGGGTTCGATTCTCAATCTAGGGAATTATTATATTTAAATTCTTCCACTCAACATCTCTCGCATGTCTCTAATTTGGGCGGAAAGAGGAAAGCGGATTTTCGTGACTCTTCCTACTTCACAATGCGTGATAAAGTCTGAGGCTGACAAATATACGAAATAGATTTAAACTATCATTTATTGCAATGCATAAAACCTCTTTAAATTTCATATAAAAAAGACGGCAACAGAAAGGAAATTACAATGCGAACAATTTAAATAACGCTTAACATATTAAACGCTGTTATTACTGCATTCAAACAATCTCTAGTGGAAATAAGAGTAAATGAAAATAAAAAGCATTAGTGTTTAGAGCAGGGGTGAGTAACCGTCGGCCTGCTTAATAATTTTTTATGTTGCCCGCTAAGTGTTTATTTATATAACCAATATTCTTCATTTTTATGATTAATAATACTATTTGAAAACTGAAAGATGAATTGATTCTATTATATATAAAAAACTAAAACAAGGAAGTGTGATTTTTAACCTGCTTAAAAACATTTTGAAACTTGGGCTCGTTACTGAAAAAGGTTACTCGCCCCTGCATTATACATGGGTATAATGTAGGGGCGAGTAACCTTTTTCAGTAACGAAGAGAACCGTATTATTTTTCAAATAAATTAACTTTACTGCGACAAATGACTCAGATATTATTTGTTATTATAATTCAATCATAAGAACATGTTATGCGTATAATATAAACATTCCATATTAAAATAACTGCAGTGTCAAAGTCCATTTTTCTTACATAACAAGGCAGATATAAAGAACCATATTATCAAGACACTCCATTCTCCACTTTCCACCCGCATCCGAAACATTGTGTGTTAAGTGGTAGAACACAATGCCTCATTTCATCTTATCACCAGATGGGGAAATAATTTACATACATTCTGTGACACTTACTGATTATAAAAGAAAAAAAGATCGACATTAATTTTACACTCATTTTACATTTTACATTATTTTTTGCTTCCCCCTGTATCCCGCATACAGCAGGGTAGGCAGAGGGAACCTAGTGTTGAGACACTCCGTCCCCATACACCGTCGAATTCTGGAGGCGGAACTAAACGCCAAGCTTTACATACACGAAGGCGAAGAAAATGAAAATATTAAATATTTGCACTCTTCGAACGGAAATCGAATCCACAACCAGTCGCTTTTACAGTCACACGCGCCTCACATTTACACCATTCCCTATAATCTTTCTTTACAAGAAAAAATCACCAAACAATAACTCACCATGATTCTTCTCAGTCAAAAGACTCCTAGTAGCGGGTAGGAACATCTCCATAAGATCTGGCACACGTCGTATTATCCTGAAGGCACACAACGCCGCCTTCTTCTTAATGTAGGCATTGGGTGATTTTATTAGTCTCTCGACTTCGGAGGCGAGGTCCCGGGCCATTTCGGGGGAGGCAATCGCGCCTAATGTACATAGGGCGAGACCGACTACGAATTGCGTGCTGCTGTTCAGGTCACTGTGGAAGGAAATTGTGTTATTTTGGTTGCTGGTTGCTTTGGCTATTCCTAGTAACATTATTGTGAATTTCCTTATCAATAGACTACTAGTAAGTTAACATAGAAGATCATATAATTTTATTGTAGCGGCCTTAATCATATTATATTATATCGGTGCTCGTTATGGATATTATGTCCCAAAAAACTATATCAGAAAAAAATTGAAAGAAATTCCCAGTTATAAGACTAAACAGTAAGCCCATTGAGAATAGCCATATTTTAATAAACAAAATTATGTATATTCGATTCAATTAGTTTAATTTATTTTACGGAGGTCTCAAGTTCGTTTTTCGTGACTAATAAACATTTAAGTTTTTAATGAAAACAGTTTCAGTTACAGATAAAAAGGCATTATAATATCTTAACATAAATCTTTGCAGGTACGCAGACAGAAAATAGGAATAGAATATTTAATTTTCAACTTTCGTTAAAATAAAAGTAATATGTTTTCAACTGTACTTTCCCCTTGATTCAATTCAAAGATGTTTTGTTTGCTTTATGGTAATATCATTCCTTGATCATTCCTTCCTCTTTATAACGCGCATAAAAGATTCATTCCTTACCTTTAACGAGTTACCATAAAGAAGAATAAAGGTCATTTACGTCTTAAATATATATCACAACATATACAACATAATAAAAATATATACAAATGATTACTTATTTTAGTTTTATGCTTTAACCCACATAATAGGATAGGCAGAGAGAATATAATATAAAGACACTTCATTTACCATTTTCCTCCTGAACTCGCGACAGATCGCGTTCAGAATGGTTGAATATCAACTCTACGATTTTGTTATCCAAAGTGAGGAAATGAAAAAAGAAAAAATAATTATTTTAAAATCATTGTCACGAGTGAGTATCAAATCCGCAACCAACACATTTACAACTAGACGGTCTCCCACAAATTATAGCCATCTATATCCTTTTTTTTAGCTTCACGCTGTATCCCGCACACAGCAGGGTAGGCAGAGGGAACCTAGTGTTAAGACACTCTGTTCCCCATGCGCCGCCGAATTCGGAGGCTTGCGTGTTAAGTGGCGGAATTTAACGCCGCGCTTTACCTCGACACCAGAGCGAAGAAAATGGAAGTATAATTTCCACTCCTCGAGTGGGAATCGAACCCACAACCAGTCGTTTACTGTCACACGCTTGTGCCACTGGGCCACGACTGGCCACATCTATATACTTTTTTATACTATTTTCAAAGAAAACAGTACTTCAATTGATCTTATATACCAATAGTCATACATTGATGTTAGAACACATAATATAGGCTGAACGCTCCAAAGCATTTCGTTAGAGAAACTCAATTACGTCAAGACTCTCAAGAGCACCGAACACCAAACGAATAATCCAATTAACAAGAAACGCCAACATGCGACGAAGAGGCTCGTTATTTCCTAAAATATATATAGAGATGTAGTAGCATTCAATATAAAATGGGAAACCTACTAGAATATTTATTCTAAATCATTTATACATTCTTTAATTCTGAGGCGACCATGGCGCAGTGGGACAGCGTCTGACTATAAACGGGACAGGTTGTAGGTTCGATTCCCACTTGGGTAAATGATTACATTTTTTTTTCTTCTTGGCACTGGTAAAAGGCAAATCATGGTATAAAATGAATGCGAGTGATATAATATTACTATCTTTTCTAATGAATATTAACTTAAAGAAGTTCTAGTATTCAAATAAATATTGAGATTACACAGTTGGGATCACATCATTTATTGATACGCCTCTTCCTACCACAGCAGGATAAAAAAAGAAAATTATTTAAATATTTCGCCGAGTGGAAATCGATCCTACAACCACGTCTTAAATCAGACACACCGTCCGACCACTGTGCCACAATAGCTTCGATGATACATATTTCAAATATTACCCAAAAAAAAACATTAAATACAAGAATAATCTAATAATTATTAAACGTTTTACAGGTTTAATAATATTTTTTTAACTCTAATACAAAAAATAACCACGCAGTTTTAAATTACGAGCATGAAAACGTTTCAGACATGCAATTAGCTGGGCGATAGTTACGCCAGGTATTGGCAATTGGTGTATATCGCCTAATTCATGCAAATTAACTATGACTTACTTTACATTGCTTGCACTAGAGTGAGCATTTGTACGTATCGTAGAATATATTCACACGTAATATATCGATTAACTATTTTTTTTTGCAGATTAAGACCATTGTGGCGCAGTGGGACAGTGTATACAGTAAACGAGCTTAGTTATGGGTTCGATCCTGAAAATTATTTATTGGTAAAAACGCGGCAAAAAGTATCACCGTTCAACGCCATCTCCGACGAACAGTTAAGTTATTTAAGACTTAAGTAGAGTAACAAGTGTCTTGACGCTAGTATTTCTCAGTGGGGAAACCCACTGGTTCCCAACCAGTGGTCCGCAGAAGGGATAAACTGGTCCGCGAACGATTTTAAATTTAGCAGGTGTGGTACCCAGCTCCACCCAATGTTATACAACTCATCGAACTACAACATGACAGAAACTGCAAGATTTACATACATATACATAGTGGTCCCTGCTAGCACAATAATAATTTAAAAGTGGTCCTTGATCAAAAAAGGTTGGGAAGACCCGCTCTAACTTTTTTTTTAATTTATAAAATTTTTTATATATTATTATTTTTTTTAATTTAATATACTATGCGGGAAGAGCCTCATATACTAAATTGTATACGAGTACTAAGCAGGAAAAAGAGTAATGCTGCTTCGTTAATATACTTTAGGACTTTACCTACTATAATAGGTAATTATTACGTACCTACCAAATATAAAAAATGATTATTTGAATTTATTTCATCGTAATATTGGTTTAAAAGAATTCCTATAAAAAAGATATATCATTAGACATCATTTAAGCCAAATAATTGTAAATGTACGCACTACACATCAAATAGTTCAACCAAATAGCCCGAGTGAATATCGAGTGACGCGGCCCAAAATATAATTTTCCTGTTATTTTCTATATAAACAGATACGTAACGGTGTAACTGTTGTCATAAGTAAATTAGGGAAATCGTTTATTTTAACATACAATTGTGTTTATAAATAGACATAGCTAAATATTATATTTTATTTATACGTAAATCATAATATAACCATATTACAAGCTTTAATATAACTTTCAACGAGGAACGGAGTGTATTAACACTAGGTTCCCGCTGCCTATCTTGCTGTGTGCGGGATACAGCGTGAAGCTAAAAAAACCAAAAAAAAACTTGCAATGTATGTACATTTGTTAAGGTTGAATCTTATAACTTAATTCTAAAAAAATATATCCTGAACCAATTAAATAAAAACATTTATATACTTTTAGTTTGGATGATAAAGTATGGTAAACTGTGTGAAGTGATTTTATACCCAACATTAAACGTCCATGCCACACATACCTGGCCACATTTTTAACGCAATGCACTATACGCATATCAAATGCTTGTTTGTTTTTGAAAAAAAAAACCTAAAATAAATATATCATAAAATAAAATAGATATATTTTCCCGTGGGGGGACGGGTTAAGAATACAATTCCCCCCCGCCGCTGGGTAGCGTCCCGTAAAAGGCGGGTAACCCAGTAGTCTGGTGGTAGGAGATTCGTTCTCCGACTGGCTCGCGACCACTATCATGTCAAAGACGAACCGCCAAATGTCTTATGATGTGTTCCGGTTCGATGGCATGTAAGCCAGCTCTCCCTCTCCCTATTCCCACCATTCCCATCCTTCCACCCTCCTTCTGTCCTACATTCCCAAGGCTGGCAACGCATCCATAACTCTAATGTTGTGGATGTCTATGGGCGAAGGTAACTACTTACACCAGGTGGGCCTTCTGCTCGCTTGCCACCTTTATTCCATAAAAAAAAAAAAAATATATTTCAAATGAAAAAGACAGTTAAAGAAAACATATAAAAATTTGAACGCAGCGGGATTCGAACCCGCGCCTCCTGAACCGTAATCCGTAACCGTAAATCCGTCTTTAAATGTCGTTTTCAATTTTCCTAAGTGTGGAATTAACACTTTAAAAATATTTAAACATATTTCAAATGTTTATAGCTTCACGCTGTATCCCGCGTACAGCAGGGTATGCAGAAGGAACCATGTTAAAACTTCCCCATTTTCCACTGAATTCTGGAGGCATTACGTTACGTGCTTAGCTTCGACAACAGAACAAAGAAAAGGAAATATTAAATATTTCAATTCCTCGACTAGGAATTGAACTCGCAACCAGTCGCGATAGTTACCGTCACAATTTGTGCCTCTGTGCACCGGCTGGCCTTATATAGGCCTTTATTTACTTATTTTTATAAAAAAAGTATCTTCACTTATTAATTTAATGTAGAAGTAAATTTATTACTTTCACAAACTAAGACTTTCAAATAAAAATACATCATCACTGTTATTCGGTGATAAAAAATAGAAATGGTTTAAACGTAACAATTTTCTCTTAATACGTTTTAATTAAAACGTTAAACAGAGCGCGACCGGCGCTCAGTCAACAAGACATAATCCTCGTGTTGCTCTCGTTAATAGTGTCACGATAAACCTTACAATTACGTTACATACATACATACATGTATACATACATACATTGAATACAGCGATATATGTAGTTATATTCATAGTATATGATATATAAAAGGCCATTATAGCGCAGTTAGATAACGTTTGACTAATTATGAATTAAATTTTGAAATGAATGCTAGTGGTTGGGGGTTCGATTCCCACTAACAGGATATTATAATGAAACTAAACACATTACTCTACCAGTAAGACAAAGTGTGGCGTTGAGTAATGCCTTGTAACATGCAATGCCTTGTATGTGGGCGAAAAGGTTCTATATAGACACGCGAGTAAATGGGAGATTATAAAATACACCTATTTATACACATCATATATTTAGTACCGGCCGCAGTGTATAGTGATCCAGTGACTCGTTATTTCGTCCCCTACTTTTGCTTTATTCGAGGATTGAAGAATAGGATATCTGCAATTCGACATATTTTAGATAAACGAAGCTTAGAAATCTTTTAATTGAATGCAAAATATTATTGCTAATCATTTAAATCAAATAAATTACGTACGTCGTCTCAAGAATTATTAAGGTCCCGACAGGGCCAAATTCCTATTATAAATACAAATATTAAAATAAATGTAATACGTATATATTAACATAATTTCTCTGAAGAGATGAATTCGTTTCTGCTATGCCACAACGGCATCAATCCTATTATATGAATAAAATGACAATCTCCCTGAAACGGTCGGCTGACCTTATTTCATCTCTCTTTGTATAAATCTCAACGCTGTCAAAGTCATTGAGCAGTAAATTTTGTTTGACAGTGTCAGATAACCGTCATAATCATGAACCTTATATTAAGCAGATCATATGTATGCCCACATATATTTTAATAGGACATCCTAAAATTTAAGTTAATTCTACCTGTGACCAAGAAATGCTGTAAAATGTTCAAAACTTCCTTTTTCCCTCACGTAAAAGGTATTTTCAAATACCAATATGTACACAATTGATCCCGTTAAAAAAGATTCATTTAATAATTTGCAATAACTGCAATAAATCTTTGATCTTATTTTTCTAAATTTAACCTTCCTGGGAAATGCAAGGATGATAGAAAACCTAGTGATGAGACACCTCGTTTTCGATATTTGATACACTACATATCCCGTATTGAGTGGCCGAATCCAATGCTCCACTTTGTTTTATCAGAGAGCAGAGAAATAAATATAACTCCATTACACCACGATAGAAAATTTTAACTAAAACCCTTTTATTTAACTAAATATTTTTTTTAACTAATTTTAAAATTATAACGGCTTCTCCTTTAAACATTTCTACTAATTATATTTTAATTTATTATACAACCGAAAGAGCGCAATGCAATTATAATATCTTATTATAGTTCTTAACTACATGCCACTTGAATTAATGCCAGAATATGTCTAAAATTCATAATGGATTCTTTTCTTGACGTTTTTAGATATCAACACACGATATATTGTTTATAATAGACATACGCTATCTATATTAATATAGTAAAACTAAAGATCTTTTGTTTTATTTTTAAGTCAATAAGATATGCAGTAAACAACAGTAAACGCCGTGGTTATGAGTTCGATTCCCACTCGACGAAAACTTTGTTTGGTGGAATTTGGATAACGGAGTGCCATGACACTAGGTTTTCTGAATACCCACCCCCTGCCGTGCGGTAAAAGGGCTGCCTTATATGTCAAGATACCATTATTTGGGCACAGGTGGGAAACGAAAATAATATGACATGGGTCATAAGGTAAATAAAACTCGGGCGACAACTAGATCTATATAAAGTAACAATAAGCAAAGTTTTTTATAAAACAATGAAATTTTTAGCAGGTCAAAACTACAATTGTATATTAAAGAAGCGACATAAAATTATCTAGCGACCCACAGGTTGTGTACCCCTGATACAAAGTAATACAAGACCTACTATATAAATGAAGTATCCGTAACGTGAACTTATTCCTAACAATGTTAAATAAAGATCAGGCCGAAAAGGCGAACCCTTTGCAGACGATATTAGGGGAAGCAGTTTATTCATTTCCCGAGGGAGTGCGAAGATTTAGACTTACGGTAGGTATATTCTTGTTAGAAAGGCCTACAACAATTTCTTACAATATTTAGGGCCTAGATTCATAGTGGAGTAATCAGAAAGAATTTAGTGTCAAATCACTCTACCTTCCGTTTTCCGTCTAATTAAGAGATATTCGTATTGAATAGCAGAACTTAACGCCGTGCTTCGTCTCGGACACCAGAGTGGAGAAATGAAAATAATATATAAACTTCCCGGCCAGTCGTGGCCCAGTGGCACAAGCGTGTGACTGTAAACGACTGATTGTGGGTTCGATTCCCACTCGAGGAGTGGAAATTATATTTCCATTTTCTTCGCTCTGGTGTCGAGGTAAAGCGCGGCGTTAAGTTCCGCCACTTAACACGCAAGCCTCCGGATTCGGCGGAAAGTGGGGAACGGAGTGTCTTAACACTAGGTTCCCTCTGCCTACCCTGTTGTGTGCGGGATAGAGCGTGAAGCTAAAAAAAAAAAAAGAAAAGAAAAAAAAATATAAACTTCCGAATTCTTCCGAGTGTAAATCGAATCCACGAATCCAATTGCGTTTCCCGGCAACACTGTCTTATTGAGCCACGATTATCATATTTATAAAAATAGGTTTGTATGATTTAAATGTTAAGAAGAAATTTCTGTTTACTAATTAAAATAATGAAGGCAGTTTACTCTATATGTAGCTATTTGTGAATATAATCTAACAATTACTTATGACTTTCTATGTATTGGTAGAGCTGAAATTACTTTACCAATGTTAGGTTAATTTAGTTACTTAATATTAAAATATATATACAAAATTAGATAGGCCTTAAAATCAAACGTTTATATAGAGAATAGAATTTATGTAAAGAATATAAAGAACAATATTTCATCCTAGCTTATTCTTTACTCAGCATAGCTCTAGTTAAAACTTAGGGTCAAACCAATCCGTTCTCTACTATATGCACAAATTCGAAAAACAGACATTTCTTATACGAAAATCGTAAAGTAAACCAAAGTCAACATAAATTCTTCAGGCAGGTGATTTTCGCCTCGCCCATAAAGCCATCCATTTACTTATATTAAGTTTAACCTTTCCTCTTTACCACCTATAACTCTGTTTCGGGCGAAGCTTAGCTTAGCTTTAATATAGTCTTTTAGTTGCTTCATTAAACTTAGAAAGCCCAAAAGTCTTAGCACTTTTACTATATTTCCGTATTGGGCGAGAATAAGTTGATACATTTATCATGTGAATATTTTAAACGCAGGCAACTTAATTTTTTTTTTATTTTGTTTTACTACCTTTTAACGTAAATTGTTTGATTTGCTTGAATTCATTCGTTCATTTCAGTTCAATCTTTTAACACCGTACAAAACTTTAACACTGTAAAACAAATTCTGTTAAAGACATTTTTAGAAAATTTATAAAAAATTGAACGCAGCGGGACTCGAATTCGCAACTCTTGGACGATTACCAATATGTTTTTTCAATTTCCCAAGTGTGAATGTGTGAATAACACTTTAAAAAAACTAAACTAAACATTAAAAAAATGTATATGCTAACAAATAGCATTGGCAATAAAATCTAACTATTTTTTTTATATAATGGAGGTTTTTACATAAGATTTTGTCACAGAACCTAACGATGTGTTCACTGCACTCTACATTATCAGCCTGTTTTGAGAGACTTTTAAAATTATGAACCGCTCGTATTCGAGACGTTGCGTTTTGATTGGCTGAGCTTAACACCGCGATTTTTCTAATTCATAAGAGCGGAAAAATCAAAATAATTAAATTACGATCATACCATCGAGCGGGAATCGAATCTCTCTTTTGTAAATATTTCACTATAATTTATTATAGTTTTTTTTTTCAGCTTCAAGCTGTATCCCGCACACAGCAGGGTAGGCAGAGGGAACCTAGTGTTAAGACACTCCGTTCCCCACTTTCCGCCGAATTCGGAGGCATTGCGTGTTAAGTGGCGGAACTTAACGCCGCGCTTTACCTCGGCACCAGAGCGAAGAAAATGGAAATATTAAATGTTTCCACTCCTCCAGTGGGAATCGAACCCACAACCAGTCGTTTACAGTCACACGCTTGTGCCACTGGGCCACGACTGGCCACAATTATACTTATATAATACATTCAAGTTAAAGTAAGTAATAAATGCAAAAACGTACGTCATTATCAGATGTTACATAGACATTAAAACATAGAATCTAACTCTATACATATTTCCTACATTTTTGCGGTTTTATACTTTTCCTCGTCGCTAAAGTAACTTTGAATAAAAATGTAATATTTTAAAGCCAAAGTTACGTGTTGTGACACAGATTTACGTTATTTTTTAGAAAAAAAATGGGCGCAGTTGGTTTGAACAACGCTATCACACTGACGACACTTAAATAATATTAAAATATATAATGGACTAAGAAACTAAAATGTATTCTAAAATATAGATAGTGATGTATACGTGGCTTTAACGTTTGAAGTCTCATATATGATAATACTAGCGGCTCGTTCGCGGCTTTGCCTTTTTTTTTTTTTTTTTTTTACGTGAGGAAATCCGTTACGGATACCAGCCCGATTGGGGAC